>JADLZN010010683.1:0-431056 GCA_018155175.1 Sinocyclocheilus anophthalmus | reverse complement strand
CACGACGCCATTGTTGGTCACATATGCCTGTGTGAGAGTAAAATCGATTATAGAGGCCAGGTTTTTTCTTTGTGTTTTTTCCTATTTTTTTCTCCTTCTTGATTCTACGGATTCGTGACACCCCTGTGATCTTCTGTGACATCTTGTGAAACTTCACATTTGATGGCGAGCCAACCAAATCTGCTACAGAGGAAAAAAGACGACATATCATAAAGAAGAGGACAATATCCTTTCCTTCAATTATCAGCCTTGCTTGATGAAGCAAGACGATCCTAATCTAAAGAATTAAGTTCCCTTCCTTGAGGGAACTGACAATAAAAAAAGAAAGAGACGGGAAAAGAGAAGAAACTGATCAGTACTTTACAGAACATTGAACTATTGATGGTATATGGTTACCCATAAACCCTTTGATTGACCCCGAAGTCCTTATCGGGACAGCTGTGATAACTTGAGAGAAAAGTCAATTATTTTATTCATTCATTTATTTTTTAATTTTATTTCCTTCTGACATTTCTGACCGGTCTGTGTATATGTTTTGGGGGGGAAAAAGAAGATTGCACTCAAGGGAAGTTTTCATAGTTGATCTTTATTGTATGACATTGTAAATTACTTTCTTTTGTTTTGTTTATTATTTCCACTTTAAATCAAAAGGAACAATTACATTCCAAGTACAAATTTAACTTTGTGCCTGTCTGTTGTTTCTCACCACAACCCGCCACCTCCTTTACGATCTCTAAATCTTCTGATCAATTCAGTTCTATCTGCAATAACAGCAATTAATTTATTAAATTATTGCCAATTCCTTAGACACTTGTTACAATTCACAGAAATGTTATCAGCCTTTGTTGAAGAGTTCACAGAAATGCTATCAATGATTTCCTCAGAGTTTGACTGTTTTGATATTGCAGGGGATTTTAATATACACATAGATAATGCAGAAAACAAAACTACAAAAGAATTATAACTGTTTTAAATACTTTTGAACTGATTCAGCATGTGCATGAACCCATACACAATCGTAGACATACTCTAGATTTAATTATCAGTAGAGGTCTAAACATTTCATCTATTGTTATTAAGGACGTAGCACTATCTGATCACTTCAGTATTTTCTTTGATATATTGATCTCTGCTACCACTGAATCTAGATCTGTCTCTGTCAGAAAGAGATGCATTAACGAGAACACTAGTGTGCTATTTATGAAGGCTATATCTTTAACACCAAGCATTTCTGTAGACTCTGTTGATCTTCTCCTTGATTACTTTAACTCACGTTAGAAATGTTATTGATGACATTGCTCATGTGAAAGTCAGCAAGAAGACTGGCAGACAAAAATCAGCTTGGAGAAAATCAACAGCTGTACAGAATATGAAAAGACAATGCAGAACAGCTGAGCGGATGTGGCGGAAGACAAAAATTCACTATAGCATCTCTAAAGACAGCCTTCATGCTTTCAATGACTAGCCATAAAAAGAAAACAGCTAGACACTTCCCACATATTTTTTCAAAAGTGTGCTTAACTGTTTAGAAGCAGATTTCTTAGAAGTGGTGAATGCTTCATTTCTTTCTGGGACGTTTCCAGACTCCCTTAAAGCTGCAGTTGTTAAGCCCCTTCTGAAACAGAGCAATCTTGATAACACCATATTGTGCAATTATAGACCAATATCAAATCTTCCTTTATAGGCAAGATTATTGAAAAGGTATTTTTTAATCAGCTGAACAAATACTTACACTCAAATGGATACCTGGACAATTTTTAATCTGGTTTCTGACCGCATCACAGCATAGAGACAGCGCTCATTAAGATAATAAGTGATATTCGCTTAAATTCTGATTCTGGAAAAATATCAGTGCTGGTACTACTAGATCTTAGTGCTGCGTTTGACACTGTGCTCTTCTGGATGTTTTTTCTCATTTTGTCTCTCAAGTTGAGGTATACCTATGATGAAAATTACAAGCCTCTCTCATCTTTTTTAAGTGGGAGAACTTGCACAACCGGTGGCTGACTAAATACTTTTTTTCCACACTGTACTACTATAGAGCTGGAAAACTGGTTCGGGCTTTCTGGGATGGTAATCAAATGGTTCAGTCCATACTTAGAAGGGAGAGGTTATTATTTGAGTATAGGAGAGCACAAGTCTAAGTAGACATCCTTGCCTTGCCTTATCACCAAATGACTACAGCTCCATTGACTCCCTCTGCTAATGCATTGATGAAATTAACAGTTGGATGTGCCAAAATTTTCTTCAGTTAAACAAGGAGAAAACTGAAGTCATTATATTTTGAAACAAAGATGAAGTTCTCAAGGTGAAGCATACCTTGACTCTAGGGGTTTGACAACTAAAAAAATCAAGTCAGGAATCTTGTTGTGATTCTGGAGACAGACCTTAATTTCAGTAGTCATGTAAAAGCGGTAACTAAATCAGCATACTATCATCTAAAAACATTGCAAGAATTAGATTTTTTTTTTCCAGTCAAGACTTGGAGAAACTTACTCATGCCTTTATCACCAGCAGGGTGGAATATTGTAATGGTCTCCTCACCGGCCTAAGAAGACCATTAGACAGCTGCAGCTAATCCAGAACACTGCTGCCAGAATTCTGACAAGAACCAGAAAATCCGCCAGTCCTCAGGTCCTTACACTGGCTTCCAGTTACATTTAGACTCATAACTCATCTGTTTAGCTGTGCATTATTGAATGAATACTGTCTGAACTGATTGCACTGTATTTTATGTATTGCACTGTATTTTATGCAATCTGAACTGATTGCACTGTATTTTATGTATAATCATTTTTTTATTTGAACTGTTTTAAATTATTTAAATCATTTTCAAAGTTTTTAAATTCCTTGTTTTATTGTTGTGATAATTTTTTATGATTATTTTACTTTTCTTTCATGTAAAGCGCTTTGAATTACCATTGTGTATGAAATGTGCTACAGTATATAAATAAACTTGCCTTGCCTAAACAGGAGAACTTGATGATTCAGTCAAAAAGTCCCAATTTTCCATTTCTTTTCTCTAAGAATGGATGAATTTGCTAGAATTTTAAGAAAAATACAAGCAACAATTGTGTGTTTATTACTGTGTACTCAAAACCAAAACTCCTGAAGTTTGGATTTTTTTCTTTAGATAGTTGTATTTGGACTGTAACGGTGGTGGCACCCAGGTAACCAGGTTTAGTAAAAAAAAGATATAATTTTACCAACTCACAATGTTCGGGCGCCAGACAGGATAAGCCTGTCAAAAGTATTCACCCCAGATAGCCGTTCAAACACCCCTTACATACAAAAATCCCACCAGCCGAGAATATAATGCAAAGCAGGAAATAACTTCTCAGGGGAAAATAGTCTTCAGTTCAGTTGAACGTATGTATTTTTCACAAGAGAGAAAAAACAAAAAACAAAGAATTAGTTCACACGAAGGTGAACATACATTACACATCCATCAGTCAAAAACAAACTATACATAAATTGGTAGTATTGCGAGACTCCAGTCTAACTCTGCATTCACCTCAGCAGTTTCGATAGTCCCGTTCTCAGTTACAATTCAAAACCGATAAAAGAGGAGGGAAGAAAACAAAGGAATACAAACAAGATTAATTCCAGTCGCCCAGACCATTAGACAAATTAATATATTAAGATGGAAAAGAAAATACTCACATAAGGGAGTTGTACGGTACAGTATGTGCGGGCGAATGTGGTGTGGGTGAACTTTGGGTGAGGGCTGATGTGTGTTACGGGAAGCCATGAGCCATCCGACCGGCCACTCATGAACTTGGAGAAACAGTTTTTTTCAAACAGCGGAGGTGGATTTTCTCCAAGGAAAAGGCATCCAGGTAAAGACACTTCCCTGCCGCTCCTGAAACCTCACCCGCCTCTGCTCTACTACTTGATACACCATTTGATGTAATCTGATTTCATGCTGAACAGACCATTGGATTAAAGAAATTTCCTGTAGTGCGACGTTTCTGGAATTGAGGTGTGGGTGATTAGTGACAGAGGTTTTTTCCACTGAAAGACCATCCACAGCTCAATTCGGCCCTAAGTTTCTGTAAGTTCAGGTTTAGAGTGCGTCTAGTCATCCGGTCAGACTTCTGAAGTGCGCAGTGGAGAGCGAGTGGATGGATAAAGTTCAGAATGGGAGGAGAGAACACAGCGGGCTTTGTTGCGGTAGAGCGAGAGGAAAACCTTGGACCGTGCCTGCGGAGGAGAAGAGTATCTCGCTCCCTCGTTCGCCACGATAACAGCTGAGGAGAAGCAGATGTGGGAGCAAGACGCAGTTATGAGCCTGCGGCCAGTCGATCAGAAGCGAGGGAGGGGAGCTAGAGGATGTGGTTAAGGCATTGCTTCTAACTGCTGAGGCTGCGAAACCACGCACACAATCATGTTTGAGATCTGTTGTTCCCTTCTTTTTTGGATGTTTCTTTTATTTAAATGGCCGTTTGACTCTCATCTTCCTGTTGCCACATTTCCTGTGTGGAGTTTTCTCTGCATCTGTTTGGAATCTCTTATCTTAATTAATGTACAAAGTCTCAATCGCCAGTACCTGTCCGTTCGCTTTGTGATCATTTGGGTTCATTGTGGTAAGCTGAACTCATTTTGTGGATCATCATGTCCTTGACCCAACTGAAGAAGGCAATACATGGCAAAGAAACACACATTAGATCTCAGTTTGTAAAATCTCACTTGTTTAGATAGGAATGGGATGAGAACAAATTGAGACTTTATTATAGTCTCCCCCTTCTTAGATTTTTCTCCTGAGAAACCGTTATTTCTTTCAGCATTATAGTTCAACCAAAAATGAAAATTTGCTGAAAATTTATTAATCCTCAGGCTATCCAAGATATAGATTAGCTTTTTTTTTTCTTCATCAGATTTGGAGAAATGTAACGTTCCATCACTTGCTCACCAGTGGATGCTCAGCAGTGAATGGGTGCCATCAGAATAAGAGTCCAAACAGCTGATAAAAACATCACAATAATCTACAAGTAATCCACAAGTAATCCAGTCCATCAGTTAACATCTTGTGAAGTGAAAGCTAAGTGTTTGTAATAAATCATCCATCTTAAGGTTTTTAACTTCAAACCTCCAGTCCATAATCCATAATAATGCATCCTCTCCCGGTACTGTATTATACAGTATATTATGGACTTATTTTAAAATACCTTAATGATGGATTTGTTTCATACACTCCAGACTTTTTCCTTCCAGACATTAACTGCGGGACCTTTATTGTGTGGATTACTTGTGGATATTGTGATGTTTTTATCAGCTGTTTGGACCTCATTCTGACGGCACCCATCACTGCAGAGGATCCACGGTGAGCAAGTGATGGAATGCTACATTTTCTCCAAATCTGATGAAGAAACAAAATCATCTACATGTTGGATGGCCTGAGGGTGGTACATTTTCAGCAGGTTTCTGCCTTTTTTTTTTTTTTTTTTTTAAACAACAGGACGAGAGTGGCCCACAATGTTCTTGAACAATTTGGAGTATTAAAATTATATATTTTGGTATAAAATGAGGCCAAAGCACACTTTTCAAGCAAAAGTTACACCGAAAGATGTTAACTGAATTTTAAATTGTAATGCAATAGATATACTGTTGAAAATGAAGACTAAACTATCTGGACACTCTGCTAGGACATCTGTGTAAACGTGAGGAGAACTGACTTCATATACATCCACTAAAAAACACCAGTTGATTAAAAGTAAAACTGACTTTGAAAAGCGAATATATTCCTGCATCATGTTTGCAGTTGCTACTTTCATATTTTGTTATCTATTAATGACATGCATTAAGTTTGAAGTGTGTCTTTAGTGTCCAAATACATATTAGACTCACTATCTCTAAGGCTGACGCTCCAGAAATTGCACTTTTACAACAGGCTGCTTCATGCTCATCTTTGTCCCATAAGAATTCAAGAGAATGTGCTGTATAGCCTGACTAGAGACAACATTTAAATAGAAAGTAAGTGATTTTGAGCATCACTTGGGTTTCTGTAGCCTACATTACGGTTCCAGTCTGTGATGTGTTGCATGTCTTGTTTCAGTCTGTTTGAAGAATGAGAATGAAGAATTCCAAAGTGCCATTAATAACAAACGACAGGCCTCGCCTCTGGTCGACACGCACACACTCTGTTTTGAAAACCGTATGTCTTTTGTGCGAGGCCCCTGGAAACATTTGAAAAAGCACTGTATGTTGGAGGTTAAGCAATCAAGACACATTTATGGGATGCGTTTGGCTCCGGCACTCGTGGGGAATGTGACCTGTAGCTGCGTAGGAGAAGGCACTCATTCAAAGCAATAAGGAAGAAATGTGTGAAGTATGTAGGTGTGTGTCCCTTATTGCGTAAAACGAACATGAATGTCAGTTGCCTCTTTCCTTTTTCGTGGAACAAAAGTCAGTTAAATCGTCGAATCACAGGGGAGGAGAAACAAATCGTTTCAGTAAAATTAACAGTAGTTGCGTATGAAAAGGGAAAGGCATGCTAATACTGCCTAATGACAGCAATATCTGAGTTTTGAGGAAGTGATTCACCCAGATGACCTACTCATCCATTTTGACACCATCTTTCTGTAAATGGCACATTTGGATAACGTAGGCTGTTTATATTCCAAGATTGTAAGTCAGTTGCTTTTTGGACTGCAGGTTCGACGTATATGCTAAAGGAAGTAGCCATTTCTTCTTAGGCCCCTCCTACACTTAGTTGGCTTTGTTTAAAATTCATTGTAAATATTTTGTATTTTGACTATCATACTGTTTAAGAGGGGGTAAATTGGGTAAATTGGGCCACTTTCAAGCTCCATTTAGCGACTTGTATTAGGTATTATTCATCCTTTTTGCATATCATGGCATAGGTCAGAAGTTTTCAAACTGGGGTCTCTGGGGAGAAAAAAAAAAGTATTTTTTAGGGCTGTCAAGGTAGATTTAGAAATTAAAAAAATAATCTACTAATAATCTAATAATAACTCCAACTGTTTCACCGTTTGTATAACGCCGCTTGCAGTGTTTGTCACCGCGAGTGTCATGGTGCTCATAAACCTGCCAAAAGAAGCCTCGCCTCGGCCAGTTCTTCTGGAGCTTGTTTTAGTGTTTGTGATTTCAACCCGTGATATTTCTTGTTAAAGGGATAGTTCACCCAAAACTGAACATCTGTCATTATTACTCACCCTCATGTCTTCCAAACCCGTAAGACCTCCTTTCATCTTCGGAACACAAATTAAGATATTTGTGATGCATCCCGTCAGCTCTCTGACCCTCCCATAGACAGCAAGGGTACTACCACGTTCAAGACCCAGAAAGGTAGAAAGGACATCGTTAAAATAGTCCATGTTACATCAGGGTTCAACCGTAATATTGTGAAGCTACGAGAATACTTTTTGTGTGAAAAAGAAAAAAAAAGACTTTATTCAACAATTTGTCTCCTCCGCGTCACCCTAGCGCCATTTTGGAGAATACCACGATGCAAACAGCGTATGTTGGGTCGTGTCAGCCGCACTACAGGATAGTGTTTTTCGCATGGCAACAGCTGACACCAGAACAACACACTCTACAAAATTGCATGGTTAAATACCACAGTGCTGGGTCAAAAAATAGGGACAACCGCAATTGTCTGTTTTGCCCCGCGGTTGGGTTAATGTTTAACCCACCTTCGCTGTATAACCCAACGCTGGGTCAAAACAGCCCAATTGCTGGGTTTGTCCCTATTTTACCCAGCACTGGGTTGTATTTAACCCAGCATTTTTTAGAGTGTGTTGTTCTGTGTCAGCTGAAACAGCTAACTCGAAGTTTTTACTATTGGTATTCATGTATGTTTGTTGTTTGGGTGGTTCTGGAGGGTCACTTGTATTTCGCCTTAGGCTTTTTGATTCAGAATTCCAATTGAAGCCTTCTCTGTTTTAAATATTTGCCCAAGGACCGCAATCTGTCAGATAACAGCAGCATTTTAAGCACAAATGCTATAAAATAACACATTTTTTTACTTAATTTGTTGTTTCCATACAGGCCCTGCAGTGCGCTTTAGTAGTTTTGAGTCCAGCAATCTGATGCCACCGCCTGTGATCGGACAGCACACGGTCCAGATTCTCAGAGAAATGCTGGGCTACAGCGATCATAAACCAACTGCTAGCCGCAAGAACCGTCACTCAGAACAAGGTGCACCGAGAGACGTCTCATTGACTGAGAGAAGAGTCCTGCGGGAAAAGAAAAATACTGCCTTACTTCTTAGCTCAGTGGTGATAATGTTGTGATTAAACTGATTAATGTCCATCAGAAAGGAAACTGAATGTAAAAATAATGACATAATGACACTCAGTTCACACATAAAAATGTGTGCTGCCGAATGAGTTCAATCTTCAAATGATCAATAATGTGCAGACACTTTATTCACATCCAGACTTGCATGCGTACTGTGTGTTCAGGGTAATGGAAGCAAGTAAACTAGTCAGGCAATGCCTGTTCCATATTTCACTCCAAAATCAAAAGGTAAACAAACTGTGTAATATTATTGTATAAATGCATTTGTTTAAAATGAAGCCTATTTTTAGGACCATTATGATTTTTTTTTTTACATTGTGACATCATTTTGATGTCACCAGTACCATTCAATTCTCAGCAGTACCAAAATAATAATAATAATAAAAGTACTGCACAGTTGTAAGCATATATCATGGTAATTACTTGTAGTACAGGATAAATGTCACAATTCAAAAATCTTAGTTGTGTTTAAAATCTAGTTTTATGAATATTTTTCTATCATTAGCAAATATTTATTTTATTTCATTTTATTTTATTAACTATGATTCAAACATTTATTTGTGAGATTTACCCCTGCGGCAATAATGATGAATTAATGAATTATCTCTGGAATAATTAATTTGCAATCATTTCATATGATTTGAACTGTTTGCACCTGTTTTGTAGAATGGCCCAAGATGACTGACATATTTACTTATATTTGTAAATATCAGATCCTCTTGTATGCTTCCTAACATTTGAAAATCAGAGACAATACAGCAAGCAAACAAATTCTTGTTGCTCTACAACATCTTATCTCGGGCCGAAAGATTTGTCTCTGTAATTCAGAACATGACATAAAGAAAGTATATTTTCCATGTTCAGTAAAATCACAATGTGTCTTATCTGTGGCTCATTAGAGCTGAAATGGTCCAGAAGTGCTGTTATCTTCCGTTGAGTATCTTATTCCCATCATTGTGCACTGTGAGCTGTCGCAGGTGCGAGTTGAAGGCACAAGGTCACTTCAGAGTCCTATCAAGGCTTTTGGCCCTGCACTAATGCATGGTGGGATTGTTTAGCCATGCAGCAGAATAAACACCATTTCTTATGTCTAACTGCCAGATCTTGCATGTCCTATTTCCTGTAGCTTGGGACACTGACTCATAACAGAACAACACAATGAGAGTGAATGCAGAGAGGATGTCACGATAGCTTTTGATGGTTAACATTTATAGCTGGCATGAAATGAAAATTCTATTTTTTTAAATGCATGTTATTGATTTAGCCATGCATGTGTTTCATTTTTTATTTTATATACAGCTGGCCACTTTCTTACAGTTGACCCCAAACTTAGATACAGATCTGGTTCCATCCAATTGACAACCGATGCATAGAACCAAGTCCTGCCCTACATTGCTTTGTCTTTTTTCGCCAAACTATTTCTCTCAGATGTACAGTTAGCACCAATTTCCTTTAATACAGCTTCCAACCGTCTTAGAATAGATTCATACAACCATAGTCTCCAGGTAAATGTCATCTATCAGACCCACATTGCAAGGTGTTCAAAGATGGGAATGGTAACTCTTCTCTCCAAAAATTGCCCACAGTGGTTAGATAATATTCAAGTCAGGTGATTTGTCTGGCCGGGGCAACTGCTGAAGTTCATCTTGGTGCTCCAACTGTCCAGGTTTTTTTATCATGGCACCGTATTATTCGCATTTTAGCATTGGTGTCTTTAATCGGTTATCAAAGTTTTAGCAATTGCAGCTTCATGGATGTTGGCTTTGAGAAGTTCTCTGGGGTCGGTTTTTGATGCCCTTCAAGGTGAATACTGAGGTTTCTCAGTAGTTTTGTGTTGTTTGGACACAATCTTCCGTAGTGTGTGATCATTCACTTTCAGTTTTCAACCACTTTTCGTCTTCGCTGATGTAGTCTTACTATGCTTTGTGTATGCAGTCATAAGCATATAGGATGTTGTTCTTAAAACACCAAACAATTGGTACATTAAGGTTACAGACGCGCTTGCATATATTGTCCTACACTGATATATAACCTAGGGAATATAGACAATAAAAGGTAAGACTGTCGGCTTGATGTTTCCCAGCCTTTAGAGTAACTAACTAAAACTATCGGTGCTAAAACCTTCATTCAGTAGCATGACAGTCAGTAAACTGTTTTCAAAACAGTACTTGTGTAGTAGTTGTTCAGGTGTATTTAAGAGCAAACTCATCATCCTAATTGAGATTCATTAAACAAATGCCAGAAAAATTAATCTGGTAAGTTATATCAAGTGACAGTTTGCTCATCTCTTTTGAGCTCTTAGAATCTGACGGCTACCGCAAAGTTTTGGGACACCAGAATCTGTCAGCTGGTTGATCACTACTGAATCTTCACAGATGAAGTACTTCACCTGGCACAGCTTGCCTACTGAATGCAAAAGACAGGTATGTATTTTCAGGTGCAGGACATGAGTTTTGATGGATACGATTTGCTCAGGTTAATAAACGTTGAGGTCCTGAGCCTCGTTCTGACGACATTGGGAGAAAGCTGCTCAGCTCAGTCCAGAGTTAAAGAGAGTTTTCCTGATTGAGTCATCTGTTTATACTGTTCCAGTTCATTTCACCGGAGACTTTTTTAAATAAGTCCCTTGGACGAAATAACGCTCAAATCATAATCTGCACAAGGTTGTGTACTCAGCCCTAAGGTCCTTCCATTTAGTTAGAACGGACAATTAAGACTCAAACCAATAACCTTTTGCTGACATAATAATGGTGTGATCAAATCCCAGAATGTCTATGAAGAAACAGATGTCAGCTCTCCAAGGCTTCGCTGTGGAAGACTTTCCAGCCTAAGTTGGCCGTCTTAATGACAGCCACAGAGAGTGTCGGTAACAGTAAAGGTCAGAACTTGGCAAAGGTCAGCGGCGTCCCCGGAGAGCACTGCAAAAACCAATCGAGTCTGACTGTCAGAAATCTAGCATTACGAAGAGGCCAATTACTCCCCATGAAAATGGCTGGAGGTGTGAAGGTTATGATAACCGTACTCAATCTCCTCTCCTATCGCCATGAAACCATTGTTTGTTTATGTTTGACGTCGCTCTGCACTTTTTCTGCACGCCAAATCTCAGGATGCCCAGATATGAAGTCCGGGGAGAATGCTGGGAAGTGCTTTCCTGTTTTCAGTTTGTGTTCCGCTGACACGTTCGGAGAAGGAAACGGGTTATCCAGCCCAACCAGCTGCACATGACATTAGCCCCCTCCCTGCGTCCCACGCTGCACCTCTTTGTCCTCAGCCAATGGGAGGTGACCCATGCCGCCGTCACTTCCAGTTTTGCATGTGTAGGCCATTGGTATGCCGATGGATGGTTTCCGGAGCAACCGGCGAGCGAAGAAATGAACTAAGCAGACCTAGAGTGAACCTGCGGTTTTAGAGATGGGAAAAGTAAAGAGGACAAAGAAACTGAAGATAAGGATTGGAAAACCATCTGCATGGCAACCCGGAGCAGGCGTAAACTTCTTGGACACTCAAATTCGGAGGTACCAGGTTGGTGGCCCAGTCTGAAGTTGACAGTGTGCCTTTGTCTAGTTGGGGTTATCATTTTCCATGACTTGCCATGATGTTGTGGTGCCCAAATATGGTTGGAGTTCAGAGTTGGAAATTCCATCAAAGAGTCGATGGGATTGTTTCAGCTGGTTTATCACATGCTAAATCAAGATTGTTTTCACATATACTTTCATCACGTATTCAGATTTCACAATTTGCACACATTTAGTATGCGTTTACCTCCAGTCCACCGTCTACCCACAATCCCCCTTGTGAGCCTGCCTCTCAACTCCCATAGAGACTATAGAGTAGTACCAGTATTGAAGTACCAAGTCTGAAAGAGACAAAATCACTCCAATAATGTTTTAGTTTTTAAATGATCTATGAATCCCACAGCTTTTTGTCTCA
The DNA here is from genome assembly GCA_018155175.1 of Sinocyclocheilus anophthalmus. Lineage (NCBI taxonomy): Eukaryota > Metazoa > Chordata > Actinopteri > Cypriniformes > Cyprinidae > Sinocyclocheilus > Sinocyclocheilus anophthalmus. The sequence goes on along the minus strand of JADLZN010010683.1, from coordinate 418,864 downwards.
TGATAGAAAGTGAATGTGAGAGTGTGAGTAACCTTGAACATCAGAAGACGAGTGTGTGGTTGGGAGTGTGTGTCTGTGTGTGATTTCAAACGATCAGTGTGGGAGCGCTGAGAGGAAATAGCTGTGGTCCGGTCTGCACTGAAGCGCTGATGGCTATCTCACACACACGGCGTAAGATATTCCGGAAAATCTGTCCTATAGAATGGAGCGTTTATAATTTACAGTAGTTGATATTACGACTATTGCTTTAAATGTGGTTAGTTGTGTGCGGGTTTGCAAATATTACACATTTAAATTAATCGAATTTTACATCTGTAAATTATATTAAATTCTCAAAAAGTATTATACACACACACACACAAACAAACAAACAAAAAATCGGATTAATGTTCTATATTAAAGCTCTCTATATTAATCAGACTTTATTAGAGCCAAAGAAATACAAACGTTTCACTGAAAAATACACAATCTTCCAGCCCATGGTGAAGTTATTATGTAACAATGATTTGGGACAAATGTAATGTAATTTAATGGAAAACTGTGTCGTGAACAAGCGCGCGCCTCAATATGTTAGATTTTCTGTGGCTGAATGAAACAATCAGTTTTCTTTCTCCCAGCTTAAATCTGCAACTTCGCTGGTACAATGAATACTGTGACCCAGGGATTATACAATAATGGTAAACCAATAGTGACAGGACCCCCTCCTGGAACGGTTTCATATGATGGTTTTCATTACTTTAGTGTTCATATCTAAGAGAAGGCTGATCCAGACTGCTTGAAAATGCCCTGATATGACTTTCTCCTCTCATATCTCCGTCACATGTGGAAATACTTACATAATTCACCCAAGAGCTAGTTTAGAGTGGTGTAGGGGTTGCACAGACGTGGTTGTTGCCACTGTTTGCCAACGCGCTATGCCATGGATATGCTTTGTGTTTCTATGCGAAAGCAAAAGCACTTTTTTTGGCCTTCCGAAAGGGGACGCAATTAGGAGTCCGTGGCTAACAATTATTTACCAACACTGTCCAGAAAACAGTTCAATTACAAAATGATCACTACCGGTTCCTGCTATCCACATGGAACCGCTCAAGTTAGAGCTGAAGCAGGGGAATAGAGCCGTCCGTGCTAGAGTAAAAAACGGACGACATTATTAACGTTATTATTAATTGCTGGGAAAGCTAAAGCTTATTATTTAGTGGTAAGTGCGTACAATTTCCAACACTGCTTGAGAGTTCGGCCAATCACAGTGCACCGGGTCAGCTGGCCAATCAGAGCACACTGTGCCTTTCGAAGGAGGGGCTTTGTTGAAATCCACGCATTTTAGAAAGACAGTACAGTACGTGAAAAATAATGAATCTTAAAGCATGCTAACATATTCTATTACACCCAATACACAAAATAATCATCTTTGAAAATAACGTCATATGACCCCTTTAAAAATTGGGTGCGGACCTTGCCGTGAGTTTTGGTAACATAGTTTTAACTGCTTGGGGTCATAATGTTGCGCCTCTTCCAGACTTGAAAGCAAAACTGCTGCATCGTTCTCTAACTAATTCAACATTCTAGTCAACAAATTAATGAATTGTTCTTAAAAGTCCATGATATGAAACAGCGCACTATATCCAGGGGTGCCGGGAAGAGGCTTTCGGTGGAGGTTGCTGTGTGTGGTCCGTGTTGGGGGGGGGGACAGCTTGCGTCACGGTTCATAGGATTAGGCTAATAATCGCCATTATAGAAAAAACTCTCACCAAGGAATATAATCATGTTTAAATAGATAAACATGGGTGATGTAATAGCCGAATTACAATTTACATTTCAGAGTCATTACAATAATATTAAATGCTAAAACGGATAAAATAAATTTAAATGAACAAACCTTGGCGTGGAGTTGCAAAAACATCGGCAAAAACAAGGGGATGCTGCAAGCCCCTCAGCAACCTACTTCAGTTGCCACTGTCCGGTCCTATATCACAGGGTATAATGTATACACACCGTTTTCGTTGTCAGATGTTTAAAAGCGCGTCTGAAGTGTCCACGCTTGTGCAGGTGCAATGCACTGTACAAAACAAACAGACGTTAGTGTCAGTGATTCGCCTTAGAGGCGCTTTCGCTCTCGTACTGTATATGAGCACCGAAGGACATCTTCAGCCGCTCAGGACAATCAGACGCAACCGGGGCAATACTCCTCGGCATGAATTTTGCTATCGCTTGCAGATTAATCGGCAAAACTACATAAATGGTGGATCTACAATATATATATATTTCATATTATATATTTTATATATACTATATATGTGTGTGTGTGTGTGTGTTGTTGTTGTTAATTTTTTCATGTTTGTGGCCTGTGTTCATTTCTGAATTACATGTTTCTTTTATCAGCAAATAGTCAGGCTATTTTTGACAGTTTGGCTCGTTTAAATCATGTTGTGGTTCCCAAAGTTTTGGCAGTTTTATTTACTCGGCAAAGTCAATTTTCACTTGCATTTTCTGTTTGACAGTTGTTCCTTTTGAACCTTGGGTACTCCGTTCCAGAAAGTTCATGAGAAGCAGCTGGAATGATTCACTTGTTAGATATGGTCCGTTATAGAGTCGATTCAGATATCAAGTGGATGTGATCAACTGAGCTAAGACCTTTTCTCGTGTCATCATGTAACTTTAGAGATTCCAGGTGCTTAAAATCAGTGAAACTCTTTGCATGTCTCATTAAGTGGTTGTGACATTTGACCATTGTGAGTCAGTCGAGTGAATTAACTCACAACAAGATTATGTCACTCTTCATTAGGTTTCCACTTCAGCTAGTCAGATTATGTCAGTCTTCATATTGTTTCCACTTGAGCTAATCAGAGAACTGTCGGCCGTTCTCATAAACACGTAACCTCTGACAGGTTCAAGTGCAGTTAAATTGTTTCTCTTCTTTAGAACGACCTCCCTCGATGATGAAAATAATCTAAATCAACCCAAACAACCTACATTTTGTTTTTCAAAGCATACGTGCTTTAAAAATCAGCATGCTTCATCCACTGTGACCATTTCCATGATACCTGCTGCTTCCACGCACTCCAACTATCCTCTTGTATTTAGTTTAGTGTACTTTAAAACTCTTGCCTGCCAGAGATGCATTGCAGGGAAGAATTTTGCCTTCATGGCTTGCCAGTTAAATCATGTATTTTTCATTCCCTTTCAAATCCATTGCTTCCTTATTGTGGCTTCTCCCTTCATCATCTAATGAAACAGGCATGTTGTTTTGCGTCGGCTTTTGCATGCTGTCTTAGAGCGCATATGCATGTCCTCCCTTGCACTGGTCATTCTGAACTCAGACAAATACCACACACTTCCCCTCCAATAAAAAGGTCCCCCGTCCCCTGAGCCTCTGCGGCGAGGCTTTTTTCCTGCTTGCCTGGTTATGGGGTCATCACTTGGTTTGGAAAGCCAAACAGCTTGACTTCTGACCTCTCTGTATACCCCAGGGGACTGCGTGTCTGGGTGATATATATTGAGAGAACCAGGGTGATGCAAATCACTATGCAGTGCTGTAGTGATGATGTATTATCGGCCTCCAAAAATACATCATCACTGCAGGACTGCATAGCTACTTTTATTAATTAAAAGCTTGTAGTCAGAGCTGGGTAGTAACTGATTACATAATCAGATTACAATCAGACTCCAAAAACACATGTTGTACTTGTAATGAGGATTATATTGCATTTTAACTTAGATTATATCATCTAGTGCCGTTTGTATGGATTACACAGTCCCCGATATTTAAAAAAAAATTTTATTAATTAATACGATATTTATAAATTAATAAAACAATACATCTGGGGGTGGTGGCAAATGGGGTTCGTATAGATGTCAGATAATGGTCATATTGACATGTAGGTTATTGACAAATAAAATATTTCAAATGTGGGTGTTTTAATGTTTTATTTTAAAATAATTGATTCATTTTAATTGTAATTTTTTATGATTAATTTTTAGCTTTTCATCAACTCATAAACCTTTTTTTTCTCTTTTTATTTTCTTTTTAAATAATAGTCCCATTTAAAGTAAATAAATAAATAATAGTAATCGAAAAGTAATTGAAAAGCAGTCAGAATACATTACCTTAAATGGGTATTTCGATGACATAACAGACTGCAATTTTCATTATGTAGTTTTTAATCAGGTAAGAGACTACAATTTGTAAGTAAAATCTACCCAGCACTGCTTAAAACTTTTGTTTTGGAATTTTTCCTTGCACACTTCTCTCCCATAACAGAAGAACCATGAGAGGGTTGACATCGGTTCTAGTTGAATTAAACCCATTTCTATTTGCACATCAGCATTGGTCTCAGTATATGAAAACGTACAATATGTCATATTGTAAGTCTCGTGTGGCTTTCTACATAGGGTAGTTCAGTCTCCCAAGGACATTAAACTCCCCAAGTTTAGCCAACTCAAGCTGGCTTACATTGAAATTTGAAAGATCACAGTAAAATCACATACATGGTAAATAATATAATTCACACTGTAGTCCACTGCCTTTCCCGTGTTTATTACTCAGAAAAATACTCTTTTGCATTTCCCCAGTGTCAACACCATAACGCATGGCATACCAAACATACACCCAAAACCCCACTGCACACAAATCCTCAGTAAGACCCTGGCATGAACATCTGGTCACAAGTCTTGCATATACATAAAAGAGTTGAAGAAAAACAGACTCCTTGTACATTTTTCCAGCTGTACTTGATCATCCAATGCCACAGTGTTGTCACACATGGAGAAAGTGGATATGACTGAATCACTGTTATTTCAAAATGGAATTGTACACAGGTGCTCCCTTGGGCTCTTGTCTGATTGCTAAATGGCCCCGTGTCCTCAAAAGAGGAATTCATCTAGCAGACAAACTTTAGTAATGCTTAACCCTTCCTTGCCAACACCTCCAAGACCTTTTCTTATATGTAACTAAAGACGTAGGAAGCAAATTCAAAGCATTTGGAGAGTTCAAGCCAGGAAACGTTTACTTCCTCTTTTATATGTGAACAGACCTATTTCAATATAGTTACTTGCAGTATATACAATACACCTTTTATTATATGCAAATTAGTCAGGATGTTCATTAAGCTCAGCTCATGACAGTGCCAAGGTCATTGTTTTGATTCCCAGAGAATACACAAGCCTATTAAATGTATTTTTTAAAATTGTATTCCTTTATTTATTTGTAGTTAAAAATATCCTTTGATTTGAGCAAATTTTCAACATGTCATGTTCTTTAATTTTTGTCATTTTTAGTGTGACTAAAATTCTGACTTAGTTAAAAAAAAATTAAACAATGACTTTATCGTTCTCTGCCTTCAATGCCAACTCTTTCTCTACTTTTGCTTGTATTTTTTTTTATATGCAGTATGTATCTCCTAAATACCTAAATCTAAAAATAAAACTGAGTATTTATTTTACTTTATATACATTCTGAAGGTACAGACAACATGGAAAGTGTAATAAAAGAGTAATTCATCACTTCTCTTTATCCAAGAATGTTTGTACATGTTGGGCTGCACCTCAAGGAAGCTGGGAGTTCAGCTTTGGGCTCTGGGGTTGGGCGGGAATGACAGATTGTTTTAGGGAGTTCAAATTCACAGCCCCAAACATTGTCTGTCATGTTCTGCACTCTTCCTTAGACCTTCTCCTATCCATCATGACATGGGCCCCTGGATGAGACACTTAGCTTAGTCCACACATGTCCTATTACCTGTGTGTGTCATCTTTCATTTAGATGACGACTGCTTCAGCCGGGTGGTCTCCATGACTGACGTGACTTAATCCATGTGTGATGTTCCTCTTAGTTCATCAGTAGTTAATTTACCTGTCGACTTTAAAGTAGGAATTTATCACGTGGTAGGTTACAGCATGCTTCATTGGAGATGCTGCACAATGGTTCAGATTTAGGGATAATTTGGATGGGACAATGGAAAGCATTGAAGTCTTTCATGTGGTGTTAGGAAAAGTGCTATTGAACAAATCCTACATCTTTCTCATCTCTCACCATCTCCCAAAGATTGTCTCTGAAAGTGGCTCCATAAAAATTCCTTCAGCATGTTCTGTAAACGTTGTAAATTCCCTACTGTCTCTACTAATGGAGAAGATATCCCATGCTTACATTATTTTAAAAGGGCTGTAGCTTTAGAGAATGATAAATTGCCTAGCGCCCTAGAACTTACTCCTTTTGGCTTCGCCTCTACATTAGAGAAAGAGTACGGCGGAAAGATAGACTGTTTTACTGCCACGATCCATGTCTGACCAGACCTCACACTGCAGCTATGACTGTCCGTTCTCTCACTCTCGTGTGTGTGTGTGTGTGTGCATGTTTATGTGGTTTATGAGGACACACATTTGTATAATAACATGGGTATGACATAGGTATTACAACGAGAAGGTGATTTATGAGGACATTTTCAGTGTCCCCGTAATTCAAAAGGTTTATAAATAATTCAGAATGAATTTTTTTGAAAATCTAAAAATGCAGAAAGTTTCCTGTAAGGGGTAGGTTTAGGGGTAGGGTTGGTGTAGGGCAATAGAAAATACGGTTTGTACAGTATAAAAACCAATACGCCTATGGAGAGTCCCCATAAACCATAAAAACAAACCTGTGTGTGTTTGTGTGTGTGTATACGTGTTTGTGAGCCAGGACTGGAAGTTCGACTGTCTGTTCGCTGTGTCTGAAGTCCTGCCATGGGTGTGTTCTGTTTACTGGGAGCTGTGGGAAATGAGGGGTGGAACCGGAGTGGGAAATTGTTCTTGGAGGAGGGGGAGAGGCTGCAGTCTAAACACCCAGTCCAGCTGCTTTTGCCTGTTGCATGGGCCAGAGAATGCAACGCTCCCTTCGTTACATCATAGTCAGTGGTCCCAGATCCCACCGCCGCACATGCTGACACTTCTCACTCACTTAAGTATGTCTAAGAACAGCAGCCATTCAAATATTTGTCTACTGGGTTCACTATGATTTTAGGGTGCCAAGATACAGTCAAGGAGTCAAGATCTAGTCGTTGTCTGGTATGTTCCAGAGGTCACGAAGCCAATTTGTGGCCGGTGAGGTGATTACTGATCTCTTAAGGCCACACCCAGGGCAGGAACTAAAGGATAAGTCTGAATTAGGTCTTCAACCTGGTCATATGAAGTATGAGAAGAAAGGTTGAAAGATGATACCTGAATGTCCACTGGAGCTAATGAGTAGGGCTTCCTTTGACACAACTGCAAAACACAAAGGGAGTGTGTGTTTTTCCAATCAGAGAGGGAAGACCAGATGGGAAGTATACCGGACACCCCCTGAGCACAGAAACAGAGCAAAAGGCAGCAGGGGCCTAAGTGATTCTGTCAGACACTGACACTTCCTATGAGCAATTTTATTACTTCTGGTGTTTTTACCTTTGCACTTTTGATGTGTTTGATACAAACTGTCCTTGTAGTTGTTTTTCCTCGAGGTACACATTTGGCTCCTTTTTGTTTTCACGAAATAGTTGCGGCATAACTCACAAGCAGCTACTGCAAAATATATATATTTTTTCTACGAAAACATCAATTGTCAGAGTTTGATATATTAATGGAGAGGGGTTGTTGCACTTATTTTTCAGAATACTGACATACACCAGAATGTTTTTCAGTTAAAACTAATCTCCCAAGGTCGCTTTTTCCGATTGGATTTTGATATCTTGACTAAAGTTTTGAACAACAACTCACTTGTTGTCCCAGTCAGAGTAGAATTTCAAACATCACTCATACCTCCATCTATCAAGGCAGTGACACTTGATTGACATGGTTTCCTGTGTGTGGTAAAGTCCACCTCTTGTGGCTCCTCTGCACAGCAATGGCCAATAATGTGCACCTCAAATGGGCCACTTGTCAATTTGGCTCTTGGCAAAGGTTTCCAGACCTGTCCAAGCCGAGCTTAGTGTAAAACAGGGAGATGCATCCCCTGATATACTGAATTTGGCTATGCGCTAGAAAGGGATTTACTTTTAATTACTTTGGAATTGTTACATTTTCTGAGAATGCAGCATTAAACGGGTGTAGGTGTATGGTGTTCTATTGGCTCGAGTGTTTAAAACTCAAGGTTGGTAATTGGGAAGTTGCTATTTTCCCACACGAAGCAAGCCAAGAGCTATCACCACTGGATCCTTGAGCAAACCACTTAACCCCAGGTTGCTCCAATGGGATTACCCCTGTAAGTCCACTGGAAGTTGTGTTGGATAAACACGTCTGCAGAAATGCTATGCACTGCACAAAGGGTAGACTAATATTTTCAGGTGAGCGAGATTCCACTGTTTGCTCTTTATGACATTTGCTTTTTGCCAGAGTATGCTACAGGCTCATCGAAAGTTAACACCACCTTGTCATGTCTGCCATTAAATGCAAGACACCAGGTTGCCGAAGTCTGTGTTGAGGAAAGAAGTGGCCAGGGAAAGCATGTTTTTATCACAGTGAGCCTCCATAAGTGTGGAAGAAATCCAAAGTAATTTGTTCTGATATCACTGATAGGAGCAAATCCATAATGCATGGATGGACAGTCGGACTGTCAGAGATTCAAGGGCTTCCTCTTTGCCCAACATTGAATCCGAAGCTGTCTAAAATTAATTCAAAACACTGTGAGCCTCATGCACTTCCATTGAAGTCAATCAGTGGCCCCATCATAAATGGTTCATGGCCCTTTCTGGTCAAAGTTGAGTGGCGCCAAGTCACTGTTTGGCACAGGGATTAATTAGGCATGGCCATATCCATATATGTATGTTATGAATGAGACCCATGACGCTGCCACGCTCACTATAGCTCACCTACCTCATTATGCACCAACGTGTACACTTATCTGTCACTCTGTCTACAGTGTCTAACATAAGGAAACCGCACACACAAGCCTTACAGCTCAGCTCTGCTAGATCATTTACAGCCAAAGCAAGTTCTGTGTGTGGCCTTAGTTGCAGCCCTATAGAAATTATTCAAATCAGTATGGCCGACCTATGCAACTTGTCTAATTAGCTAATTAGCTGGAGAATGGCTGTCATGGAAGAGCTTCCACACCGCTGGCTGTACAATAGAAGAGAATAGGATGAGTTATGCTTCCTGTCAGCGTAACGAATATAGTGCAAGCAAGAGCACGGTGAATGGGTTCATTGGCCGGTATACATTGATACTGGCATGGATGCACACAGGGGCACGTACGCGCATGTGTGCACATAGGAGATCTTTCTAGATGTACACAAAGCCCAAACAAACTGACAGAGCAAAGAGGAGGAGGTGATACTGCAAGGTTATACGAATGTGAAAGGTTGATAAAAATAACTCCTTGATCTCGTTGATGGTAGCGCAGCACAAAGAAATGAGGAAAGACCAAAAAAAACAAGCACTTCATGTATTGTCCTCTGGCGATGAAAGTGGGCTAAGGGGGACTATGACTCATAAAGCTGAAGGATTCATACCCTTTTGACCTCTCACAGGAAGGCGAACTGACGATAGCGGCAATGCAGGTGTAAAGAGCTTCCAAGAAGCCAGATATTTTAGACCTTCTTGTTTATTCTGATGCACACACTTCAATCACGATTGTGATTTTCTTGTCATTATTAATGAGTAAAGAGCTGCTTTCTTTTGCTCTTTGCCTCTTCCTTGCCTATATTTGTAAGTAAAATCATTATTTTTTTAATACTGCATTTCATTACAGGTCCGCACCTGGATTCCTCAATGGGTTTGCAAAGAAGTGAATGCACAAAAAGTATTATTACTTATAAATAAGTATTATATGGGCTTAGAGGCTATTCATGCATTCTTAAGCTATTGCACACAAGCGGAGACCACACACCCAAAACAAGAAGATGAAGTCTGCAATCCCCTTCTCTGACCCTAACCCATGTCACTCAAGATTAGTGAAACGTGTTTTATGGCAGCGCTGTTGCCCAACTGTCGACATAAAGTTTCCAGACGTTCCGTATCTCGGTCAAAATTCTTCGAAACAGAGACAGGGAGACAGTCAAAATATCAGCACCTGCATTTACTCCATGACCAAACAGGACCCGAGGGAGATCATCCATGCCATGTTCACCATTCATCAACGACAAGACTGCGGTCTTCAGTAGGAAAATACAGGAAATACTAGATGGTGAAAAATATGGTGCTTGTTGACATGCTACACTTCTGTGGTTGTTTCCCAAAAAAAAGGTGTATATCAAAAGCGTAGAATGAGTCATCAAAGAGCCAAATTTAGGTGTACATGAAGAGAGCATGATGTAAAGACAATTTATTTCACCTCTGTAGGTGGTTTCATATAATAATTAGCATCAAATTGTTCATAAGTGTCATTGAAAACAAAGAAACTGAATTCTTTATTACCAGTGAAATGCGTCACAGGATGAAAGTGTTTCTTTGCTGTTATTCGTAGATATCCTCACCCGGGAACAGGTGTAAGTAGATTTCATTGTTCAATTCCATCCAATTGCTTTTGGCTTTTTTTCCCCTCATGTGCGTCACAACCCGTAAGCTTTCATCTTTGATAAAACACTCATCTTATAAAGTTTTCAGTGGGAATAGCTTGTAGCTCTCTCACTCCCCCCATCTCTCTTGTTTATGTGTTTGTATGGTCTGTATGTCTGTGTAGGTGTCCATGAGTTTGCAAACCTTCCTCTGTTTTTTCCACCTGTCAGATCCGGTTTTGCTCTGGCTATTGATTCCAGGAACCTGCATCTATATCCACTTTTATACATTCTGTGCTGTGCGTTTGTAGGAAAATAAGATACAGAGAAATTTGGGCAGTATCTCACCCTCTAGTCAGTTCATAAATCCATAGTTAAACTGGCTGCTTATTTATCATGACTTGAAGCTTATCAATAGTTGGTAAGTTAGTTGTTAAGTTTAGGAATGGGGTAGTGTTAAGGGATCTAAAATATGTTCACGCAGAATAAGGCATTAATATGTGCTTTATAACTACTAATAAACAGTCAATATGCATGCTAATAAACAACTAGTTCATAGTGAGAATTGCTCCCTAAACTAAAGTGTTACCATTATTATTATTGTTGTTAAAAGTCCATTGAAGCTCTTTGAAAGAACCCATTTGAGGAAATGAGTTGGACTTGTAGAGAAAACGCATCTAAAGGGTAAACTGAAAAGTAGAGAGTGGCAAAGTTTATGAGAATCAGAAAACATAAACATTTTCAATTAGGTTTAGGTCTCATCAACTATTTTAATATTCAAACATTCTCTCTCCACTTTGATCTCATGGCCCACAACTCTTTGCCATGTCACTTCAAAATCTGGACCTTATACTAACACACAACAGTTTCTCTGCTAACTCAGAGAGGCTCTCGAAGAAGCCTGCTTAGACATCTCTAAGAAACAGAGAGGAAGAATTGCCCCTTTAATTCACCAAAGAACGAATAAAATGGGTTCAGCTGAGGGACGAAGGGTCATTTTGTAATGTCAAGTGCTACGTTAAAGTAAATGCAAGAAATTAGGCTGCCAACTTAGCTTTCAATGCTTGAATGTGTTTGTGTATGAGTCTAAAGCGTGTATGGATAGAGGGTATGGTTTATCAATTCACACTGTGGGACATGGCAGGTAGCAAGATCTGTAAACCACAGAGAATTATTTGTTTCATAGACGCCTGGAAAGAACAAACAGTGCATTTTCCCTCAAATCATTAGTAATTATAAGATGACGCTGGGGAGTTGTGTTTTGTGGTAGGGGAGGGAAGCTAAATTGCTATTTTAGATGCCTTTGGAAAGCACAAGCCTCTGAAAGCACAACTTGCAGTGTCCTACTATTCAGAGCAGAGGACTTTAAATTAAATGCATTGATTTTCCCTATAAAGAAAGTGATTTTTAAATGATTATGTGTACATTTTTTGAGACATTAGGTAATGTTTTTTTTATTTTGCTTCAAGTGTTGAAATGTTTTGATTGAAATGCTCTGTAATGTTGTGATTCATCTCACAGCTGGTTGCTTTGCTTCATGACTCTTTGTTTAAGAATTTGTAAAATGCCTATGGAGAAAATGAATGGGGAAAATACTTGAAGCAAGACCACTGATAAAGTGACCGGTCACTGTTGTGCTCAATTATTCACTGGGACTGATGTAATGTTATCCTAAATTTAACAGATTGATGTTTGAAACTATCAGGGTTACATGTTGAAAAATACACCCTGAAGGGTTTTTAATTTTGAGATAATGACTAGCTGATTGTACATCACCTCGGCTACCTACCAAATAAATAAACTAAATGGACATGAAATATTGATTGGAACTGGAATTATATCATCAAGCGTGAAGAAAGAGAGTGCAGATTTATTCAGAGTGATTCAAGAGACATGAAACTAGCACAGCCACGCTGGAAATCAGCTGCAAATGAGACATTATAGAGTTTGGCAGTCATTGTACAAAAAAATATTTCATTGCAGAATGCCATGATTCGCTGATCAGAATAAAAACAACAACACAAACAAATGGCCTTAATGGCCAGTAATAAATAAATAGCCAATACTAAATAAAATAAAATGGATCACTAGATGCAATCAAATGCAAACCTCAGGTATGAACTTAAATCAATTTTAGGACATTTTTATCAAAATACAAACACTGTTAACTAAAACTAAGCATCATATGCAATATACTAATCCACCAATTCCTGGCTCATTTTGGGTTGGATGTCACCAAAATACTGAATCAGTGAGTTAAAGCTGAATCAATCTGATTTATTCCAATTCAAATCAAATAGTTCATTTAAAGCTGTGGTCCTCAATTCCAGTCATCGTGTACCACCGCTCTGCACATTTTGTATGTATCTCTTATCACTTCAGATGTTTTGTTCTATTCGACCATAAGTGCCCTGCGAAGTGGACATCACAGGATATTCCACCATCATTCCAGTTCGAAGGGAGCGTATTTGTGCCATCCAAAGGGCATGTAAGTGTGCGGGAAATTAATTTAAATTGTATTTATTTACAGAGGTATATTATGTCACACTGTGTAGGGACCCTATCAACCAGAACACAGTTCATGCTCTGTGTGTCAGGTGTGTTAAATAAGAGAGACATGCAAAAAATATGCAGAGTGGTGGTATGCAAGGACCGGAATTGAGAACCACTTAGTTGAGCGATTCCTTGACAAATCGATCCTCAACACTCACACATGTACTGGAAACCGAGGGTGTGTTGCTTTACAGCATGACCTTTGTGAATTATAGGTGTATTCAGTCACATACTACAACTTTTTATATCCCTGTGCAGCTTCAGAAAGATCGATCTCTTTTTTATGAGGTAATGAAATGCATGCAACTCTTGTCCCAGAAGGATGTGCTCACTGAAAAGACTAACACAATGAAAATAAACTGAATCCAATCCTCTGTGCGGTTTGGCCACTTCCCTTTTTAAGTCTTGTTTAAATTGGGGATCATTCAACAGCTTACACCATGGAAAGACTGGCATTGAAATATCACAACACAATACCAAAAGATCGCAAATGAATAATACCCATCTGGCATCTGGTTAATGATAAATGTTTACTGGGATAGTGGTCTGCAGCAGGGCATGTGTTGTTGACGACGTTACCACTAATAGTTAGCCCCTCGAAACAGCAAATTGCATTCAAATGTTGCTTCTAGCAGTTAGGAAACTATTTTTTTAAACAATAATAATAGCAAAAATCCCACTTTCAGAGTCTGCCTCGCATTTCACGACACGGTTGGACTCTTTTCATAATCAGAAATGAGCTCCATTTGTTTACTTTGTTAGTTTGGGAGTAGCGAGATTTAGGAAGTCATTCAGTGTGACCAGAGCCTGAGGTCTAAAGTTTCTTTGACTTTCTCAGAAGTCGACCCTCATCAGAGCTCTTGGCTCTCTCTCTCTGTGAAGTCTAGATATTTAAAGGGATATAGAGCAAACCAAATAAAGGGGTTACAAATTTAAAAAAATAACCACCTTGTCCAAATCATTTGGCTTACATGCATCACTGGACGCTTAAAACGATCTGGAGGAGCCCAAGCATCGTAACGCCATCCGTCTCATCCTGTTACATGTTAATGGTGAAGTGGGCCGCCTCAATGAATACACTGGTAAACATCATCATTATATCTTTATTATATGACATCATCTATTGATCGGCCAACAATACAGTCATTCAGAGGCTTTGATTGTTCCTTTCTTATTCAAGTCCTTAATTTTCCTGTCCTTTTTAGGAATGTTCCCATTTAGTTGGTTGCAGCTTAATTGATATTGAAGAGGAATGTGGGTGATTTGTCTTAATTGGATACTTGAACAGTTTTATACGTTGTAAAGAAGAAGTGCACTTAATTGTGCACTAGTAGTGTACTTCAAACCTTAAAAGTATATTTTTAAAAATGTAATTGCAGATAACATAATAATACTGAAATAAAACGACACTTAAGTGAAAAATAAAGAAGTACACTTATTTTGATGTGCTGACTAAAATACTAAAGCACATGTAAAGTACTTTTAATTGGTGTGTATTTGATAGTACATAGTACACGTTAATTTGACAAATAAAGTTAGTATATTTAAACATGTTAAATTGCATCCCTAATGTGTAGTTATAAATATATATACAGCAAATATATTTCAATACATGACACATTAGTTTTAATGACATTAAAGTGTATTTTAGTTGCCATAAATACTTGTCAGTACTATATATATATATATATATATATGGAACATTTACAGACATTTCCATCAACCTAAAATAATGCAATGCAGTGCAAAATTTAAAAAAACAGGTAAAATTCCTTTATATTGTTATAGTACACTGTGCCCTATTTTTACCAGTTTTTTTTTTTAAGATTATAGGAGTAATTATGAAAATACATATACAGATGTCCTATTTACGTGCTTCAAAAAAGCACTAGTTCAGCAAATTGATTTAATATATTTAAACTATAATACAGTTTCATTTAATTGCAGTTAACATGCAATTAAGTGTCCGGCTGAGGAAACCAGGTGTGAAGCCATATATTCCAGAGGCAATGGAAAGTATTATAAATTACAATTAAACTCCCCTGGTTTCACAGACATGGCTTAAGCCTAGTCCCAGACTAAAACGTAAGCCTGAGCTTTTTCAACTGAAAGAAACTTGCACTGAACTGATCTTTAAAAATATCAGTGCCCCTTGGCTTGCACACCCCCCCCCCCCTCAAGATGCACACCAGTACTGTTTTTTCTAAGGCATGTTTATAAAAATTACTTAAATGTCCTAATTGAACTATGGTCTAATCCTGGCTTAGTCTAAGCCCTGTTTGTGAAACCAGGCCATTAAATTGAGGTAAGCACTCTTAAGGTCAACTAATTGCATATACAGGTGCATCTCTATAAATTATAGAGGAAAAGTTAATTTATTCAGTAATTCAACTCAAATTGTGAAAACTCATGTATTAAATAAATGTCAATGCACACAGACTGATGTAGTTTAAGTCTTTGGTTATTTTAATTGATGATTTTGGCTCACATTTAAGAAAAACCACCAATTCACTATCTCAACAAATTAAGAATATGGTGACATGCCAATCAGCTCAGCTAATCAACTCAAAACACCTGCAAGGTTTCCTGAGCCTTCAAAATGGTCTCTCATTTTGGTTCACTAGGCTACACAATCATGGGAAGACTGCTGATCTGACAGTTTTTCAGAAGACAATCATTGACACCCTTCACAAGGAGGGTAAGCCACAACATTCATTGCCAAAGAAGCTGGCTGTTCCCAGAGTGCTGTATCCAAGCATGTTAACAGAGAGTTGAGTGGAAGGAAAAGGTGTGGAAGAAAAAGTTGCACAACCAACTGAGAGAACCGCAGTTTTATGAGGATTGTCAAGCAAAATCGATTGAAGTATTTGAGTGAACTTCACAAGGAATGGCCTGAGGCTGGGGTCAAGGCATCAAGAACCAACACACACAGACGTGTCAAGGAATTTTGGCTACAGTTGTCGTATTCCTCTTGTTAAGCCACTCCTGAACAACAGGCAACGTCAGAGGCGTCTTACCTGGGCTAAGGAGAAGAAGAACTGGACTGTTGCCCAGTGGTCCAAACTTCTCTTTTCAGATGAGAGCAAGTTTTTGTATTTCATTTGGAAACCAAGGTCCTAGAGTCTGGAGGAGGGGTGGAGAAGCTCATAGGCCAAGTTGCTTGAAGTCCAGTGTTAAGTTTCCACAGTCTGTGATGATTTGGTGCAATGTCATCTGCTGGTGTTGGTTTATTGTGTTTTTTGAAAACCAAAGTTACTGCACCTGTTTACCAAGAAATTTTGGAGCACTTCATGCTTCCTTCTGCTGACCAGCTTTTCGAAGATGCTGATATCATTTTCCAGCAGGATTTGGCACCTGCCCACACTGCCAAAAGCACAAAAAGTTGGTTTAATGACCATGGTGTTGGTGTGCTTGAAAACTCACCAGACCTGAACCCCATAGAATCTATGGGGTATTGTCAAGAGAAAAATAAGAAACAAGAGACCAAAAAAAAGCAGATGAGCTGAAGGCCACTGTCAAAAAAAACCTGGGCTTCCATACCACCTCAGAAGCGCCACAAACTGATCACCTCCATGCCACGCCGAATTGGTGCAGTATTAAGCAAAAGGAGCCCCTACCAGTATGATTCATCCAGTAAATGAACATACCTTTCGGCAGACTGCACATTCACGTAAAAAGTTTTTTTTATCTGGATCTTATCAGTACCTAATATTTTGTTGAGATAGTGAATTGGTGTTTTTTTTTGTTAAATGTGAGCCAAAATCAAAAAATTAAAAGAACCAAAGACTTAAAACTACTTCAGTCTGTGTGCATTGAATTTATTTAATACACGGTTTTCACAATTTGAGTTGAATTACTGAAATATATTAACTTTTCCATGACTTTCTAATTTATTGAGATGCACCTGTATATAGTTGCTTTTAATTCAACATCCCTATACAAATACATAGTTAATTTAATTATTTAATAACTTTTTTAAACTATGTACCTCTTTTATGTACAAGAGAAAGAAGTTTTCAAAAAGCAATATGATAAACCTATGAAAACCAAGGTTTCCTCTGTATGGTCTGTAAAGTAGCATCAGTTATAGATTGGATAACTTTGAGTTTCTTTGGCCAGGATTTGCTTTCTCAATGTGGCCTTTATTAAAGGATCTCTGTTCACAAGAGGCACATTGTTCTGCCTGGGAATGGTGCAGTATTGTAAACACCAATCTTCTAGAGATGGGCTTCCAAGTAAGGCATCTGATGTGAGCGTTTATCTCAAATGACTCTTCAGTCAGAAGAGTTGCCAAAAAAAAAAAAATGTCGCAAATATAAAACACGTGTTATGGCCGTTGAATTATACATTTTATCAGTTGTGATGAGTTATTGTTAGAGCTAAAGTAGATTCCCAAACAAGTCTCTGACTTGGTTTGGTTTTAATACCTGGTCATTGATGATTCTCCAACAGTGTTGGTTTAATCATGATTTTTAGATCCTGAGGGATATGATATTTAGTCATAGAGTCAGACATCTCGATGGCCTATGTATGAATATAAAATTATATTAAAAACCTCTGTGTTAGCACCTGGTTTGAGCAGGTAAAGACACGCCGCTCATGAGCGATCCATCATTTTATAGACTGGCATGATTATTTTGTTTTCTTGCCATGACGACATTAATGATTAATAGTCCGAGTCCAGATGTATCCAGTCACATCGCTGTATGACAGTTTGGAGTTTCCCTGTCACGATGACTCATGGGCATTATTTCCAACAGTTGTGTTATTCATGCAAGTCATGTTATTTCATATATCTCTCTAATAATCCTGATGCTGTCTTCTTTATGCGTGTTTAGATATTGACCCGTGTGTTTGGAATAGGGTTCTGTTTAAACACAAGGTGGCGTTGTCTCAGAGTCTTTATGCTTTGCTGGGAGCCCAGGAGCCTTAATGAACCCTATAGCATATTTAAAAAAGAAATACATAATATACTCTAAAAGCATATACTTAAGTGTGAACTGAATGTTACGTTTTTAGACACTGAATTTCATGATAATTGCAATTAAATGACAATGTATTATAGTTTAAATGTGTATTAAAATCAGTTAGCGGACTTCAGGTTCTTTGTTTGACACTCTTTTAGTATGAGTCTTAGTACATCTATGGCATATTACATTTCATAATTACTTCTATTCTCTTTGAAATATGGTTACTCGCTGCTGAATGGGACTACCGCGTTTTGTAACCTTAAATAGCCTTAAATGTAATTTCCATCTAAACTTGTGTGGCATGTATATAAATATATTTGTAATCGCAGATTTGCAACAATGAAGTTGCAATTTAGTACATTTAAAAATATATTTACTTTAAATGTAATATTGAACAAGCACTACATTGAATTTAGAAGCTTCACTGTAAAACAATATAATGTGTTTACACATGCTCACTGTCCCTGTAAATAAGAGAAGTTTAATAGCACAACAATCTAAAACATAATTTAACCTCTGGCCTCTTCGTTTGTGGGTCACACTTGGTAACTTCCACCCAGTCACAAAATTGACAAAGCTGTGTGGGGCACTGGAAAAGCTTAGAGTGGTGGTCGACATAGTACTTGAGTAAAACATAATTATTAGTAAAATTTGGGGAGGAAGTTAGGATACATTAGTGCGCTAAATTAATACAATTTGTTATGAAGCTTTGTCTATCTTTTGCAGTGATTATCGGGAATGAGCATGGGACTTTAATGATTATGATATTTTTTTTATTTATTTTTTCAATGGTCTGGAAATTGGGGACCACAAAGATACCAAGTGTTACTTTTAATTTTTCAATGCTTTAATTTATCAGAATCATGTCCATGTTTGTTTGTTTTTTCTTTATGGGTTCACATATCTAATGCAACAGAAGTCACCAAGTGTTATCTCATTCGGATGAAATTCAAAATGTACAATTATTCAGTTAAAAGTGACTAAAGAGGCAGAGAGGGAAAAATGTACTTTAAAGTAAACCTTTTAATTTCACATTGTTACAAAGCACACTTTTTAAAAGTGTAATGAAGTGCATTATTAAGAGGCATAGTCATAAAAGTGATTGCTCTTTAAGTACATTTTATTTCATTACAATTATCTTCAAATAAAGTTTTTTTTTTAAATATACTTCTATGATTTGAAATGCAGTACACGAGCACATTTAATACTACTTTTCACATGCTTTTTTCACAAAGTTAGCTTTGTTTTCAGAGGAAATAAAATGAGATACAAATGAGACAATTGTTGGCATACAGTATGAATATAACCCTAAAAACTTAACGTGGCTGACATCATTCATTCATTTAGTCTCAGAAGGATTTGATGCAAAATATTTGCGTGGTAACACTTCAAATTAGGGAATGCATGTTCACTTTTAACTATTATGTTTTCCTTTCATAAACTCCTATGATTTGCTCCTTATTGATAGTAAGTAAGATTATTTGGGTTAAGGGATCTAGAATATGGTCATGCATTAATATGTGCTTACTAATAAACACAGCCAATATGCTAGTAATATGCATGTGCTCCCTAATCTAAAGTGTTACCGTTTGTGTATATTTAGACATTTCTGACTTCTTGAAGAAGATCTCTTTTGGAAGACATTTGAGATTCCTAATGTAAACTCTTCTCTATCTCACTGCTGACAAGGGGAAACAATTGAGATATTAAAGAGATGTCATGTGTGGCTTTTTGAGAATGCACAAGTGCGTATGTTTAAATCCTTAAAGGTTATTATGGGCTTACTGGGGCGTTCATAACATCTGATGTGTCTTTATAGCAATATTTATACAGCGAGTAGATGAATCACAAAAAAGGGCTGAAGCAAGACCTTTCACGCAGCGCAATACACCAGCGCATTGTAGCGTCTCGGATGATTTCAGACTAAATGTTTGTTTACATCTGCGAGCATGACTCCATCTGTTTCGTCTGTGGCGGAAATTTTTATGAGCTCTGTCACTGTGCTCTTTCCATATTGTGACATTTTCATATTCGGATGACTGTTCCTAACATCAGTGTCAATAGACTGATTACAAAACAAAAGACGTTGCGTCACAGAGCAATGAAAATGGATATTTATTTCTCCTTAAGTGGGCATAACTCGTATTCAGACAGTCGTAGGATGGATTTTACTGAGTCACAGCGATTACGTGCACACTCCCAAAACAGATCATCTGCGCCCCACCCCACAAACCTACAAATACCCGTCTGTGTCGCTAAATATAGCCGTGATCAATGTCAGCCTCACTTCATGTCTGACTTAAGGACTCAGGTCAGACATGTGGATGATTATCTCATCCTCTCCTCACATATTCGCAGCCCCAGGGTCCGTGTTTTCCCATCATCCGGCAGACAGGATGTATATGGCTTTTTAATCATCATTTCACACTCAATCTTTCCGGTACACCTACAATATTTCCAGTTCAGTGTCCACTAACTTTTCGCTTTCAAACTGGACTGATATATTCATTTTGATCCATCCAGAACAGCTCTGTCCACATTAATTATGGTACAAATGTAAACTGAGCAGGGACACCAGAGAAGGAAAATATTAATATTTTGCCAGTAATTGCCATCGCTTAAGTAATAATAACAGGCAGGAGCCTGCAAGAGCATCTGTCAAGTGAAGCCTTAATAAATGGCATTGAAGAAACGGTTTGTAATCATAACAGGTGAGAATGTTTCAAGTGTTGCCAAGTGAACAGATTTAGTATCAGTGATTGTTAGAACGCCGCATTGATTCCATCAGCTCATGACACAGATGCCTGTGCGTGAGTCAAATCTGGATTATGTGATGAATTACGTGTCTTTTGTCTCTTGTAACATAGAATAAAGCAAAGCTTGATTTGCTGATTCTGCTTGTCAGATGGATACGGTTGCCATGAAAATGTTAATTATTTTCAAACCAGTATAAAGCTGAACATTTTTGTAAACTTTACAAAAACAATAGTTATGTTTAATCTTATAAAGTGAGTATTTTTAACACATAACTTTTTTCTTCTACATCAATAGCCTGTCTTGAATCACCAAGTCTAATGTCAATATGGATAAAACTACCCAATTTATATGTTACCTCTGGTGGCAACAAAACCAGTCGCTGGGGTATATTTGTAGCAATACGAAAAATCTTTGTATGGTAAAAAGATACATTGTCTTTTATGCCAAAAATCATTAGGATATTAAGTAAAGATCATGTTCCATGAAGATATTTTGTAAATTTCCTACTGTAAATATATTAAAACTTAATTTTTTATTAGTAATATGCATTGCTAAGAAAAGGACTTCATTTGGACAACTTTAAAGGCGATTTTCTCAATATTTAGATTTTTTTGCACCCTCAGATTCCAGATTTCAAAGGGTCATATGATGTTGCTAAAAAGAACATTATTTTGTGTATTTGGTGTAATGAAATGTGTTTATGCGGTTTAAGGTTCAAAAAACATTATTTTCCACATACTGTACATTATTGTTTCTCCTCTAGGCCCCGCCTTTCTGAAACGCGTTGAAAGCTCATCGTTCTGAAAAGCATTTGTGCTCTGATTGGCCAGCTATCCGAGTGCGTTTGTGATTGGCCGAATACCTCAAGCGTTGACGAAATGTTACGCCCCTCACCATACTGTGATGCCATGTCCCGGAGCGACGAGACAAACCAATAAAACCCATTATAAACGAGTCATTTGTTGCATCCAGTGGGGACATAGTTATGGATTATAATTACTTATACTGTCGTTTTGCGCATTGCGTTGCATCGCGCCACGTAAACATAAAACCATGTCTGCATTTTGTGATCGGAGAAATGACAAACAACAATCCCTACTCTACACTGCTCCAAAAAGCTCGCTTTAAATTAAAAAAATATAAAATATAAAAACTCTTTGAATATAAAAAACGTACTTGCAGTCTGTGAGTCAGCCGGCATTGTAGTCTACTCTACCAGGTCAAGCAACAGTCCTCCATAAAATTTGTGCTGCACACATCTGGATATTTGGGTTGAAGTATTCTGGAACAGAACACTTAACCACTGATTTCTAGTCGTGTACATTTTTGGAAAGCCAAACAAAGTATTTTCGCTTTCACAACGAAACACAGCTTCACACTAGAGTGAGCAGAGGCGCGGGCTTGAGAAAGGTGCGGCCGGCGATTTTGACAAAGGAGCGTCCGGAAGGACATGTGACGACCCCGGCTGGACTCCACTTCGTCCACAGTGAAATCCGATCCGGTGATCCACAGCACTAAGTTGATGTATTGCCTCAGCGACCAGCACAGATCAGCTTCAGGCATGACGAAGCAGATATCATCCACTTTTGGAAGACCAAACAAAGTAGTTTCGCTTTCACAACGAAACACTCTCAGCGTCTTAGCTCCCTTTCCTTTCACGACATTGCGGCGGCAACAACAATACTACAGAGAGAATAAAAGTTGTGTCTTCTTTCTTTGCGTGAACATGTGGGCGCATTATGCAAATATTCCCACAAAGTGACCTAGATATGTGGGGGCGTGTAAGAACGAGCCATTTTAGGTAGGCGTGGCTGACTCTTTAACTTTTATAAAAAATATCTCTTTGGATTTGAGAATTTAGTCTTTGCAATTTTACAGATTTTCTTTATGCACCAAGAGTTTGTAACATTCCAAAGAGAAAGGAAAAGTTGAAATCTCATCATATGACCCCTTTAAAATAGTTGTATCTCGGCCAAATATTGTCCTATCATAACAAACCATACATCAATGGAAAGCTTATTTATTCAGATTCAAAATGTATTCAGATTCGAAAAATGTACCCTTATGACTGGCTTTTGTGGTCCAGGGTCACATATTAAAAAACCCTATGGAAGGCTGCAGGGATGACTAGTGTTTTTGTAGGCCAAATCTTGGAACAAGCAGTCACATTTAGCATTTCTGGTTCTATTGTCCAAAGCCAGGGGTTTTGGTTAATGGCTGAATAGGTCGGTTTAAAAACACAAGCTCAAGCTTATATGTCTGTTTTATTCACATAAAATACATCAGTAATATCCCTGTTTTTTTTTTAAGCTTTTACTTGTCTTGGAAAAGGCGGTTGCTAACAAGTGGCTAAATGGGACTACAGAGGTTGTCTTAACATCAAATGTTGTGACATCGAACAGGTAAATGAATCTTCTCACTAATCGCTTTCTTCTTCCAAACTCTTGCAAACTACTCTAACTCAAACTTTCAGGGAAAGTATTTTAAAGACTGCGTTTAGCTTTTTACTTTTACTGGTCTTGTATTTTCCTTGACGTTTCAAGGTTCGTTGGTGCGATTTATGAACAAAATAGTAAGAATCATAAACCAAGAGCTTATTTTATGCAATAATCCAAAAGCCGATGGAAAAATTATATTAGGTGTTGCAACCTTCTGGGTTGGCCTAAAAAGTAAGTCATTATTGCAGCACTGTCTTCTCTGAAATGTTTAATGAATTAGCATTGATTCTATGCCATTCGTGCTTGAAAATTCCATTCTAAGTTTTCGAAGAAAGGTTCTTAAGTTTGCTTACCTAAAAAAAAATATTTAAAGAAAATGAGAGCGATAGTGTAGTTACGGTATCAACAGTGAACAGTGGAATTTTTTCTTTGACGTGATCTGTCTGCATTCCCTCCATTCGGATTTATCAGGAACCAACAACAACAACAACAAAAAAGCACTGTGCATCATGTTTTACTGTCAGCCTTTTTTATTTTTCCAGCACAAGCATTCATGTATTTTACAGTATATAAACACCTTTGGACACAGCCGTTGTTTCCCAGAAAGCGATTGCATCATTTTCAAGAGCTTTGGGCCAGTCCTAAGTATGCCTGAAAGTCTGTTTTTAAACAAACATTGCTGCATCAGAACTAGATAGTGTGCATGGGTATGTATGTTTCTCTGCAAACGTTCTGAGTACTATAGAAAAGCCATCATGTGCTAAGCAATCCAAAGAGAGTTGTGAGGCACTAATGTTGAGCGGCGTGCATTATGCAGTTGAATCAGACTTCTCCTCAGTACTCCAGATGCTTTGTATGAATCAAGCACAGAACCTTTTCTTTATTGCATTTCACTTACTCAAAGGGAGTTTGTAAGCGCTTTTTTTCCTGTGGCATTGGGAAATGGCTACATAACACAAGCCTTGGCATTTGCCGAAGGCATATAAATGAGAGCATTTTTAACATTCCACGGATTTGAACATTTATACTTAGGAGCAAGCATTCCCATAAGCACGTCCAAGCATGTGTGTGAAGATGTCCAAACAATTGGTGTAGGTACATACACTGTATATTTGTTTGAAATGTCAGATTTTCATGGTTGTACAGTGGTTAATGCAAGTGTGTTTTGCTCTTGGATGCATTTACATAAGAGATTTGCATAGTGTGTTTAGGTTTATGTAGATGCATTTCGGGGACAGTTTAGAAGTTGGCTAAATTTGATATATTGAGTCTGAGGACATCCAAGGATATGCTCAACTGGGGGGAAAACATACATTTAGAAAGCAAAAAGTAATAGAATATAAATACATTATAATATTATATAATATATAAAAATAATCAATAATTGCAATCATTTTTTATGTTAATTTTATATTAATTAAATAGATTTAATATTATATCTTTTTATAAATAATATATGCATAATAATTATTTTATAATAAAAATAGTGAAACATAATACCATAACTGTCCCACAAACAAATTTTTTACCTTATAAACAAATACAAGCATATGAAAAATATTTTTTTTTTTAATGTAAAATGCACACAACAACAAGTGTAAATAGATGAGACAGTTACATTTGGCTGACAGTTTTTTATTTTTTCTACCAAAACACTGCATTCAAGGTCTAGGCCTACTTATTACCAGTTCATGCATTCGATGCGACTCAAACCCATGTTCTTGGTGTTGCAAGCATCATACACTACTGTTTGAGAATACTAGAAGTAGCCTAAAATTAGATCTAAGCTCACTTTCAAAGCTAGGCACACTGTGAATGTCTGCTTCACATATAGATTTCAGCTCTCAGTTTCAGGGAGATTCAATTCAAGTGATCTTCTCTCAGACCCCTGATATGAACCAAGTGTGAAAACATCCTAAAATGGACCTAAAATTTGAGTCCACTTTCAGGGTCATGGCAAGGTATTTGCAAAGATAACTGGCTTTATTTCACTCCTGGGTCTGAGTTTTTTTTTTAAATGGACTGAAGTGTGATAACTCCCTCAGACCCCTGAAATGATTGAGAAAAGTATCCAGTGCTTTTAAGGTTATCAGGAATTTGTCTCATTAGCACGACTTTACATTCTCTCACACACACTGCACTCTGAGCACCTTGTAATTGATAGACATTTCCCATCCTTGGTCTCCATTCTCTTTTTTTTTCAACCTAATATCCCACTGTGAAGCATAGGTGCACTGCAATTCACATATTTTACCTCCATTAAACAATGCTTTTCCAAGGAAAGCCCTTGTTTGAGCTGTGCTGGTTCTTTGCGGTCCTCTTAAAACAAACAAACCAAGTGATTCAAATAACAGTATACTTTCACAGGCATAACCATAACTGCTCCTTAAAGCCACACTTGAGCTTCCATACTGTGGTTTGGTTACCTGCACCCTATAATGTTTTCAACAGGGTTTCCTGGAAGGATATTCGCAGGGGCCAAACCCACGGGTTTTCCAAGATGACAGGTAAATAACTCCATGGCGACGAAGGCTGACTTCCCTCTATAGAGATTGTATGACTTCCTTCACTGCAGCGGTTTGTTTAGTTATGTTTAGTCAATTTTTGGTGGGGTTAGAAACACAATGTTAGATTGAAGGGCAGTTCTTGAGAAAGTAAGGATGATATTTTTGTGGAGATACACGTTGACCACATGCCTTGTGTGTATTCATTTCAGGAAGTGCAGTGCCTGTTTGTTTTTGTTTATTTATAGGATTTAAAGAATAAAACTATTCCATAACTTTATTCAAGGTCACACTCCAATATATCTTATAAATCTAAATCTATATCTAACATTTTTTTTAGGAGTGAGTCACTGAATCATTCACTCCACCGATTCATTCAAAAACACTGATCCATTTAAGAACAAAACAAAAGTCTTTATATGTGATTCACTGAATCATTCACTCCATTAATTCATTTAAAAACACTGATCCAATTAGGAATGAAACAAAGGGCCCTATTTTAACGATCTAAGCACATGGTCTAAAGCGCACGGCGCAATTGCGTTTAGGGCGTCTCCGAATCCACTTTTGCTAGTTTAAGGAAAAATGGTTGGCGCGCCCGGCGCACTGTCTAAAAGTGTTGTCCCTATTCTTTTAATGAGTGATAGGTGTGTTTTGGGCATAACGTGCCATAAACTAATCAGAGTCTCATCTCCCATTCCCTGTAAGAGCCAGTTGCGCTCGTGCCATCGTGCCATGGCGGATTCGCTATTTACACGGCGGAATTTGCAAGCGCAAGGACAGAACGCATCTCCAGAGATGAAACGGAGCTGCTGTTGCGCAAGCAAATAGGTAGCCTAATTCTAATACATGCCATGACTATCCATTATGACATGTAGGCATTTTTATATTTATGTAGCCTACACAATAACAATCTTTTACATTGTAATCCTTTAATTTTTAATACTTGGCATGTTTGTGTGCTGCTGTGCATCCCTGTACACTCTTAAAAATAAAGGTGCTTCACGATGCCATAGAAGAACCTTTTTGTCTAAATGGTTCCATAAAGAACCTTTAACATCTGAAAAACCTTTATGTTTCACAAAAGGTTCTTTGTGGCTAAAGAAGGTTCTTCAGGTTATAAAAAGGTGAGAAAGAGATGGTTCTTAAAAGAACCTTTGCCTGAATGGTTCTTTGTGGAACCAAAAATGGTTCTTCTATGGCATCGCTTGAAGAACATTTTGAAGCACCTTTATTTTTTAAGAGTGTATGTGTAATAAGCAGAGTGTACACGCGCTGTGGACCCGCCTATACTAAACTCTTTAAATAACAAACAAACTACTGTGCCATTGACTTTAGACCAGGTTTTTGTTGGTCAATGGCGCAGTCTACTTCAGTTGCCTCAAATTAGCAACGTGCCAGCAATGTGCCTGAACACACCTCGTTTTCAGACCAGCACGCCCATGGGCACACAAATGGGCGCAAATGCATTTCCTATTTAAACAACATGGTGCATGACGTGAAAATGACAACTGCATCGGACTGAAACTAGCAAAAAACACTTGCGTCGCACCTGGCACCGCATTGCGCCAGATGTATGATATAGGGCCCAAAGTCTTTATTTGTGAGTCATTGAATCATTCACTCAACCAATTCATTCGAAAACACTGATCCATTTATGAATTAAACAAAAGTCTTTATTTATGAGTCACTGAAACATACGCGCGACCGATTCATTCAAAAACTCTGATCCATTTAGGAATGAAACAAAATTGCTGAGCCACTGAATCATTCACTCAATTAGTTCATTCAAAAACACAGATCCAGTTGGAAAATAAACAAAATTGCTGAGCCACTGAATCATTCACTCGACCAGTTCATTCAAAAACACTGATTAATTCAGAAACAAAAGACCACTACTTTTTGTTAATTAAATTGTTTCTCTATAGACAACAAAACAATGTTATGCATAATTATTTTTTACAATTGAAAGATTAAAAAATGTTTTATTGAAATGTAACTTCTGATTAGCTATGACTCACTTGTGCTAAATCTTTCCGCTTTCTATTTATTTGTGCACAAGACGTCAGAAGACTTCAGTGCTCTAAAACTTTGTCTCCAGACCTTTTGCTCGTCTCCCCCAGTGTCTCTGATCCAAAGCCACCACCACGAAACACCATCAATCATCTTCTCCCTCATGACTTATCTGCATTTTGGCCTTGCAAATTGAACACATGCAGAGAGCACTCTGGCTCAGATTCACACAGTGTGAACTTGTAGCCATGAGAGAACTCGATGTGCAGGGTTTGGGAATTGTCTTGAAGGATAGAGACAGAGAGGAAGTGGAGGGAAATCTGAGAGGACCGAGACAATTGGAGCAGGCCTTGACTTTTGTTCCCACAAAGGGACGCAAGCTCATCTCCTTCATCAACCACTCAGAGACATCACCTCCCCCACCGCTCGTGCTCGATAGCCCACGCTTTTCATCACCTTCTCTGGCTCTTTTCTCTCTTTTACTTCCACTAATGCTGTCTCATTCATACTTTGACTTTCTCCTCCTTTTTTTCCTGTTCTTTTTCATTCTCTCTTCACGAACCATAATTTTCATGCCTTATAAATCAATCTCGCTCTAGTTCCCACATTTGATTTACATTCAGTCAGTTCTTCCTCTTTCATACTTGACACTAAAAAAGAGAAAACTGTGTTGGTTGACATAGTTGACATAACTGTAGCAATGTTTTGCTTGTGAAAAAGAAACAAGGATGGCGACAATCAAACATCCTTAGCTCCAGAAGTATAACCTCTAAATAACAGGGCTGTTAGGAGAAACCATGGTAAAGAATTTCAGAAAGAATCCAAATTTGTGAATGAGTCAAAACATACTTTGTTTGTGAATTTTTAGCACTGCCAGTATAGAATGATGTCACTTTATTGAGTCAGTATATGCTGTACATAACCTGGATGAATAATGGTGGTTCAAATAATGTTAAAATTACCATAAAATGTGTTTCCAACTAGTAAAACCCTCTATGTTTCCATCATACTTGTAAGTTGGAAGCTTCATGCTTAAAGATGTCATGTAAAAGGTTCAAATCTCAATTCAAATCTTAGTGTGGATACACTTTAAAAAATGCTGGGTTAAATATAACCCAGCGCTGGGTTAAAAAGGGACAAACCCAGCTATTGGGTTGTTTTGACCCAGCGGTTGGGTTCAAAACAACACAACCGCTGGGTCAAAACAAAACAATAGCTGGTTTGTGAGTCCCTTTCATTACCAGCACTTGTTTCTGTGTAGAGAGGGTATATAACATATTAATATATAAGATATATTATATAAACTGATTAACTTTAATTAAATAAAAGTCCACTTAAGTGTACTTAAAGAGAGACACTTCCATGACGATGTTTCTTAACATACTTAAGTACACTTAGTAATAATGTCAAATGAATCTTAATTAACTAAAAATGCATTTTTTTTAAACTTTAAAGTACATTTTAAATCATAGTCATGTTTAATAAGATCTATATGATTGGCTGTATTTAGAAGTACACTTAATTTTGATTGTGTTTACTTACTAAGGAGCATGAAAAGTACTTAAGTATAATTGTAAGTGTAAAATAAATATATAAGAAATCTATTAAATATGTAGTATACAATATTATTTCCGTAAAAAGTACTCTTTTTAAAAGTATGCGGAAGTGTATTTATTTTTTTTTACTAGGGAACAGAACCAAAATGAGGCTTCAACAGTTAACGGTAAACACATGTTTCAGTTACTACTTTATTGCAGCTGATGCTGCCCATGTGCTTTCTTTTCAGTGTTAATTTGTCAATTAAAAAAATAAATACATACATAAACTCTGGACATTTATTTATCTTGATGTTATAAGCATTGCCTGAGCCTGAGGACGTGAGTGATTCTGGTGTCTCGTCTCGTTCTTTCTTACTACATTCATAAAGCACACTGATAGAAATGTATGTAAAAATATACTTAAAAATAAGTATTCAATCTTAAATTCTGAATCGAACAATGTAGGATGGATATGAAAGGTGCACACGTCACACAGAAACATTTTATTCTTAAGAGTCCATAAAAACTGCAAAAAATTCCCAGATACTCAAGTCTACATAAAGACAAAACTGGCTGTATTTACTTACTTAATACACTCTCTGCTCCTATTGTGCGGGATTCATCCATGTATGTCATTCCAAAGACAATACATGTTTATCAAAATTTAATAACTTCCTCTGCCTTTGAAACTGCTTTACATTTTGGCTGACGTCACCTAGTCCATGTGAGCTATTGTTTAATATTAGCAATAGCCAAAGAGCAATTGATACAGTTTTAGGATGCAGATGTAAATAATGCTAGCTTTCCAAACTCTATTTTTTCAATTTCCACAAATGCATACTGGCTCATATGACGTATGCATTGCTTATTGATGGCTTATTTGGCTTCGAGTTGAAGATTTCCTCTGTTCAGTATGTACAGACACGACGGGTGTGGTGTTTTATGCCAGCGACTTGTGAGTGCAGGTCACGCAAGGCTGTAACAGAAACGCGAATGTGTCATGTAAGTGGAAACTAGGTTTCTGCACTGGAATATGATTATGTTACCCATAGCTGAGAACACTTCTCCCATTGATTTCTGAATATCATTCCCAGAACCGTGACAAAACGCAACAAAAACATTAATATTCTTTGAGCCCTCCACTTTGTCTTCACTTTTAAAAGCAGGTGTTTCTCCAGTTTTCCAGATTTTTAATATTGGCTATTCCAAACAGCTTACAGACTTTACTTTCTTTTCTTTTTTTCTCCACATGCACAAATTAAACATGATGGAGAAAACAGTCGTGCGATGGCTCTACCTCTTCCTTCTTTTAGGAACTAACGCTTCCATTTTTAACACAGGATCAAGCTGTTCCTTTCGTCCCGCCCGCAGGAGATTTCCTTTTACGCCACACACGCACACAGACTCGCTCTCCCACCGTAATATGCCTCTCTTAGATTTCTTCGGGATGTTCAGCTCATGGTTTTCCTTAATAGTCTTCTGGAGGTTAATCTCACCACCCACCTGTGGTCTCTGACAGGAACCCGCGCTGTGATTCTGTGGCCCGTCTTGAGGATCTTACACTTAATTACAGTGTGGAAACTTCTTACTGACTTACTGTCAGGAGAGACAATTAAAGCAGCTGGAAGTGAATGAGGTTTGGACCAGCGGAGCTACAGGAACCTGGGGAGGTCAAACTGTGAATCCAATCCTGGAAGCAAATTAATGTTAGCCCGCACAATCAATCAGCCATTCATTAGAGTTTCATATCTTTGACGAGGTTCCTGAAGCACGACAATGGCCGTTTTTATACAAGCATGATTACATCCTGAGGCACAACAGGGCTGATGCTTTTACAAAGGTCTTTTTTGATGCGTCCTCCCACATCCAGTCTGCGAGCAGTCCTTAGCTACAGGTTGTTATGTTACATTAAATACAAGGGTGGTTCCAAAACAAATGGATCACCCACACCACTGGTCAGCGAAGAAAACTTTGAAATGGAGTGAAGTTACATTTGGGTGGGAATCATTTCAAAAGGATGTTATGAGTATTTAACCAGATTTTTGCTCAAATTTTTCATTATTATATTATTATATAAATGTATGATTGATTGAGTTGAGTTGAGTTGAGTTGAGTTGAGTTTAATGAATGAATGAATGAATGAATGAATGAATGAATGAATGGATGGATGGATGATTACATGGGGAAGTTGTATTTTAATTTTCATACATGTTTATTGAATACATTTTTTGGTTAAAAATGATCCAAAATCAATATTTCAGCAAGTACATAACCAGCAAGTGTTCAAAACTATCGCCTTTCTTTAGCCCGATTCACAACGGTTAGCTTATAATAATGTTTTCTAATTTGAGTGTGTGGGTAGGTTTTCGCGGGAAATTCGAGCATGGCTCTGCGTCATTACGTCGCGTCTGTAAACATAAAGAAGTTGTCCGGCTAGTATGCTATATCGCAGGTGAGGGTACTGCAGGTGACGGATCGTTTAGCCTTTTCTCACAGCAGCCAGAATAATTAAATGTATCATTTTGATGGCAGATTGTAATCTATAAAGGATTATGTGTTTATGAAACACATGTGAATGAAATTAAATTATATTCCAGTTTAAATGTGCTTCTGATTACAGATAGCCTGGGATTAAAAAAGATTTGTATTTTAAAGAAATCCAGTTCAAAGGGAGCATAATTTGCTATTTGGGTTTAAATAATTTATTAATATGAAATTCAAATGGTATGACAATAAGAGATTAGACTGTACAGAAATTGAAACCGACTCGCTTATACACACTATACTCATAGTCACCAATGCTGATGTTGTTAGCATTAATCATTTGAGAATAAAGTATAACAATAATAATAATTTGAACAGTTTGATGTGATATGAGCTAACCGCTCTTTAGATTTAATCACCATTGGTAGTGATATGTATGGTAATGCTTTTTTCCTCAGTTGGTCAGAACAAAGGTGGCAGACTTGTTACTATAGTTACTATAGATGACAATATATGGTGAAAATTCTTATTTAGGTCATATTCCAAGACGTAGGCTAGAACCTGTGATTGCGAAGTACAGTAAATATCTACACCGGTGCGGTGACTGACTGCCACACTTACTCTTCAGAACATTAGATTCATCCGGCGCTGGAGCTGTGCCGACTCACAACCAACGCAAGCTAGATAATTCCGCACACAGCTGCAATTCCAGGTTTTCAAACAGAGATGGTGACAGAGGCAAAATTTATGGACTGCAGCTTTAAATTAGTAAAAAAGATTCATTATAATATATTCTTATATATATATATATCTATATATATATCTATATATATATAAATCATGATTATATATATAGTATCTATATATAAAAATGATTATGTAATTAATTAATTGTTTTATGTAATAGCTCATTTCGTAGTCAGATATTATTGATATTTATGAAGTTATTCTTTATTGTATGACTACTATTACTACATATCATTTGGACAAGGAAATACAGTGTAAATAAAAATAGAGAATTAAAACTGGCAATTAGATCATTTTCCATCATATTATTATTTTTGTCTTACTTATAAGTAAATAAATAACATTTTCCCATTAGCTCATTCATTCATTCATTTATTGAGTAAGGTATTTTACGTGGCAGTGTAATACTATTTTAGATATCAATCACGCTATTGTTTCATATCTCCATTTTTCTCTTTTTTGCGGAAGAGCTTTGTACATACCTCCTAATCCTCGTTAGTAAGAATGATTTGAGGCTTGTGGGATGTGTTGCTTTCTTAATACTTAAGATTAGATGTTTGTTCAAGTATTACATGACCAATAACAATAGTGAAATTTGCTTTAACAATGAACACGAATAAGCCTGAAAAGTAGCTAGATGCTGAAATCCTTTTAAGAGATTTCTCAAGTCCAACAACGGACTGGTCCCAGTATTCTGTTTTATTTTTAACTTCCTACGGTCTGTAGAATTAAAAAAAATAAACCATCTGTAGCAGTTCTGGCCAAGAAAACATACATTCGGCCGGCTAGGTAATATATGACTCGAGGGTGCTTGAGGGTCAAGGCTCTGGTCAAATCTGTAACTGTGGCCAAATCTTAAATTCAAAGGGGAATTTACAGCCTGTCTCAAAATCCTATCACTTTGCCATCTGGCTGCTTAGGATGATGGGAAAGGGAAAAGGACAATGTCTTAGTTTGAGGGCAGCCATTGATCACCATGCTCACTCAAATAAAGCCGTTTTCTTCCACATCAAAGCTCCTAGATGTACAATTGTTCGTTCGGAGGCTGCCAAACGGCACTGCTTCAGAGAAATCTCTGAGGAGAAACAAGGAGGCGAAGAGTATTTCATCGAACAAAAGCTCTTCTTGATAAAAGGGTTGTTGATTTCACTCGCTGCTTACCTCAATGACACCAAAGTTTCCTCTCTGATCATTAGGCCTAACACTCGAGTGAAAGAAATAGCATGTGACATTTAACATGTGGGTGGTCAGTTGTAATTTTGATCGCCGTAGTTGTGCCTCCAAATAGATGGAATTATTAAATGGAGTTCATTTGATTCCAATCATTTTTACTTGACATTTCAATAATAATTAGAGAAAGCACACAATGTTCCAGGGAGAAAATATGCCACAGTGGGCATTAAATGTCATGCTTCATCCGGATTAGACTGCGAAATTCCATTAAAACATTCATTGGCACTAATGATGACAGGTGCCCTAAGTGACATATTTCAAAGCGTTGAACAGTCACAAGGCCTCATTTATGCCATTTGACGTCATTGACGTTTCCAATTCCGTCTCGCACCCATCTTGACGGGTCCCATTTGGCCCGTAGAGCACTCTCACTCCACACAGGTGAATAATGGAGTGAACGGTGCTCATTAACTTGCTAATGATCAAGTGCCGAACCCCCCCTTCTTCCACATGTATGAAATCCCATTACTCCGATCAATCAGTGCCTGACACCAGGGCTACCGCAGTAACTCACAACTGGTGGAATAGGTGTTAGGTTCCATGTGACGGAGGCGAACATTGTGACTGCAGCGTCTTGAAAAGGTTGGCTTCGTGCTGGATGAACCATCTGAACCATGTCATTTCATCACTAAAGGTCCGGATCTCACGGTTTAATTCCAATTTTTTTCTTAATAATGGTTTTCCGCAAACGTGTGCTAAATTATTGACTGTCACAAAAGTGGATGAATGACAGCTATTGGAAGCCTTGTGTTATATTCAGTTGTATGAATTTTTGTTTTGATATTTGAACCCTTGCAAGGCTTTTTGTAACTCATCCCTAATGGCTCTGCAGCCTTTTTGGAATCAGTGCAGGCAGTTTCAATAGTTGATTCCAGAATATTTGATTCCAGACTATCTGCATTTATTACAATGACCGAAATACATTCACCGTGGATCTCGTCAGGAAACGTCCTGCTAAACCTGGACAAATTTTGTCTTTTTGTCTAAAAATGCTGGGAGACTTGTTGATTATGAAGTGCTAACTCCGCTGCCCAGGTCAGATTTCAAGTTCTCTGTACTTAGTTCTTCTCTTTTGAATGTTCAGTCACTTAGTAACAAGTTGTCTCTTATTCATGAACTTATTGTAGACCGAAATATTGATTTTATGTGTCTCACTGACTTGGCAAAAGCCTAATGAATTTCTCCATCTAAATCAAATAACACCATCTGTATATAAAGGGGGTGGCCTTGCACTTATTTTTCATGACAATTATCAAATCTGTCCTATTTCTGTTACTTAGCCATCATCTTTTGAAGTCTTGACTGTACAACTTAAAGGTTCAAATGCTAATATTGTTGTATTGATTTTTAGATCACCCACGTTATCTGCTTTGTCTACTATCTTTACAGAAGTTTCTACTATATTAACACACTTATGTACTCTGTCCCTGAATATTATGTTTTTAATATTCATTATGATGATACTACTAGTACTCAATATTATGATTTCAATATTGCTAACCTTGTTCAGTTTGTAAATTTTCTAACATGTAACAAAGGTCATATTTTAGACCCAGTATGCTGTTCTGGTGTCATGCCTTTTAATTGGACTTTTACCTAATATTCTATCTTAGATCATAAGCCTGTTTTTTTTATGTTTCTGTTCCATTAGCAAAGGTCAAACCACAACGTTGTGTTTCATTTCGTAATATCAAAAATATAGACCTTAATGATCTAAGACTGACAGTATACATCAAGAATTACTTAACTCTCCTTTACTGTTTAGTGATGATCAAATTGGTTGCAAACAAATATATCGATCTGTAAGTACTTTTTCTAGAGCTTGAGCTTCCGAAGATTACAGTACTAAATTGATTATGAAGTCTAAGTCCTCCACGTTCACTTGATCCTTTACCCACTGTTTTAGTTAAATCTTGCATCCATTCAATTTCCCCTTGTAATGTGGGGTTTGGGTTTTGTTTCTTGTTCATGTTTTCATGTCTTTTATTTTGGATTTTAGTCATGGTCCCGATTTGTGTTTTGCTTCCCTTGCCCTCATGTATTCATGCTATTGGTTCCTCTGTTCATTGTGTCATGTTCTGATTGGTTGTTTTAGTCATGTGTCTTGTTTCCCATTGGTTTGTTCATGTCATGTGACCCTCCTTGTTTGCTATAAGTAGCCATCATGTTGTTCTTGTCTCTTGTCGTGTATTGATGTTGTAATCTGCTGTCTGTTCGTGCCTCATCAAGTCTGTTCAAGTCTTAATTTATTGTTTGGATCACTTGTACTGTAAATAAAACTGCACATGGGTTCTCACTATGCTCGCCTACAGTGGACTGAATCATTAGACCCCTATTATTACAGCTATAATAAATTCTTCATGATCTACTGCTACTGTTCCTTTATCATTGAAGTTGGCTTCTATTACTCCAATTCTAAAAATATTAGTACTAAAGATTTTAATAACTATCTGCCCATTTCCTTTTATTTCAAAATTCTTGAAAGAACTGTAGCAACTCAACTTAAATTACATCTTCAAAGTAATGATCTCTTTCAGTCGGGCTTTAGATCTAAACATAGTACAGAAATAGCTGTAATAAAATTACAAACGATCCTCTTCTTGCAGCTGATTCCAGCCTACTGTCTATTTTTATTCATTTAGATATGAGTACCATATTTGACACCATTAGTCATTATAATAGTACAGATAATGTACTACTTTTGGTTTTCATCTTATTTAAATGATAGAAAACAGTTTGTACAGATTAAGAATGTTCAATCTGAGCCCATTTCAGTTACTCAAGGTGTTCCACAGGAGTCAGTGTTGGGTCTACTTTTATTTATTATTTATATTTTACCTCTTGGTCATACTTTTCGCACTTATGGTATTTTCATTTTTACGCCGATGATACCCAACTGTACATATTTACAAAACCTAATATCTTCCATTCCCCTCTTGAACTTACTAAATGTTTGCCGGATGTTAATGTTTAGATGACTAAGATTTTCTTAAAACTCAATACCAACAAAGCTAAGTCCTACTCTTTTTCTTTGCTTATTGATAACTTTTCAGTTAATATTTCTACCCAAGTGAAAAGTCGTGGTGTTATGTTTGAAGGTTTGATTTCTTTTGGTTCACACATTAATAATATTTCACACATTGCCTTTTTTTCTATTTACGTAACATTGCTAGACTCCGTTCATCACTTTCTCAGCATAGTACTGAGCTACCATGCTACTGCGGCTTCATTCTCTTGCTATTGTGTACGACATCGTCATCGATTGATTATTGTAACTCTCTCTCCTCTCAGCTTCTTTTTCGAGGGTAATGTATTGTTAATCCATTGAAATTCCGCGACCCTTAAAATATATGTGTGACAATATCGGCGCGGCTATCAAATATAGGTATTATTATTATTATCTTTATAATTCTTTTTAATAAACGTCAACTATAAAACAGTATTATGTACACTATATTGATCGATAGTATGAATGACGAGACATCCTGCCTTTTTCTATTAAAAATAAATATAGACCAATTCTTTGTGGAATATTTTCTTTGCCTTGGTAAATAAAGGTCAAAATAATAATAATAATATCCCCAACTTATATACTCTGGCGTGCATTCAAGTAAACGGTCAAATATTATGGTTCAAAGTACAGACACATGGTAAAATAAGCATGCATTCGAGGCGTGGTTTACATGCTTAACAGTGCAAAAAATATCTACTCTTCTTTGAATAAACTACCTCCAATTTTTGACACTTTTCAGACACTAAAACCCCTAAAATGGCTGACCAAAACAACGCAAACTTAACAGCGCAGATAACTTCGGGGAATGGAAGAAGTGAGGCTAAGGCTTTTGTAAAAGAAAGGTCAGCATTTCTTCTTAACTCCATTCACTTCCTATGTAAGTGCCCCAAGTCTCCTTCATACCTTGAAGGGGGCAGCTCAACAGATAGGAGAGGGGGCGAGTCTACACATTCTGTCACAACCAATTATGGCACACACATCTATAAAATTGACCTGGGGGGGAGAGCGGGGGGGGCCCCCGGGGGGGGGGCAACGCATGTAAACCAAGTTACGGCTGAAAGCCTGACGTCAGGGAGATCGAGTAGGGGGCCCCTGGCGCAAGAGAAGGTGAGTAATCGATCCAAATGGACCTCTACAACATCACGAAATGAGCACAACTTGATGAGGGAGGTCGCGGGCAGCGGGGGGGGGGGGTGGTTGGGGGGGGGGGGGGGGGGTGGGGTGAACAGAACAAAGGGGGTGGGCGGGGGGGGAGGCAGGAAATAGTCATCTGATTTAGGGTTCTATATATTTGGGAGGGGGTGTGGGGAAAAAAAAACCACCACCACTTCAATCTGAGTGTGTAGCAGTTTGAGTAATAAGGGTCAGAATAGCCCCGTCTTTAGGGTCTATTTACACGAGAACGCTAATTATATGGAGCCTCCACACAAATGAACGAAATGTGGCTAATCTGTTTAATATCCATGCCACAGCACTTTCGAGTCTTTTTTTTTTTCGTCTGCACTTTAAAGGCTCAAGCTATTTAAATTCAGGTGGATTCCGATTGCCTTTCAGTATTTTTATAGTTCATCAGCTTGAATAGAGTGTAACAGTGCCCGTCCTCTTTTTCAGCGGTGCTGGCTCTGGAAGTAATTCCATTCATTTTTCTCATAGGGTTTTTTGAAAAAAGTCCTTGTTAAAGGTTGTAAACCCTGAACCAAACCAGCTATGCAGGAAATATAACATGCCCACTTTGATTTGAAGGCAATTTTCTTTTTTTAAGTCAGTCAAAATGACGTAGGTGCAAGACTCAACGGCTTTAATGACGAAAAGAACTACAATCCCATGAAGCATTGCAAATGACACAATCAAATGAAAAACTATCCATTTTAAGTGGTTGATAGCATTTATAGCAACAATATATTTTAAGTTCATTGGAAAACATGCTTATAATGTATATGTATTTAAATATTAAACTGTTTTGAGTGCGTGGGGAGGCCGTCTCGACTACGTCATTTGTGGTGCATCATGGGAGTGGGCGGAGCTCAGCACTCATTTGCGTGAGAATTGCGAGCTCTCTGATAGTGAATTTCGCACAGGTCTATCACTAGAGTATGAGGCTCGTTGATTCAACAGGGATTTCGCCGTATACGTAACACATTGATTCGCTCAAAACTCTTCGCGTGATCGGCGTAAGTTATTATCATATCTGGTCGTAATCTGTTGATGTTTCAGACATAGGCTTAATAACATCACTTTACTAACCCAATTTCGAATTAGCTCCAAGGGCTCTTGGCTGTAAGTTATAAGATACAAATCACGTGGAGGCTATGTACCAAAAAACTATCTAATGGTGCAATACTCTCAGTCTCCTGACTGGGGGGGGGGGGCGGCTGGACGGGGTGGCAAGGGTGGCGGTAAGGCCTAATAATGAATATTTTTTTATAGCGGACTTTTTCTATTCTCATATAGAACTAGAATATTAGTTATCATTATAGTTATGGCCTTTAGTCATGTCACGTCTGGACATTTCAGACTTTACTCTCCCAAAGCATCAGAATCGAAGAATGGATTCTTTTTGGGCTCCTTATCCTACTTTTCATGGTTTACCTGGTAACACAAGAAACATATTCAAGGTTTTTCTTTCTCATTTTCCTGTCTCTTTCGTCTGTGAGAGCTTGAGATGTCCAGTTTCTCAGACAGATGTTCTTGCTCCCGCCCTCTGATGGGCAGTGTCAGGCCCGCAATCTTTCACAACCCATAAATACTTCTATAGCACAATAAATCAGCATGGATTTAACGTCTCTGTTTAAACAATTACCCAGAGACCCGGAGTCAAGTTGACGTCAGGCAGAGGCCACCTTAACCCGTCCACATCACCTGCTCAACAACACCTGCATCCACTAGGAGATGATGTTCGGATTTAAATCAATCCTACATGTCTTCTCATTTCCTAAAAGACCAACAAACATGTCATCGAGAAAACAATACTCTTCCATCATTCCTTTTGTACCAATATCTGTCTGGTTTGCACTATCAGTCTGTTCACACAGTAGTTCATTTATATTTCCCAGCTTTGTGTTTTGAATTCAGTTCAGTCAAACCCAAACAAAACTTGGCATTGCGACTCAGGGTTATGTTTATAATATCCCACGAAAGTGTCAGGCTGCCATTATGCAATAAGAAACACTGGATTGTTTACATGTCAGTTTAGCAAGGCAAGAACATGCCACAAGCTAATTCTTAGCCGAAAATTGGCACTGCTATTGTTTTAGATGTTTGACAAGAACTATTTGTGGTGGGGTTTCAAAACAATCAGGCTGTTCTTAGATTTGTAGAAGAATGTGCGTTCTGTCATTGTCCTGAACAGAGGGTTAGGGTTATATTTTGCTAATAGTTGAAGGGAGTACTCCAAACATACCACGATCAGATGGCCGTTTAACACGCTGTGTGATGTCAGTGGTGATGTTTTGCTCCAATGATCTTCATTTCCTTTCCCCATCTTTCTCACTTGTCACACTTTCTGTTCTCTCTACAATTGATGTTGGTGCATTGTAAATTAATTTCGAATTTACATTGCAGTATATCATTTTTACTGTGATTTTTATTTTATTTTTTAATATCCAAGTTGTGAATTTTATGTAGCAATCTTATGGATGGTTATTTATTGAGAGAAATGCCAACTGAGATACATAATCATAATTCTGAAAAATGAAGTCACAATTGTGAGATTTGAAATAAATGTTTTTGTCAGATATAAAGTCCCAATTGTGAGATACAGTCCCAAATATGAGGAATAAGGTCATAATGTCTCAGTTATGAGAAATAAAGCTGTATTTGTGACATGTAAAGTTGAAATGTTGAGAAATAAATCTGTAATTGTGAGATATAAAGTCAAAGTTATGAGAAATAAAGTTGCAGTTACTGGATATAGTCGCAGCTGTGATTTAGTCACAATTATGAGATATTAGGTTATGACAATATAATGAACATTCATGAGAAATAAAGTTGTATTTGTAAGAAATAAAGATGACATTTAAAAAAAAATGTTTTGATATAAATTCAAAATTTAGAAAATGAGAAATAAGTTGTGGTTACAGAAGGTACGAAGTTGCAGCTGTGATTTATAGTCACAATTATTCGAATTTAAGATATAAAGCCACAATTATGATAAATAAAGTTGTACTTGTGAGATATATAGAGGTGAAATTTTGAAAAATAAATGTGAAATTGTGAGATATACACTCAAAATTATGAGAAGTTGCTGTTAATAGATATAGTCACAAAGAATTAAAAAAACTCACAGATATGATTTAAATTTCACAGTTATGAGAAAATAATGTCATAAACCAGACAGGAGAGTAGATTAACGTCAGTAGACTTGAACTTGAAATGGTGTGTATTGAGGTCTTTCCGCGGTTGAAACAAGATACCTTCTGATGTTCATTCATGTTTATTTCATGCTATAACTATTAAGAAAATACTGTCGATTTCACATGCCGCTTGAACTTACAGCGATCTGTCACGACACATTACAGAGCCACAAAACGGTATTTATTGTTTGAAATTCTTAAAACAGACACAATTTGAAAGCTGACACTTTGTTTCATGCCAAAAGTAACCTGCTATGTCTTGTCTGTCGGTGCGTTGTTTGTTTCCTCTTTGCTCCACAATGTATTTTTAGCTACGTGAGAACATGTTGTGATCATGGCTTGTCAGACATAGCAACAGTAACGAAGGGGGCGGGTCTTTGCAAAGGATCAATTGTGAGATTTAAATTAAGTAAATTTTTGAGAAATAATGTCACAATCGTGAGATATAGTTAAAATGATGATAAATAACACCACAGTTACCAGATGTAGTCACAATTAGTCACAACAGTGATTTTAAGAAATTAAGATATAAAGTCACAATTATGAGAAATAAAGTTGTATTTATGTATTTTAGATCTAAAGTTGAAATTTACAAGAAATACATTTATAATTGTGAGATTTAACGTCACGTAAAGTTTTTTTCTTTACTCTGTGGAAGAAGCAGGGTTTTCTTCTGGTTTAGTGCAGGTCTAGATGATGACCAGCGAGCTTCGAAGGTACTGACATCACAACACAACTTCGTTTCAGAAAAAAATGAATTATTTTGTGTTCCACTGAACTATAATCAAGATGAAAAATATACTTTCTAAGACACTTTGCAGCCAAATAAAATATGAGAATTCTTCTCCCAGACATTCCTTTCTTTTCTGTTGGCTTCAGGCATCGCTACAGTTCACATCGTGTATGACGGAGATTATGATATGCACCCCAGACACTGAAGTGATGCTAACCGATATATCCTCATGGGTAATGAAAGGCTTCACTTTGAATTGTGTAACTTATTAGGGTCTTAATCGTGTTTTGATTGGTTTCTCACTGTAAATGGAAATGCAAAATCAGTTGACAGGTTTTGGCCTGCAGGATGACATTGTTCCAATGCCTGTGAAGTTAGTGCAGACATGCTTGACAACTCATCACAGATTGCTAAAATCAAGCTGTATTTTCCCAATGCACATTTAGTAATAACACATATCTAATTTTTCACATTTGAGCAAGATGGAAAATAAATACAAATAAATACCCCAGACCAAATGCCTGAAACAAAAAGTTCAATTCCAAGATGCATAGCAGAAGCCACAGCCTCATACCCCACAATAAATATAAACCACAATGAAGTCAAATATCAGACATTAATCATGGAAGGAAAATTATTTTACTTATTTATTGCTTTGACTGGTTTAAGGTTGTTAACTGTGTAAGAAGGTTAGCTACAATAAGTATACACTACATGATGTATGTAAACTGGAAGGATCTTTAATTTTTTCCATATTGCAAGTGTGAATTTCCCTTACAATTTATCATCTCAGATTGCTTAAACTGCAAAGATTTCCCAGTAACACTTTAGCTTAGGGACCAATTATCACTGTTAAGTAGTTGCTTATCAGCGTACCTATTAGTAACATATTGGCTGTTTATTAGTACTATAAAGCACATATTCTTCATGAACATATTCTACATCCCTAATCCTGCCCAATACCTAACCTTAACTACCTTAATAAGCAGCAAGTTAGGAGTTTGAGGCAAAAATGTCATGGTTAATGGTTTGTTAATAGCGAGAATTGGACCTTAAAATAAAGTGTGAGCAAGTTCCCTTATGAAAAAGTACACTTAATTGTATTGAATGTGCACGTGCAGTGTCTTGTAAAAGTATACATTTTAAATTTTAGTATAATATTTAAAAAAAAGCACTGTTTGTGCAGATAACAAAACATTCATGAAATAAAATGCCACTTAAGTGAACTTAAAGAATAACTTTAATTTCTGCAGATAACAAAACATTTATGAAATAAAATGCCACTTAAGTGAACTTAAAGAATAACTTTAATTAAATAAAATAGCATTGTACAATAATGCCAAATTGAGTACATGTAAGTATATTTTAAGTCATTGTTTTAATATCCTCTTATTTTGATGTGTTGACTGACATATAAAAGCACATGGAAAGTTCTTGATTCGATATTGCATTTGAAATTAATATTTTTTAAATGTATTAGATTGTAGCTTCATCTTTACAAATGTGTAATTACAAATATATTTAAATACATGACACACAAGTTTCAAAAGAAATGATAAAGTATAGTTGCTTGCCAGTTGTAACAGATAGACTCAGATTGGCAGATGGCAGTTTCAACAGTTTATTGCAGTAATGAGTTCACAGATGAAAAGTGGTAATAAATGCAAATGAACCATGTTTAGTGATGAGACTTAATGTAAATGGCAATACTGTCCTTGCAGGTTGATGGAAGACGCTGGGCAGAGGATGAAGATGGGAGGAATCATCAGGTAAGTATCCAGGTATGGGATTGCACACAGGGTGGATGAGTAGAGGAGAGGATAACTCTGGAGATCAGGAGACTATGTTGGCGCACAGGCTTGAAGAGACTGCAGGAGATCAGGTAAGCAGTCTGCAGCTCAGTTTGAGACCAGTGCGATTATATGTAGTGACTTGATTGCTGATTAATCCAGAAGAGGTGCGGGTGACTAGAACTCTGGTGAAGGTGCACATTGTGACTGAGTAGTGAGGGAGCCTGGCACATCCGTGACACCAGTACATGCATCAGTACACTTTAAGCATATTTATTTCCAAGAAAACAAAAGCAATAATAAAATTATATATAGAGATGTAAGTGGGTCAAAAAAACTCAAAATTTCAGCTAAATGCATTAAATATACATTTTCATTTAAATGCAAACATGCATTTTAGTCTCTGAACACATACATTCAGTTTGCAAAGTGCATTCTTTTAAAGCATATTATTTCTGTAATAAGTATGCTTTTTAAACTTATATGCTGAGTTATGTCATGCTCTTGTGCCTTCTGTCTGTTCTTATATCCTGTGTGATATTTATATAATATCAGAAATGCAAGTTGTCCTTGGATCCCAATACCAGAGATGCATGCAAAAATTCAGGAATTCAGATTTAAAGACTTTCATAAGACACTTTCTCAGTCATAAAATCTATTTGGTTTGTGTTGGATAGGTTGAGGTCTGGATATGAGTAGCCTATTACATAACTGGGATTTCTCTAATTTCCAAACTGTTCAGAAAGAATCATGAATGAATCCTTCACAGATGAACGCACGCATACATAAAATGTGACTGATGTATAAATGCCTTTCTCAGCCTTGAGAACGACACATCATGTTAGGAGAGGAATCCGGCGCTTCGTGCCACTAAAAACTATCTGCTTTCCCAGCAATTCGAAATCATTGGCTAAGGAAAAACGTTTTAGATGTCCTCAAATGAGACAAGGATTAGCGGATCTTTTCCCAGTCTTGGTAAGAATTTAACAGCTAAACTGACCTCTCTCTAATTTCCCATGATGCTTGTCTATAGAGAAGTATTACTGGGCCAGGGTCAGGTGCTGACGTGCCTCTGTTGTTGAGTCTTTTTCTCAAATCAGGGCCAGTGCCAGCTACCTGATAGCAGTGTTTATATACATACATACATATATAATGTAAGTATATATATCAAATGTACACGATTTTACCTTTTAAGTACTAATATGTACATTTTAGGTACTAATATGTACCTTTAAGCGTTTCAGCATTCAACTATTTCATTATGAAGCTGATTTGAGAGGTGCGCTACATGCTGAAGGCAAGCTACAAAAC
Organism: Sinocyclocheilus anophthalmus; assembly: GCA_018155175.1. Classification (NCBI taxonomy): domain Eukaryota; kingdom Metazoa; phylum Chordata; class Actinopteri; order Cypriniformes; family Cyprinidae; genus Sinocyclocheilus; species Sinocyclocheilus anophthalmus. The sequence continues at coordinate 373,995 of JADLZN010010683.1, read as the reverse complement.
CAATTATATTTTTTATAAATATTTGAGAAAAATGCGAGGAGTGAAAATTCTATATCTTAATCCTCCCCTTCAATGAACGGACGGACGGACGGACGGACAGATAGATAAGTAATAGATAGATAGATAGATAGATAGATAGATAGATAGATAGATAATTATTAATTGTCCTGTAGAGAATATCTTCACTGTAGCATGTGACATTTTGCTGCATTGCACACATGTTGAGGATAATTTTCTAATTAACAAAAGATGGACTGAGATAGGAACAGTCCTGAGTTGGTGCTGGCCACGTGTCCTTGGCTGGACGGACTTTAATATGCAAAACCGTGCCTCATATATCTACAGTGGAGCTGAGGATAAGTTCTCACAGATACAGATCTAAAAATAACAGGACATTTTACTTTTTTGATGTGTAGTTCTCTCTCTCTTAAGAACAGGCTCACTAACCGAAAAAAATGGAGAAGGTGTGTAATAGAGTCATATTGTTAGCGCAGGGCTCTACGTGCCACACTTATATTTTATATATATAGAATATATATACTGTTATTATATATCTAGATAAAAACAGCTAGTGAACACGGCTGATGAGTTGCTATACAGCTGCCGTGGAATGATGTACTTTTTGACAGCTTTCTCTCTTCTAACCACTGTAATCGAGCTCTCAGTATTTTTCCTCGTTTGGAAAGTCATGGAAATGCAGTAGTGTATTTTTAATTTTTTTTGGTTTTGGAATAAATGGGAATAGAAAAATTATATTTGCTGCGGCCTCCCATTCACCACTATAGAAATGTGCTCTTCTATTATGATTTCTGCTTCTGTGAACAGTGGGAATGTGAAAAGGGTCCATGATGCCATATTAATATTGTCCATCCTTCGTAGCATTCTTCCTAAGGAAGAAGACACAGACTTGCTTTTGTGATTTAGAGAAAACACTGTATGAGACCCCACATGTGGGTAAAATTATAATGGAATTTATAATTATGATGGCTAAATTGAACTTGCTTAAATAAATAAATACATTTTGACATTTGACCAATATGTGAAATACATAAGGGACTGTAAAATCCATTCAATTATTTATTAATATGCCATAATAATGCAATGTTTGAATGATGGACAATTCATGTGGACAGTTTTTCCAGCAAACATTGCTGAATGTGATTAAAGGCTGGATAGGTGATTTGGTTCAAAAACATTTTTTGTTATGCTGGTTGGAAGTCTCTTCACATCCTGACAGCAATCATTAAGGTAAGTGGTCTAAATGTATTTATATCGTCTGTGGAAGGCATAGGACCATAACATGTTCGTCCAATCATGTCCCTCGGTCTGAGGGCTGCGATAGGCTGTTCCACCTGCCTGTCAAAGTATGTATTTGCAAACCTCTGCGAACCCAGTTTGCGCAGACATGATATGTCCTCAGCGCGTTCCATTACACTATTGCATTATTATTGTGATATTATGGGCTTTGTACTGTAATGTTTTCTCACCGGTGAATGAGACATGAGGTAATCTGACAGCATTGCATTCAACCCTCCACCAACGCCGTCTCTCATCTTGTCGCTGGTTAGCCTCTGGTCTGCCTGTGCGCGTTCATGCGATTTGGAGAGTGATTATGCAGGGAGGATGAGATCTTATGCTTTCAAAGCTAGCCTCTCCGAAATTGCCTAACCTACCTTAAACTGATTGCTGTAACAATTTGATTATCATATTATGATTACACATACAGGATATGCAGTTCTCTAGCAAAGTCACCATTGCTAATTTACATGGTTGAATTCTGCTAATCTCTGCTGCTCCCAAATTGTCATATTTAGTACAGTAGCACAGCACTTAGGTTCATTCATTCTTTTATCACACTGCATTCACAGGTTTCCAGTCCAGAGTGTGCAGGTAGTGCAGAGTGGAAGTGGAGCACAAAGTGTGAAAACCCAGAGTGGTTACATTCTTTTGGAACTGTTATCAGAATCAGTTTTGTTCCCCTTTTGCCACATTGTGCTGAGATGCTAAGTGAAGGTCTGATATTTTATGCTTTCCAAGAAAAATGCTGAGATAAAGTTAACAGATCCCGCACACCAACAAAACATAAAATTGCAGGCTGTATCACTCAAAATCAATGGTTTTCTGTGAAAGCATCACTTCCGAGCAATGAATAGAAAGTGTTCTTTTTCTGAAGGCTGAGGCCGGTGTCCAAACTGATAAGGCAATAATGTCTAAAGACAGAGCTGAACACAAGCCGATACTTTGTTGATAATGATGTCAAAGGAAGTGATGGCTCTTTTATATTTTTCACTGGACAAAATCTATCTATTATTAGAACACATTACTGTGCTGATATAATATGATGTATTAGTATTATCAGTGTGAAATGTTACAGTAAATCTGATCAGTGTTATTCAGCTGACGACCTTAGACCAGTATCTGTTTCCATGTTGGTCTAAGCTGGTTTATATTGGTTAGTGCTGGTTTATATATATATTCACTTTTTTCCATCTGCCTTACGTTAAAACTGCTCTAAATTACTTTTTCCTCCACACCAATCAACAGTTCATACAGCATAATGACAAAGAAAACATTTGTTAAAAAGGAATACATGGAAATAATTACATTGCAGAAGTAACTCAGTACTGAGTTGAAACACTTTGGGCTTTTGGCTTTCTGGATTGGACCCTACAAGCTTTGCACATCTGCAGTTGGGGATTTTCTGCCATTCTTCTCAGCAGATCCTCTCAAGCTCTGTCGGGTTGGATGGGGACCATCAGTGGAGAGCCATTTTCAGATTTCTCCAGAAATGTTCGATTGGGTCCAAGCCCAGGCTCTAGCTGGGCCGCTCAAGGACATTCACACAGTTGTCCATAAGCCACTCTTGCATTGTCTTAGCTGTATGCTTAGGGTCACTGCCCTGTTGAAAAGTGAACCTTCTGCCCAGTCTGAGGTTCAGAATGCTCTTTACTAGGTTTCCATTAAGGCCATCTCTATATTTTGCTGTGTTTCAAATGGGTTCAAGTGGGTTTTCATGTGTCTTCACTGAGGAGAGGATTGAGTCTGGCCACTCCGCCATAAAGCCCATATCGGTGGAGTGTTGCAGTTATGTTTGTCCTTCTAAGTTTCTCCCATCTCCATATATGATGATCATGGAGCTCAACTAGAGTGACCATCAGCTTCTTGGTCACAACTCTAAACAAGACTCTCCTCCATCAATTGCTCAGTGTTCCATTAAGTATTATGGAGGCTACATGCTTCTGTGAATATTCAATGCAGCAGAATTTTTTTTTTTTCTGAACTCTCTGTCTCGGAGATCTCTGTCTTGACACAATTCTGTCTCTGAGCTCTACAAGCCGTTCTTTGACCTCAGGACTTGGTTTTTGCTCTGATATTCATTTTTCAGGCCTTATATAGACAGTAGTGCCTTTCCAAATCATGTCCAATCAATTTAATTTGCCACAGGTTAATTCCAATTGAATTGTAGAAACATATCAAAGATGATTCATTAAAACTGGAATGCACCTGAGCTAAATGTCAAGTGTCAGTACTTTCATTTTTCAATGTTCTTAATACTGCAAAGTTGTCACAAATCTATTTTTTTTTTTTTTTGATTTGTCATCGTGGTGTATTGACTGATGTGGGGAAAAAGTAACAGAAAGCAGTTGAACATAAGATAACAAAATGTGGAACAAATGAAGGGGTATGAATACTTTTGCAAGGCACTGTATATTACAAATATGCAGTATGTACTGTTCAAGGTTTTGTTTTTTTTTTTTTTTTAAGAAAGTATACTTTTAATTCGGCAGGGTGCATATAATTGATCAAAAGTAACAGTAAAAAATAATGTTACACAAGATTATAATCTCAAATAAGCTGCTCTTGGAACTTGCTATTATCAAAGAATTCTGTTTAAACGTATACAAACTATTTCAAACATGAAATAATAAGAAATGTTCATTGAAGAATTTTGAAGGATCATGTGGACATGAAGATGCGTTAATGTGCCTGCAAATATTCGCTTAAAATAACAGGAATAAATTATATCTTCAAATACGGTATATTCCAATTGGTAACAGTTATTTTATATTATAATAATAAGACATACATTATAGACTTCTTTCAAAACCTTAAAAACAAATCTTACTAACCCTCTTGTACGGATAGATAAAATATTATTATATAATTTAAAAAATGATTAAAATAGTGTATATCAATGCATAGGCACGTAGCCGTGCATTTTTGTGAGGCTTTCAGTCCCCTTCTGTTTCTGAACCCCAGTCCATCAGTGTAGACAGACTGGATCATCACAGCGATGCTGTCAGGAGTGAGCTGAGCTGGAATCAGTGGAATGTGTTCTTCACATCTGTCTCTTCTTCTGCAGGAGTAACGTAAGAAGACATGAAAAGCTCTGCGGTGCTGTTGAATTTGACTGTGGTCCAGTTCAGACTGTGGGGAGGCTGATATCATAGATGCTTTGGATTGAAGATCTGTTAAGTGCTTTGACAAATGTGTTGTCGGCTGTTTATTTTCTGGCTGAGAAAACATCTTGGATGTCAAGTGAGGGGACCACTAGTGATCCTGTTGTTTTGATAATGAATGTTTTTCTTCTAATTTCCACTGGAAAGGTTAGTCTTAGCTTATGTGAATTACACATCAACATCTGGCTTAGTTTTGTACCCTGTGTCAAGCACAATTAGTAAATATTATTCAATTTAGCTGTTTTATTTGTTGTTGTAATATTTAAAAAAAATTATAATATTTACCTATTTTAAACGAGAAAAAAAAATCTCAGAATTCAGTGTGTTCTCAGACTTTTGGTTTCCGCTGAATTTACATTCATGAAGTCATATGTATTGTATTTCTAGACAGCAGAAGAGTCATCTTGAATTAACATAAAGGATCTTTCAAGCTCTCATATCAGTGATAAGCTTTCACTTACGTGGATAAAAACACTGGTATTTGAGCCAGACGTTAACTTCATTTAAGCATTTTGGCCTTGGCTTGTTTTCCTCTCTGAAATAAAAGAACAGTATGTTCTCAGTCTTGTTTGATCAAGGCCATGGCCAGTCTTGGCTTACTATATTGTGCTCCATATCAAAATGTCTTTCATATCTTCATTTAACCTTTGACTTTTCCGTGAGGTTGCAGGACAGTGATGATCAATAGTATTTCACTGTGTTCTCATTTTACCAGAGTTTGAATAAGAACAGATTTATTATGAATTGTAAATGGATATTTACATATTGTACAGTTGTGTATGCTGATTAGTCAATAAAGCTATGATGAGTAAAATATAGTCATTTTTGAATTATAGCATACAGTAAGTACAGAAGCTCGTTTCTGCCACCGAATTAAACAAACAAAAAAAGATGTGACATTATATCTCATATTTCAGACTTTGTTTCTCACATTTCTCAGAAAAAAAGTGCAAGATATAAACAGAATTATGTGATATAAACTCACAATTCTGAGAAAAAATTGAGTTAAACTCAGAATGCTGACTTTTATCGCTGAGTTAACTTGCAATTCTGACTTTTTTTTCTCAAAAAAGGTAGGACTTTATTTTTCTGTCCTGTTCCACATTTACATACTATTAAACTTATACTATATTACTTATTAACTGGGTAATATCTAGGTACTAACCCTGAACCTACTCGAACTAACATTAAGTAGTTATCTTATATGGTGACCCTGGAGCACAAAACCAGTCTTAATTTCACTGGGGTATATTTGTAGCAATAGCAAAAAAAAACATTGTATGGGTCAAAATTATCGATTTTTCTTTTATACCAAAAATCATTAGGATATTAAGTAAAGATCATGTTCCATGAAGATATTTTGTAAATTTCCTACCGTAAATACATCAAACCTAATTTTTGATTAGTAATATGCATTGCTAAGAACTTCATTTGGACAACTTTAAAGATGATTTTCTCAATATTTTTATTTTTTTGCACCCTCAGATTCCAGATTTTCAAATAGTTGTATCTCGGCCAAATATTGTCCTAACCTAACAAACCATACATCAATGGAAAGCTTATTTATTCAACTTTCAGATGATGTATACATCTCAATTTTAAAAAATTGACCCTTATGACAAGTTTTGTGGTCCAGGGTCACATATTACCCAGTACTTCCTTAGATAAGTACACTGTAAGTACATGTAAGAGCACTGTAAACTGAAACTAAAATGTATCTTTACATTTTTTTTTTCCTGTCTCTTGTGCACACACATGCATACTATATGTGTGCATTGAAGTATTTCATTGTTTTGTTCTTTAAAAGGGTGGCAATGTTTACAAATGTTTGTAAAATGGCTCATTCTCCCATTAAAGTCAATTAGCACTATTGTCCCATGTGTGTAGGAATCAGTGTTTCTGTTTGCAGAACTCAGATGATATCCTAATCTAGTTTTAGGCTTGACAACACCTTGCACAACTAGTTTCTCCCTCCCTCTCAAGCCCTGCGTACACTACACTTATCTCTTTGATATAACACAAAGTCAAATGCTTCTTTTAAGGTCTATTAGATGCTTTGTTTTGTCTTCAGCTAATCAAAATGCACCAGTCATTTATGTACAACACAACTCAGCAAGCATCTTTAGAAATGCCAGTTGCATGTGTACTGACAAGTGCAAGTCCTCACAATTCCCTCATTTCTTTATTCTATATATTTGCTTATTTTACACAGTTTAATGTATTGTTGCGCAATTAGAAAATAGCACCATTAAGTACATTTACCTTGATAGATAATATTATAGTTTGTGGAGCAGGAAGTAGGACTACACTCTAAAAAATGCTATGTTAAATATAACCCAACGCTGGGTTAAAAAGGGACAAATCCAGCTATTGGGTTGTTTTGACCCAGCGGTTGAGTTAAAATAGCCCAATAGCTGGGTTTTTCCCTTTTTAACCCAGCGCTGGGTTATATTTAACCCACTATTTTTTAGCGTGTATGGCTCCCAACATGCATTGCATGTGACTAACTGCTGATTGTATTGAACCTACTGTCCCTATTTCCTGGTTACTTTTAATTTACCTTACTTTTAACTTTAAATGTCTTAAGTGTTTTGTGGTAAATTCTTCTATTTTTTTCAAGAATTGTGATCCGATGTCCCCTTTAACTTGCAATTGCAAGTTTACTCAGCAATACTGAGTTTATATCTCGCAACTTTATCCCTTGGTAGAAACCAGCTTCCATACACATTTTTGCCACTAGAATGAATAAGTATGAAAAAATAACTTTAAAAAATCCATTCGAAATAAATTGTAAACTGAAATTAAAATTTACTTTCAATTTCACTTGTGCATGTTAAAAACCCTACAACACCTTTTGTGTTCCTGGTCAAAAATGACTGGCCTTTTATTAATTTGGTTTTAAATTTACTCGTCATGCTGTAGTATCACCAAATCTTGGAATTTTTCTTTTTGTCAACTCTTTTTTTTTTCAATAAGGACAGTTTTTTTAAATTTCTTGTTGGAACGAGCTGATCGTAGGCCTCACTGATCTGAGTTTATGCACCTCAGGTATTGAGTGAAAAACATTATGTGTGGAAAATGTTGTCAATAATTAATAAAAAAGAAAAAGGTTTGCACTGTTTGTAAATATTTGATCAAGAAGTTTGTTTTGTAATACTTTTACTTTACACAATGTGGAACAAAGTCATCCTTGTGATGACCGGCCTACAAAAAAATAACTTATAAACTTTGTTATGCAATATTATCAATATTATACTTGTTTTCTTTCAATTAGGGCAGGGTTTGTATTTATTTTTGAAACTGATTGATCGTAGGCCTCATTGATCTGAGGATAAAGTTCATCAAGAGATTTATGAGCTACTTTTTAGGCCATTCATTTTTGACCAGGAACACCACCACACATGCAACAAACAAAAAATAAATAAATAAATCAAGAAATTGTGACGTGAAAACCCTGTGTGAGCAAAAGTCAGTACGTTTTAGCCCAATGCGATTAACTAACATTTTCAGGGAAAAGAAAATCCTCTCTGGGTCAAAATACAACCAGAACACAACGTGAAGGTTAAAACAACAATAGCAAAAACACTGTGAAAGAAATCACATTCACATGTCTAAACGTGTTCAGTCGAATTATGTTGCACATCCATAAATCATTTGCTTTAAACTTGAAATTCTGTCATCATCAGTATGCACACGTGACATTTAAAATTACTGTGACTTTTTTCGTGGAACAAAATGTCAAAGCTGCTACATAGTAATCACTGTCAAGTTCAGCTGTTGCTTGCTTATTTTTAAAAAAAAAAATTTAGGAATTGAACCCAGGTTCCCTTTCATGCTATTTAGAAGCTGTAATTTGAACCTTAAAAGTACAAAAGTATCTAACCATTTTTTTCTGTCATTTCTTGCCTCTGGCACCAAGTGTGCCAGGACTGCCACCGATGCCCCAATGCTTACCTTACCAAGCAACACAATTTTAAAAAAGTGCATTTTAAATGAATGACCATACTCTGTGGTGCTGGCCGCAGACTCTGAGCTCCTGCATGCCATCGGTGAAGCTCTTTGATCGCTCGCTACCGAATTATTATCACTGCCATCCGTTTGCTCCTCTCTGTCATTAGCCTGAGACAGCTCTACTTTAACCAGGAACTACTTTATGTCATCTAAACTAGTACCTTTTTAATGTTAGTAGAGTGAAATGCATCTGAAGTGTCTGGAGTTTGCGAGGCTGTTGATGTTTTCTTGCACGTGTGTGTGCATGCATCTTGGGGGGACACTGTGGCTATGTGTCATACGACAGTAATGGTTCATGATGTCTGGTCCACCTCCTCCAAAACCACCATGATTTAACTCAAACCTCAGCATGCAACATGCTTTATATAGACGCCATCTGGTTCTCTGTCCCAATAATCATAATTTACCATGTATACGGTCATGCTTTTTTCCTCTAGTCTTCTCTTGGGTAGTTTTGGGATGTTTCTGAGGTGGGTGTTGGGATTATTTTCTAAATAGACAAGGTATTGGCCCTTTTTTATTGCTGTGTACATATTTGGTCCTGTAAATTGTTCCCTGATTGTCAGTGCCTGTAATATTGTAGGGCTTGTGTTTTGTCAGTACTGTTTTACTTTGCACATTTCTAATAACTTTTTTCTCCAGTATTTCATGTGTCTTGCAATTAAATGTGTTTATATGTATGTGTGTTTTGTGCAAGAAATCACAACCAACACTTTTCTAATGTTGTAGTGTACAACCTTTTAACTTTAATGGTGAAGCAAAGGACAAAATACTGTAGAATAAATTAGATTAAAAAAAAATAGCCACAAGCACATTTTTGATTTGTACAACAAAGCAATGCAACATATTGGTATCTTGATTTCCATATATACAGAATAAAAATATATTTTTTATTCTTAGTCCACTTATTTCAGTGTCAATTATTTTTTAATAACAACGAACAAACAAAAAACAAACAAAAACATATACAACATGTCTTTTTTTTTATAGATTTTTTTTCTGAATGTGTATCTTTCTTTTCCATTTGAATAGTGTTTTTTTTACATTTTGAATGCATTTCCATCAGGAAAGTACTGAAAATAGTAAACTTTTCTTAGCCCAAAATGTAACACAAAAGTTCTTTAAGTTAATTTTTCTTCTCTTTTCATTTCTTTTTGTTTCTTTTCGTTTCTTTTCGCAAATTGCTTCATTTTTTTTAACATTGCACAGTGGTAAAACATTTTATGTTGGGAAGCGGAAATATTAACATTTGCAAAACAAAACCAATTTTTTGTTTGTTTTTGTGTTTTTGTGTTTTTTTTGGATCACTGTAGATCCTTTTTATATTTGGTGAGAAAAGTTGCAAATATCTAAATAGTTATTAATTTCCCAATTAAGTCATTAAATAGCAATGCTGCACATTCACTTTTGTAACAATTCATAATTAAAAACAAACTTTAAAAGGTTGGTTTAAGTGCTGTTTTAACCATTTAGATGGCCAGTCGTGCATGGACTGTGCAGTAGTGCAAAAGCACACACAGGAGTGAGCCGCTGTGGGACATTGAGAAACTGTTTTAAAGGTCTTTCGGTTTGCTAACCTGGACATCTTTGTAGGGAGAACAAAGCAACCTTCTGAAAGACATATTGGTATCTTCTGAACAACTGTTCGGAGACAGCCTAATATGGTAGGCAACGCTAACCTAAATTCTTTGGTGTTGAGTAAAAAACCAAAACACTATTTTGTAAAATGCATGTGTATACATGGTCCTCTGATGTAGTGTTAGTCATCTCTGCCTTCCCCTCAAACCTCCCTGTTTATTTTTAACAATCTCATTTGTTAAGACTCATGCTATGTAGGTACGTCTGTTCTGAAGTGCTTTCTCTATAAACATATTTATATATGTGGCTACGCTGATCGAAATGTTGATATAGTGCAAAACTGTAAACGTTTTAACGTCTCATTTTTAAAATAACAAAAAAAAATGTACAGAAATCAAAACAAAATAACATTATTAACAATAGTCAGAATAATTAGAATAATAATAAAGAGAAATGTTTGGTTCCAGCAGCCCGTCAAACTTCTTTCAAGTATCTCTCGACAGCACACACAAACAGACATGCACACAAATGTACACGAATACTCCCGTAGGCACACTGTATATACACACACGTTTTGTACACGGACACGCACAACAAACATATAACATACATAAAACATACTTACAAGGTATAAAAAGTCAACGAACGTTAACTTTTTTTAGTTTGTAAAAGTAAATAGTTAAGAAACAAAACAACACCTTGATGAAAAAAATAGATCATAATACTTGACAAGTTGCATAGTTTTGAGATTTTCTTTTTCAGGCACCTCATCTACGTCATCTCTCTTCCCGCAGTGCATGTCTGCACTGCAAAGTAGGCCGCATAAATACTCTCTGACCTTGCTCCCTCTGCTTTGTAAAAAAAATATATTATATTTCTTTTCTCTTTTGAAAGTGCCACAGAGATTACTCTGAGTTACAGATACCCATTGGATTCTAAGATGACCACGCACAAGTGGTCGAGAGAAAGAGAGGCCTGTCTACGTGAGAGTTTGTCTTGAGGCAGTGAGATAAAGATAGAGGAGCTCTCCTCTCCTCTCTCTACAGCTCTTCTTTTTCATTAGTTTTGGGACTGCAGTTCTTGCCCCTACCATCCAACCTTGTCTCTCCCTTCCTACCCTTCCTCTTCCCGTAGCGGCCTTACGAGCAGCCGCATTCTTCTACAATCATGTTCTGGATGTCCTTTTTGACGATTTTCTGCTCCTCATTGTAGTAGAGCATGGACATGGCTCGCAGACGAGTCGGCACGCAACAGGACTTGATGTTGTTGAAGGGACTGTACCCTCTCATGCGGTAGTGGTTGATGACTGTGGAGTGGAAGGACAGCGAGTTGCCGGTGATGCTGGCGACGTGGCTGGGACAGTCGCCCTCGCAGTAGTTGGCATGATACCCCGAGGGAGCGATGATCCAGTCGTTCCAGCCGATGTCCTTGAAGTTTACGTAAAATTGCCGTTTGCAGCAGACGCGTACCTTGCCGTCACATTCCAGGCCTCTTTTGCGACGTCTCCTTTGGGACAGATCATCCATCTGTCGCACCACAGCCATGAGGAACGGCCGGTGGGATTGCTCACGTTCACCGCCTCCTGGGGTCACGAGCACCGGTGTGGCCCGGGCATCGGCACACAGCGGGCAGGAGACACGCAGACTCAGTCTGCTGCCCCCATGCTGCAACAATGCCTGCACACTTGCCGAAATGGGAAATGTATGCCAGCCGCTGCGTCGCGTGTCCACGGATTTCTCTGCCAGAAGCTTCTCCCCTGAACTTTGCTGCAGGAGCAGACGGATGATGACATTAGCACGGGTGCGGTTGCCCTTTGGCAGTCGAAGAAAGAGCCAGACGTTGGCTTGCTCCACTTGAGACATCTCATCACCTTCCTTGGAAATGAGAAAGTTCACAAAGCCTGGAGCTTCACCTGTGGGATAGGAAGAGAACGAAACATCAGAGATTAGTCAATTGAGCTGATCTTTTGTTATGGTACTTGTATTTCCCTTTAGCCTGAGGCTCTGGTTGACTTTGGAGACAGTGTTCCAGCCACATCAGAGCTGATACTGGGAGTGGTGGCATCGGTGGAACACTTTAGCTTTGTGCCAACAGTGACCAGTTTTTCAAGGTTTCCGCAAAACAATCTTCTTCTGTTTCATACGACTATTAATAAATGGCATAGATGTATTTAGTCATGCATCCTTTTCCTGCACATCAAATCAGTGAATCAGCTCTCCCTACACGCACACTCACAACCAAACAATCCCTCCCACTTGGTTCTTCCTGCACCACCTTGGTATTGAAATAATTGAGGGTTTTAACAAGACTTTAAGCCAACTTCATCACCGCTCCTGGTAGTTAACTGAGCAATTAAGAGTCTGCTGGCCTGGAACAAAGTTTTGCTGAACAGAGGGTGACACAAAATGGCCATGACAGCATGCAGCTGGAAGCAGTGATGTGGCATGTGGCTAGCTGTCTCTCTGGACTGGTTTTGATTCCCACCGTGTTATAGACAGAGGCAAGGCCACTGGAAAATCTCAGTTCACGGATCATTTGGGTAGTTCTAAACAAATCCTCTCCATTTACTGACTCAACCCGTTTTTAAACTACTAAATCTTTGTTGGGACATTATTTCTGGCTGGTCTCGGTGACTGTTGCTTACTTATACTGCCGCTGAGTTCTTGTAAAACTGACCACCTTGTCGAAGGTTTGACATACACAAAGAGTCCTGAGCCTCTTGCAACAAGTATTAAGCAATATACTAAAATATTGCACAAATGCTAATTTATCACGTACCACAACATATTTACAGGGTTGCGACGCAATAACAATGGCATCAAGCTACAAGTGTATATGTGTGCGAGAGCGTATTTAAGGATCCCTAGTCCAAACCCATCTGTCCAAACACAGGCGAGCTTCACAAATGCAGTCTAAAATAATGGGCTTTTTTTCCCAGTAGTGGCTAACACATTGTTTCCCTTTTAATCTTCATCCAGTGAAAGAATCAAGTATCGTTAGCATTTGCTAAGCTGGGTAAACCCTTCAACTGCCCTTCCAGAGCAGAGGCCCAGGCCCAAAGAAGAAAGATCACCACCGGAGCTTTGCAACTCTGCATGCCTCTGAATATATTTGCTGGAGAGCAAAGAGAAATTTTGAAATTTGAAGAGAAAGACTAAAGAGCCATGCGGTAATCCCTCAACAATAAACACCAATTTAACCGCAAGAGCAGAGTTTGCACAGCTGTCCTGCACACAAAGATAGAGAATAACATTTACACATTCCTCCCCTCCCCCTTTCCATGTCTTCAAAAGGGGCGGTTTGCTGTAGTATAGAATCACCTGGGAACTTAAGTATGTCTGTGGGGGGGACGGGGGGGTGTCCACTCCTCTTTAAACATGGCTTTAGTTAATGTGTTCTATAATCCCCTTTTCTATCTGGTTTACCTTAGGGGGAATCAGTTTCTTTCATCTCCTTGTTGGCCTCCTGTCATATTGTATGGCTTGCAATGCCCCAGTACTTGAAGCTCAAAAAATGCTTTTGCAGTAAAGAAGTCCGCAACCTGAAAGGTTGTTGAAACACGCCTCTCTGGATGGAGTTTGTTTGTACTCTTCCCGTTTAACTGTTATATAATGCCCTATTTATCTTTGGCTAATTTGTTGACAATGTTGATTAAAGGCAACCGTTTTTCCACACAGATCACACATGCTAGTTCAAAGAGCATAGCGCGAACAGGTGCTTAATGGATCAAGTGGAGCTAAGCATTCATTCATACACCCAAAAAAAACACAAGAGAGCTTGATATATGTTCTCTAGGTCTTGCTGACAACTTGGTAATGGCTAGTACTCACTTTTAACACCAGAAGGGAAGGATGCTAGGTGCTAACATGAGAACACTTTCTGGATCTCTTCAGGAATTAGAGTCTTGACCAATTTTCTTTTTTGACCTAACAAGATATTAAATTAGAAATAAAAGTCTGAGGGTGGAAATATGACTCTTTTAATGGTGTGTGGGAGTGAATGATTTGAGTTCCTCACCTGTTATGCAACATGTTTCAAACACAGTCCCGTCAGCAGCGAGGCTGGATTTCACAGACTAAACTCTTGCGCTAGAGCATACTGTGAGCAGTAATATCAAGTGATATTCATATTCATATATTTCAACCAATAATCAGTTATCATCTAGATAACGATCGCTTGCTACTATAATGCATTTAAAGCAGTTCCAAATCAGATACTACACTAAATAAAAATGCAGCCGAGGTATTCAAAGAGAAAATATACAACAGAGACCTACACTACAATCATAAAACTTCCTTTGACATTACAATGTCACTGAACAGACCAGAAAACCACTAGAATTCCTTTCAGTGTACAGCATGTTGCTGCAACAGCATTCATGGCCTTTCCTACATCCCAACATGAGAAACAAACAAACAAAAAGTGCAATTAAAGCTTATTTCCCAATCATAACACTGTGGAGTCTTGTATACATTCTCAGATGAGTGTCACTAACACCGGCGAGCCGTTTCACGATACCACACCTTGTGCCGTAAAGGCCAAGCATGCTTGTTATGTTCCTTTCCAAACTGCCTTGTTCCCTCTTTATCTGGTCCTCATCACCCACAGGCATTTCAGGCACCAACAGTGGGCCTGATTTACTGCTTCCATCTAAGTCAGGCATCCCATCCAGCAGCAAAGAATCACCAGCTTCAGCCAGCCCCTGCAGGCCAGCGCAGCTCCCAGGTAACCAGGAGGGTAACGAGGAGAGTTACTGCTGCCTACCCCTTACTAGCCTTTGGTAAGAATCCACAGAACATGGCACAAGGCCATGCTGCATAACTGAAGGATGGCCGCTTTCAAGACTGCGGCTTAACAACACATGGTGGACAGTCTATATAGGTAGTTGCGATTCATATTTTACTTGTTTAACTGATTGATTTTTCAGGATTCAAGGTTGGATGTAGGTTTGAGATGCTCGCTACTCTTCTACCAAGCCCACATCTGCAAGTAATAACCCACTCTCACGAACAGGTTTGGATGATGCATCAGCTGTCAAAGTAATAAATGAGCATAATTGGCATGATGCTGCAGCATCCTTACTTCAGTACAGTACTGTACCTTGAAGCCAAGAAAGCTTTAAGTAGCATATTACAAAATGTCATGAGCAGTGAAGTATCCTGCAACCTGAGAAACCTATTTGACCACACTAATGCTAAGGGATCCTCGGCTAACAAGAAGGCTTTCTAATGTGGTCCTCGAATCTGGATTGTGTTTAAAGGAGATACTTTGCGGCTTTGTAATATGTAAGGTTTGGCAAGCTGGCAGTGTAGCCCCAACATGAGACAAAGATACTTCGGGAATTAGTCTATTTATTTCCATTGCTTACAAAAAAGCAATTCTTTATATTGTTTAAGAAAAGGACATGTATCTTTAAGAAAGTCAGCTTATCTTTTCTGCAAATAAATCAGTATTTGATCTAGCAAAAATAACTGCTTGCACATGAACAATGGGGACATCTTCTTTCCTTTGCTGTAACCATTACTGGAGGGAGTGATTGAAGGCTTTCCTTGTGATAAATTACTTTGCAAGTGGGAAGAGATCAAAACGAGGAAAAGAAGTAAATATTGAGTCATTGTTTCAGAACATGTCAAGCTTTGCATATGCAACCTGCACGCCTGAATGACATCAGAAAGGCCAAACACTGAATGCCCACACACATTCATTGCATCCACAGTGATATCATCAACGTGCCTTCTGTCTGAAGATTCTGCACATGGCTTCAATGGAATTCAGTGACAAAGAATAGTGAACATTGTACATGATATTTATGTTTCTGCATTTGCTAAATCATTTTCTTTGATTTGGAAGCAAAGGCTATCCATCTTGCAACTTCTGATGAAAAATAAACTTTTGCAGAAAGTGTGGCCGAATTTTGTGAATGATCTCTGGGTGCACTCTTGTGATTTAGCAGTGGCAGTGACATCTTTAGATATGCATAGATATTGCATGAACATGATATTGTTTTTAAAAATGCTGTTATTTCTTTGCTACTGCCTGAAAATCTGTAGACTAAAGTTATTCATGATTTTCAGTCATGCTAACATACACAAGCACTGATTGCACATGCCTTCAGGCTACACATATTGAGAGTAATCAGTCTTACCATGTAGCTCTCATTCAGCTAGAATGCTGTATGTTAGAGATAATGGTTTAAACTAATATGTCCTACAATAAGTGCAGTATGCCTCAGGTTCTGCAGTCCTTGTATCTGCCAACTGATATCTTCATCAAGGTGATTTCTGCACATAATTTAAGAGGACAACAGTCATGTATAAAGAAAACTGAGAACTATAAACTACCAAGAAATAACAACTTTAATTCTATTTTACGTTAGCTTATTACTATTCCAGCTTATGATCATTCAGCAGTTTAATGAATAATACTTAATGCTGTTACTTTATATATATCATAGCTTTATGTGTGGCAATTATGAGAGCAGATTATTGGACACGATTCCAGACAGAAAGTATATGCAGAAGTCTGAGACTTACATCATACATATAATTACAGTTGTCTAAAAAACCTACTTAACGCAACATTACAGTGATGCAGTGCAGCAACATGTGTCTTAAAAATCAAACCAGTATGAAATAAACACCATGCACAACTATGCATTACAGTATTTAGAAAATCAATCTAATTACAGCTATGTCTCTGCTTGTGATGCCAAAGCCAAAAAATATCACCTGTTGCCACAATGCAGTCTAAATGGTGCTTGTACACCAGCAGTGGGATGGGACCCACTAGGAACGTCAGTAAACTACCAAGAGCCGCAAAATGTGAAAATTTGATTATTAAATTGTTATATTGAAATAACAGAACTATTAATAGGCTAAATAATTCTAATGTTGTTTTCTTTAAACTGTTATAGGCTAGCTAAATTCAGTAGGTACTTCTGCAGCACATCTTGAGATTAATCATAATGTATTATTTAATGTATGGACAGTTCTAGTGTTTTTATTATTATTATTCATTTATTAAAAATGTATAAAACCACAATTTGAGCAGACATAAAGCAGCAAAAATCAAATCGTGTGTAAACCGATTCGAGCGAGAAAACTCACGAGCCACGAGCTCGGGTAAGAAACAATTATAGCGAGGTTTCTGTGAGACAACAGTGCGAGTGCGGTGGTTTGGCGGAAGGAGATGATGGATGCTTTTCTACGCTTGCGATTCTCATTCATTTGTAACAAAAGCCCGTAAGTAAACATAAGGGGAGAGGACGTGTGCATTTTGGTTTGGTCAGATTTGATTATGAATCGTGTTTTAGGAACTTAAACGCTGAATTATCGCCAGAAAGAATGGGTTACACTTTACTTGAAGGGGTGTGCATAAGACTGACATGACACCTTCATAATCATGACATGACATCTACATAATCATGACATGACATATGTCATGAATATGAAGGTTTTTTTATATGCATGTTTATGACAACTGTCATTAAGTGTCATTCGCTCAGTTATGTCATTTTTAATGCAAAGATGACATTGTTTGAGATGTCTTTGTTATGGGCTATGGTTAGTGGTAAGGGTAGGGGTAGGGTTAGGTTAGGGTTAGGTCAAATAATGTCATATTTACATTAAAAATGACATAACTGAGCGAATGACACTTAATGACAGTTGTCATAAACACACATACAACCTCCTTCATATTCATGACATGTGTCATGTCATAATTATGAAGGTGTAATGTCAGTCTTATGCACACCCCTTCAAGTAAAGTGTTACCAAAGAATGTATTGCAGTCTATTTACAGCCTTGTATTTAGTTCAATTAGCATTTATGGCGAGAACTATGATGTAAATATTATATTTAGTAATGTGGGTTTCTTTAGTTCCTCTGGTGTGTTTGAAATGTCAAAATGAGTGATGGAGCCAGACATATTGAAAAGTCTGATTGCTGAGTTGAGCTATGATGTGTCCATGTGTTTGGTTTGTGCCAGTACTGGTCAGTAATTTGACATTTTGCAATGTGAGCAGTTGAATATGAGCTTGTAATCCTGATTTATTCATTCAGCCTAAGGGACAGTCCATCTCCCCCCAGTCAATATATCAGATACCCATTGAAAACCAATAGCTGTGTCTGACATTGAGAGAATAAATACTTGCACTAACAGTCCACATGATAAAGGTTTGATATAGATTTGATTAACAGATTTCATTCTGTGTCTCATAACTAGGTTTTTGTCATCACGTAAGCATGAGCTGAATTTGTTTTGTAATGTGACAAGCTGTAGTCTGGCACCAAACGATTATCAGGGAATGGTTCTCATAAACAGGGTTCTCACGGTCATGAAAAACCTGGAAATATCAGTGCATTTTAAATTTCCAGATGTGGTAAGAAAGGTCTTAAAGAACTTTCCGTGATGAATGTAAATTTTCTAGTTGTGTTTCACTCTAAAATATCTAATTGCTCTTTGTGAATGCAGTCTTTATAAAATGATTTTGAAACATACTTTTGCAGTAGTCATGAATGAGTCAGGGAAGAAAAAAAGTTGTGGGGGAAAAAAAACGGGTGGGGAATCCTGCATATTGTTGTATATTTTAAGAGTTCCAGCGAGTGGATTATTTCATGTGACATCTTGTCTTAAAGGATTTATTTCTTACTCTAGTTTACCTCACGTCTCTTGTATACTTATTATTCCATTTTAAAAATGTATAATACATTTTTATACCTATAAAGTCATTTTAAATAATCCACAAGGCCGCAGTGTTACAGTCTCCGCTCCCTAAAATCATGAAACATTCATCTTTCAGGCAAGCAATCCAATTGCTCTGTTTGCTGCTTTTTAGGTCTGACACATCTGTTGAGAGCTCCTGCAGCACGCCGCGGCTCTGTCTCTCATGACCCGTTTGAGCTGCATGACTCAGAGAAGAACCCAATCTCTCCTCACATCATGGGCTTGACAGCACCTTTGAACAGCTCTCACTGCAGCCGACAATGCTCTTTCAACTGCCTTTGAAACCCGACACAAAGGCAGTAACTGAACAGCCTTCTTTTCCCTCCTATAATATGAAGTCCTTTTTATTCCTATGCGTTATGATTTTTTTTATCTCTCTCTCAACCCTCTTCAGTCACATAGGGAAGCTACATAGGAGGCTGTCAGTCCCCAGGGAAGTGCTCCAGTGCAGAGCTTATGGCTAGAAGCCTGGGGGGCCCTCGCAGATAATTACTGATTCTCTAACCCAGCAGGAGGTTTGCAGGACCCTCGACAGGGGGGAGTGAATTGCCGCAGCGTATTTCTCACTGCTCTGACTTTGTGCGGTGGCAACAGGTTTCTCTGAACTCTTCAGACTGGTGATAATAAGTTGAAATAAACCCACCTCTCCGGTTTCATCCCACGAGGGAAGACTGACCGATTTACTTTAAAGTATTTACGGACTAAGATCACCCTCTAGACATTTGTTAGAAATTTAGACTCACCGGCTTCAGCAAACGTGATGATCTCTGTCTGTTCCGCCTGTTCGGTGTCCTGACGGCTGCTGGCCTCGTCCTCAATCAGGACACTGCCGTCCTTGGCCACCCGTCCCACGTGTACCTTGCGAATGGCATTGAGGAGCGCAGCTCGAGGCACCGGGTGCGTGATGTTGGGGCGCTCTTGCAGGTGCAGCATGTTAAGTATATGTCTCTTCACGCCCGACCAGTATTTTTTGGGGGGGGTTATATTTTCTTTTTTTTTTTTTTTTTTTTTTTTTTTGTTTTTTTTTTTTTTTTTTGTTGTTTTTCTTTTTTTTTTTTTTTTTTTTTTCTTGCTGGGCTCCCTCGTCCTCACCCTCACCTTTTCGAAGCCGTGCCAGAGCACAAGAGGGACAGTCTGTGGCTGCCTGTTCGGACGTTGCCAGGCTCCCTTTGGTGACCATGGCACTGAGGGAGCAGGTCTGGATGAGCAGCAGGAAGATCCCGCTCAGAACAGGGAGAGGGGACATCCTTAAATGAAAAGTGTCAGTTGCTGAAGAGAGCTAGAGAGTGTCTGCACCGCGTTGGAAAATGAAAAACTTACTTCAAAAGTTCCTTTCAAAGAAAGACAAGAATCCGTCCGGTTGCCGACAGCTGGCAGTAAAGTCTGTCTGCCTGTGGATGAGCTCAATCTGACAAAAAATTTGAGAGGAACAAAAAAGTAAGAGCTAAACTACTAGAGGGGAAAAAAGTGAGGAAAAGTGTAATCCTTGCTGGTAAGTTTGCGAGAAGAGATGCTGGTCGGAAAGCAGGAATAGTTCTGTCAGTGGATTTCTCCCTCTCCAGGTCCTTGGGAAGTTTGTATGGGATGGAGAGTCGGCTTCTGGATGTGCCCCAGGGAAGCAGTGTGCTCGTAAGAGGTCTGGGACTGCTCACTGTGCAGGAGTTGAATGGTTTTGTTGAAGTGGGCTGGACTCTCTCGCTGGCTCTTGCTCCCCTGTCTGTCTGTTTCTACTACATCTCCTCTCTCAAACACAGTAATTATACCGTTCCGGCGGGCCCCTCCGCCTACTCTCCTCCCTCCCCCCCCCCCCCCCCTTCCTTTCTCACTCCCTCTCTTTAATTTCCTTTTTATTAATTTTTCTAATTGTTCTATTTGTAGGTCAGAGTAACTTTCCCCCCGCAGGGTTTAAGGAGCACGTAGTGTGATTTGCTTGACAGACATGACAAGTGTTATTAAGTGAAGAGTGACTAAGTTCATTCATTTGTAAATTTTCACTGTCTTGCTGTTTTTAAATGTAAGACACTTCTGTATTAAGAACTCTCTAAAATATGATTATATTTCAATAGCTGGTTGACTAAATTCAACTCAAATGGTCAAACTGTATTTTTATAATAGTACTTGAGAATTTTCCAGTGGCATAGCAGTTCCTCATAAAAGTGTTAGCCAATTCTGGTCAACTGGAGATTGCCAGTAGTCATTTTCAGAGAACTTAATTTTTCTTTCCAATTTTAAACCGTTTCCTTATTCGTAAAAAAGTATTCCATGCTTCTCTTTACTGCTGCAACACATGTTGTGTGCAGATTCACCAGGAAATGCCCAGAAGGCTAACTTCCTGTTTAATTCAGCTGACAGTCAGCTGGGGTTGTGACATCATCAAAGGCTGAGTCGAGGGCATGTGTGGGTCGTTCGTCTGCATATCAGCCGAAACACGTATGAGGGATCCCGCAGTCATATGAGTCAAGGTGTGCCATAGGTTCCGTAGACGTTTGTACCATTTAAGACATGATGATGCACTAATTCTGGATTACTCAAAGTTCTGATTCAGGAGACCCCCCTTCCTCAGTGATGCTGAGTGAAGTCAGTGTCTAAAGTCTGCTTTGAGAGAGTCAGCCTTTGGTTTTGTAGTATAAGAACGTCTGGGGCAAAACATTATGTAGTTAAGTGTAGTGATTCAAGGGGTCTGTTAGTCTTTTGACTTTTTTTTTTGGTTGGGGGGGGGGGGGGGGCCGTTTCTATTATGTGTATTGTTTTGATCATCACAATATTTTAGTAAATATTATTTACATAGTTATTTGATTTGTATACCATGTTTGTATGTATTTTTGAATGTATGTTTAATAACTTGATTTGGATCAAATATTATGGTAGTCTTTCCTCTGTATAACATTTAACAAATCACTGTAAGGTGTCCCTCTTGTGGTTCAACTTGCTCATTGCACAGAGTCAAGAAATACTATTTTATATACAGTGGGTACAGAAAGTATTTAGACCCCCTTAAATTTTTCACTATTTGTTATTTTGCAGCCATTTGCTAAATTCATTTAAGTTAATTTTTTTCCTCATGAATGTACACAGACTCACCCCATATTGACAGAAAAAACAGAATTGTTGACATTTTTGCAGATTTATTAAAAAAGAAAAACTGATATTTCACATGGTCCTAAGTATTCAGACCTTTGCTCAGTATTTAGTAGAAGCACCCTTTTGATCTAATACAGCCATGAGTCTTTTTGGGAAAGATGCAACAAGTTTTTCACATCCTCTCCAGTTCTGTCAGGTTGAATGGTAAACGTTGGTGGACAGCCATTTTTAGGTCTCTCCAGAGATGCTCAATTGGGTTTAAGTCAGGGCTCTGGTTGGGTCATTCAAGAACAGTCACAGAGTTGTTTTGAAGCCACTTCTTCGTTATTTTAGCTGTGTACTTAGGTATCATTGTCTTGTTGGAAGGTACACCTTCGGCCCAGTCTGAGGTCCTGAGCACTCTGGAAGGTTTTCGTCCAGGATATCCCTGTGCTTGTCCGCATTCATCTTTCCCTCGATTGCACCAGTCGTCCTGTCCCCCACACATGATGCTTCCACCCCCATGCTTCACTGTTGGGAATGTATTGGACAGGTGATGAGCAGTGCCGGTTTTCCTCCACACATACCGCTTAGAATTAAGGCCAAAAGTTCTATCTTGGTCTCATCAGACCAAATAATCTTATTTCTCACCATCTTGGAGTCCTTCAGGTGTTTTTTAGCAAACTCCATGCGGGCTTTCATGCGTCTTGCACTGAGCAGAGGCTTCCGTCAGGCCACTCTGCCATAAAGCCCCGACTTGGTGGAGGGCTGCAGTGATGGTTGACTTTCTACAACTTTATCCCATCTTCTGACTGCATCTCTGGAGCTCAGTCACAGTTCTTTGGGTTCTCTTTACCTCTCTCACCAAGGCTCTTCTCCCCCGATAGCTCGATTTGGCTGGACGGCCAGCTCTAGGAAAGGTTCTGGTCATCCCAAACATCTTCCATTTAAGGATTATGGAGGCCAGTGTGCTCTTAGGAACCTTAAGTGCAGTAGAAAATTTTTTTGTAACCTTGGCCAGATCTGTGCCCACAATTCTGTCTCTGAGCTCTTCAGCAGTTCCTTTGACCTCATGATTCTCATTGCTCTGACATGCACTGTGAGCTGTAAGGTCTTATATAGCCAGGTGTGTAGCTTTCCTAATCAAGTCCAATCAGTAAAATCAAACACAGCTGGACTCAAATGAAGTTGTAGAACCATCTCAAGGATGATCAGAGGAAATGGACAGCACCTGAGTTAAATTTATGAGTGTCACAGCAAAGGGTCTGATACTTGATGACCATGTGATATTTCAGTTTTTCTTTTTAATAAATCTGCAAAAATGTCACAATTCTGTGTTTTTCTGTCAATTGGGGGTGCTGTGTGGGCGGGTACGGGGGTAATGGAGGGAAAAAAAAGTTAGACTTAACGCTTAGCACATGGCTGCAATAATAACAAAGATTGAAAATTTAGGGGGTCTGAATACTTTCGTACCCCTGTGTGTGTGTGTGTGTGTGTGTGGTGTGTGGTTTTTGGGTGTGTGTGTGTGTGGTGTGTGTGTGTGTGTGTGTGTGGTGTGAACTACAGGACGAGTTTGATCTCCACCATTATTTACCTCCGCATGTTATGTATTATGAATAGAAAAAAAACAGGTTGTCTCTCTCTTATTATTATTTTTTTTATTTTTTTGACAATTTCTCAATTAATAATTGCCATTTGGCCCCAAGGATACTTGAAATCATCATACTGATGATACCATCCAGAGAATATCTATCTATCTATCTATCTATCTATCTATCTATCTATCTATCTATATATCTATCTATCTACTGTATCTGTCTATCTATCTATCTGTTATTCACATAGACAACGGAAGGCAGAAACAGAAAGACAACTTCTCATTCTTCAGGCACTGAATGGTTGTGTGGAGACTAGATTTTTATTAGGGTTGTTAAAATGAGCCATTGCAGTCTCATACCTGAGACAGGAGAACTGTTACTACTATAGGACAGCACTTCAGCCAGCAACAGACTTGCAGTGACATGGGGTAATACTCTGTATCACACGGCAATAAACACCCAGAACTTGCTGACTTGTTGAATATACAAAGTAGTAGGGGATAAAGATATCAATTCCAATTCTCCAAACATAACAAGTCAACAATCCCGCATAGTCCTAAGCTAAGTTATTGTAGCAATTACATTTTGTAAGTCCTATCTGAGGAAACGTTTCTTAATTTTAGCTGGGACGTGGCTAAATGTCTCACGGCAGGACAGTCTGGATGATTTGATGATTAAAACGTGAATGGAGAACAGGGAGAGGAAGGAGCAGGGAAAATGCCTTTTCAACCCTAGAGAAAGAGATTGACTGAATGAGTAAATCTTTCTCCAGATGTGAGCGTCTCCAGGATTCAAAACTTTCTATCGCACACTATGTTTCTCTTACTGTCTATCCCTTCCAGGATTTGGGGTTGGAGAGAGGCTGTAGGTCAGGCTGTCTGGGCCATGCGCTATCTGAAACCGGAATCGACTCTGCCTCCCTGTGTGAGTTTCATTGGAGACCACAGGGAAAATCTCCAAGTCATGAGGTCAGATAGGCTAACGTTGATTGCCTTAGCGTCCCTGCTGTTGGAGAAGTGCAAAGATGGGAAATGAGAGCCAAAACGCTCTCACGCAATCTGCGTAACCATTGCATTCATCATGGTAATTATGCTGCATTCTCCCATGTGGCCTATACTTAGTATATCAGCCTGTACTGTACTTGGATGCACATAGCCCAAACTTTTGATTTCATTAATTAATCTAGAGTAAATCAAATGCCATCATTAAAGGTCAAGTGTGTAATTTATATGCTACTTGCATGACCAGAGAGAATTTCAATAAATTATGGTTACAGAAAGTTTCCCAAATTCTATTGGTTGGTCAGACGGATCCAAACACACACCATTGGTTGAGCTGTTGCTGTATCAAACTAGTTAGGGTGCACCAACAAAAAAGCACTGTTTTGAAAACACCACAGAGCTACAATGCTTGATTGTTTTCCTCACATCTGCCATTGGTTGGCCAGATATATAGCCCCATTCTATTGGTTGAACAAATCACTTTAAGACCCAAGATGATCATGCTATTGCCAGTAAAATCTGTTTCATTTTTAAAGTCAACATAAAAATGAAACTGTTTATTTTCTGAATAGATATTTCTTGTGCATGGTTCATCTGTGCATGTTATTCCAAAAAAAAAAAAGTTTTGAAAAGTGGACGTGACGTGACATGTGGCCAAGTATGGTGACCCATACTCAGAATTAGTGCTCTGCATTTATCCCATCCAAAGTGCACACACACACCAGTGGACACACACCTGATGCAGTGGGTAGCCATTTATGCTGCGGCGCCCAGGGAGCAGTTGGGGGTTCAAGAGCACCTCAGTTGTGGTATTGAAGGAGAGCACGCTGTACATTCACTCCCCCCACCGGTACGAGACTCGAACCCACAACCTTTGGGTTACGAGTCCGACTCTCTAACCATTAGGCCACAACTTCTCTGTGTTTGGTGTTTTTCCAACCTTAATAGACGTTAGAGTACTTTTCTTATGTCCTCAATCTCTTATGTATTTCAACACCTCCAAGCACCTGCCATATCATTTTTGTACTTCCCAGAATGTTATAATTTTTATGGCAGCTCGTTTCCACCACTGGATTAAAAAAAAATAATAATAAAAAAGGTAATTGCAACTTTTTATCTCACAGTTGTGACTTTTTTTTCTCAGAATCCAGAGTTTACATCTCAAAACAGTTTATATCTCGCAATTCTGACTGTGTAACATGCAATTGAGAGTTTATATCACACAATTCTGACTTTGTAACTCACAATTGTAAGTTTCTATCACACAATTTTGAGAAAAAAAAGTATTGCGAAATGGGTACTCGAAATTGTGAGATAAAAAATTGCAATTACCTTTTCTATTTTTTTTTATTCAGTGGCAGAAACAAGGTAAATTAAGGAAGTAAAATAGGTTGTGAATGCTGTTTCACGTTGTCTTTTTTGCTTTAGTTGATTTATTCGTAGAGAACAAACCATTCTGCACCCTAACCACCCTTGGCCCTTTCATTCCGAATGAAGGCCGGGGCCTTGGCGAGATCCACAGCTCTGCCGTTTAAGCAACATCTGTCATAGACTTTAGCTTAGACTTGGAAGTAAACATGGAAAAAAATAAGCATTCTGGTATGTAATATTTACTCTGACTGTGGGAAGAGGTGTTTTGAGGTGTCTTTTTTCAAGATTAGAGCTATACATGGTACAGCTACCAAGCCAACATCTTCAAAATGTTATTACATTAGATGCATCAGATGGATTCTGTATGCTACAAGCATCTGTGAACCATCACTGATAATATAATATAATATCCGATGGCTTTGTAAAGCATTGCATAATAGCTACCTTCAGCTAAGTGGGAATGTAATTTGCACAGTGCATGTATTACGTACATCAAGCTCTTTATATTCAGCCATGGCAGAATCTCCCACCATGCTTTATTACAACAGTATATTTAAGCCTCTTGGGTGTTCTGGTTGTTTTATATGCAAACAAGATTTTATTAATGTATGTTCGCTATGCAGTCATTCGTCAAGCACTCCACAACCCACCTGACCTGAAAAAACATTTGTATTCTCAACAGCCCAGTGTGTTTTGATATGTAGAGCTTTGTCTAATGCGAATCTGGCTTTCTTCACCAACAGCTTTCCCCCCACCTAGCCGAAAAAACTTTATTAATCTTTGTTAATAACGCACTATGTATATCTGCTGGACTGATTGTCTTTGGTAGGTTTGTAATTGAAAAATAGTAAAAATAAAGTAATATCATCAGGTATAATTTCGGTGAATAATTACCTTTGAATGAAGAGCCAAGCTGGAAAGGAACATATTAGCGACATTGACATCAGTAAGTACGATGATATCAGTTACAGTTGTGCAGTCTGGATATTCAGGGCTCAGAAACAGCTGCTTCTCAGCCGGCTCTGGGAGTGTAATCTTCCTTCATACACACAATAATATGTGGGGAATAGGATGAAGTTAGTCTAGATGGGAAACTTCCCTAGCAGTTCTGGCAATCTCAAAGTGGTTTCGAAGGCATAGTCTCAGAACAATTGGAGGGGTAATAGGAGGGAAATGGTCTGAAAGTGTAGACAAGACGGTGATTGGAAAAGGGTGGTGGATCTGCTCGACAGCACGTATATGGGTGTGGCACTCATAATTCTGCTGCATACATCGTCATTACAAAGGTTGCTTGTGATGTTACTTGCGTCATGCATTTTAGGACCCAGATGACTGTTCTTTTGTAACATCTCAAGCCCGAATTGGAAAACTGTTAACTAGTTGCTTATTAACATGCATATTACTAGCATATTGGCTTTTTTACTTAAAACACACATATAAACGCCTCATTCTGCATGACCATATTTTGACCTTATTAACAATTAATAAGCAGCAAATTAGGAGTTTGAGGCAAAAGGTGTAGTTAATAGTGAGAATTGGTCCCCAAACTAAAGTGTGACCCAAAAAAAAAAACATGAAAAAAATAAATTTTTGCAAACCCATACCAACCCGCACTCTTAGGTGGTTTGGAATCCGATTAAAGTCAGATGTTTGGAAATGTCTTGGACAATGGTCAGATCAGATTTCAAGTAGTTGTGTCTTGCCTATATCTGTGTCCTAAATTAATTCAGTCATGTAGTGTGTGAATGAACAAGCAATGTTTTTTCAGCTTTTATGTCCAAGTGGCATTAAAATTAGACTTAGCAAAACAAAGGAGTTGGCGTTTTTATTCCAATAATGATTATTTTCCAATAATGATTAAATGTTATCAAACACAATATATAATTTGAAATGTGATGAGAATTGTAATGATTTTTTCTAAATAAAAATATAAAAATGATCTTGTGATGTATGCATATACAGTGTTAGACATTATTTTAAATTTAACAGACGTAACACTTTATTTTGATCCACTTTAGACATTCTGCTCATTGAAAGTAACTTTGCAACTCCATGTCAACTACTAATCATATTACTATACAGCAGCAGTACAACCCCAATCTTTTTTTGTGTTCCCGTCATTTTACTGACGACTGCTTCTCTGATCTCGAGGAGTTCAACATGGGATTCACAAAACACTTGCTCTTGAAAGATGATTCCGTGCCCAGTTTATTTGGACCCTCTGTCTCCACTGAATCACAACCTATACGTATGATAACAATAGATGTTTATATTTTCTATCGAGCGTTCAAAATACAGAACTATGGCAATGGGCGTATCATTTCCGACACGTGCTGCACACGGTAGACCAATCACAACAGACTGGGCCATCTGACCAATCAAAGCAGAGCAGGCTCACGGAAAGGAGGGGTTTAGAGAAACTGAATCTCAGAACTGCTTCGAACTAATTATTTAAGAGTCGTTGGAAAATGAGGTAATATTAAATGCATATTTTGAGAAAACAAAAGCATCTTTTGACCTTGCATGCATATTGTAGGAGACTCCTAAAACACCATAATAACACTTTATTTTGATGGTTTCCCAACAGACATTTCACTGACTTTTCAAGTACATGTCAACTTATTCTACTAACCCTAATCTAACAGTCTCCTAATACGATAATGAGTTACTTATAGTTACTGTAGTAGAATGTATAAAGTAGACTATTGAAATAAAGTGTAACCAAACAGACAAGTAAGAGTGTGAAAAGTGTGTTTTGTTGACAAAGCACATACTTACTCTATGCATGAAAGTCTTGACGTTGTTTCCCTTATTACTATTGACTCCGACATACTCGATATTGACTACACCATCTGAACAAATGGATCTGATTTCATCTCTTGCAAAATGTCAGTATGGACAGCCAATACAAAAGACTGAATCTGAAAAACAAAAACAATTTGAGCAGTGTGAATAAAGCCTAAACTAACTTCAGCCTGATGCGTTAGCATTCCATATCACCGAACCACACAGTAGTTCTGGCGGTGACAGCCGACTCGATTCACTTCCTATGAGAAACCACAGCTGGGCCGTTTGCTCATTCTCACTTCCGGCAGTCCACACGCACTCTGAGGAGAGACGTATGACTGCACTACCGGCTGAGCTGATTCATTGATCAACTGAATCACTGACCCAAGGCCCACCGGTTGGAAATGATCAGGGGCTGATGGATTTTGCTGGTCACTGAGTCAAGATGGGGTAAACATAGAAGTATAGCTCCTGTATGAGTCTGAAAGCGCTGGCTGTGCCTCCACTCTGTTTTAATGGTTATAAAGTGAAGAATGTGTTCTGAGGCCCTTTTGTGTTGTTTTTTCATTTTTAATTGAACCAGTAGTTGTTCAGGACTGTGAGGACTGATATGTTGAATGCTTGCAGAAATTTCCCTAGCCTCATTTTGGCAGGCAGATACGTGTGACGTGAAACAATATTTGGCCGGCAGGGTTGGTGCATAGAGAGAACATGGAGTATTTTCTTCTTTTCTCAAGCTTTTCTTTTTTCGCCTCTACTCTCGCATTTCATTAAGTACTAGTTTATCATTCTTTCATAACTTGGCTGTTTATGAGTGATCATTCCTGCGGTGTTCCATCTTCTGTTGATAGAAAATGAAAAACATCCTTTTGGTCAAAGTATGGAAAACCAAGCTTATTGTCTAATTTTCCACAAATAAGGAATTATTTTTCTTTTAAGTTGGACTAAATTGACAGTCAATGGACTCTTGTTAGTAAAAAAATAGTTCACTCAATTTGCTCGTGTCACTCCAAACCTGTATGACCTTCTTTCCTTTGAAAAAAGGGGATTTTTCTCTTTATTTAATCCGGGACGATAAATATTAATAATAAATGCAAATCAATGTAAAATCCCAGAATTAGCCAGGGTGGCTAATTTTCATCTATAGTCTAGTCCCAGGAAAGGTTTATGGGGGGAGAAAATCAATACATAGATCCCAATAAATGTGCACAATTTTCATTTGACCAGAGTTGATTTTTTTTTTTAGAGAAACCACAATGACTTTTTGTATTTTTAAATTCTGATGGGAGTCTATTCCAGTCATTTTATCTCAGCGTTTCAAATAATTTATTTTATTTATTTATTTATCTATCCACAGTTTAAAGGTTTGGTGCAACATGAGAGTGAGTAAGTGATCACAGAAATGTTTGGTTTAATTTGCCTTTTATAAGTCTCTCGACAATAAGATGTGAGGAATCCCACATCTATCTCTTTCAGGATTTCAATAGCAATCTCAACAATGTTCCAAATTATGCTCGGATTTGGCCAAAAATCTAAAATCGAGGGATGAAAAGATTTCAATATTACACTCTAAAAAATGCTGGGTTGTTTCAACCCAACTTTGGGTCAAATATGGACTAACCCAACCGTTGGGTTAAATTTTTACATTCAATTTTTAACCCAAAAGTTGGAACAACCCAGCATTTTTTAGAGTGTAGAGATCAAGAGATCTCGACATTAAGCAATATCAAACTCTCCAAATTTATTTTATAGCTCTGTACTCTCACTGTATGTCAACAGCTATCTCATTGGATTTTTCCTCAGTGGTTTCTGGGAAAAAATCAAGCTATGAGCAATGCTTTGATTTTTCTGGGATGTTGTTTTTTGATAGATACAATAGCAGAGAGATAGGAAATCAAGGGCTGAGAGAGGAACAGTGTGGGGACATGAATGTCTGTGTGTTCACAATGACCACTGATCTGATTGAAATGGAATTGATCGCTAAAATGTTCCTATGGGAAAGTAAGGTCTACAGTAAGTCTTAAGTTCTCTTGCATATTCTGGTCTATTCCCACATTTAGGCTGAGTAGTGAGTCGGCCTTCCGTTACAGATGACTCGTGTGAGGAAACGAAACATCAAGTCTTTATTAGTCCTTTTGTGGTTAGTTGTATACACAGAAAATATAAACAGTGATGTGATTCGTACAGTTCAGCTTCCTGTGGAAATATGTCAGCATGGATGTCAAATCATGAGTCTGTGTGTTTAATGACAATACAGGATTCCAGGTAACACTGACCACCACAGTTTTTTGAGGTTATATGCTTTTGTAATGACTCTGAAGTACTTCAGAAATGACTTTAAAGATGTCTGTTCATTGTGAAACACTGGTTTACTCTGGTGGAATGACTTTGCTTTTCTTGGGATACTCATATTACTGAGAACTCCATTTTTTAGATGACTATAGATGAGTCTCAAACTTTACATGCAGTGTCATTCCATGGGAAAAAAAGTCCAGGTTTGAACAACATTAAGCTTTAACATGTTAAGTTATCTAACATTCCCTGAAGAACACCATATGCAGCATTTGTCGATTCCCACCCACTGGCAAGTGGACTTGCATATCCAAACATATGTATCCATAGACACAAGGAATGTAAAAGTATAAAATTTCCTTGTTCCTTTGAAAGCTGTCCATGTGTATGAATGCATTCATATGATGCAATTTCAAATTTTCCTTTCTCTTTGGAGTGTTACAAGCTGTTCGTGCATAGATAAGATCCCTAAAGTTGCAAAGACTAAAGTCCTTAACCCAAAGAGATATTCTTTATAAAAGTTAAGACTTGTCCACGCCCTCCTAAAACGCCTCGTTTAAACACGCCCCCACATGTCTACACCACGATGTGGGAAGATGTTGCGGCCGCCATGTCGTGGAGACGCTGTGTGAAAGCTAAACTACTTTGTTTGGCCTTCCAAAAGAGGATGATATCCGCTTCGTCATGCCTATGAGCTGATCTGTGCTGGTCGCTGAGGAAATACATTAACTTCGCGCTGTGGATCGCCGGATCGGCTTTCACCATGGACGAAGCGGAATCCAGCCTGGGGTCATCACATGTGGTTACCGCAAGCCCGCCAGCCGCCGTTCTCAAGCCTGCCGGCCTCTGCTCACTCTAGGCCGCCGCTCACTCTAGCCTGCCGTGTGTTGCGAATCAGCTCAAAGGGGAAATATGAATAATTAATCATAACTAGTTATAATTAATTATAAATATTTAGATCCGCTGTAAGTATTAACTTGACCTCTCAGGGTCAACTGTCTAAGAACTGTTCTAAGAACGTTAATTTCCTGGTTAAGGGAAATAAATTCCTTACTGTACAATTCTACAAAAGCTTGTAGCATAAATCTGCATGATAAGGGACTCCAGTTATGAGCAAACAACGAACAACATCAAGTGTGATACAAGTAATACTTTATTAACTACATAAACACTTAAACTAGTCCAACAACTACATAAACACTTAAATTAGTCTAAACATACACATTCTGGCAATGAGAAATGCCGGAATTCCAAGTGGGAGTTTGGAAATACTGGAGAGTTTTA
This sequence comes from Sinocyclocheilus anophthalmus, assembly GCA_018155175.1. NCBI lineage: Eukaryota > Metazoa > Chordata > Actinopteri > Cypriniformes > Cyprinidae > Sinocyclocheilus > Sinocyclocheilus anophthalmus. Next base: position 341,829 of record JADLZN010010683.1, on the reverse strand, counting down.
TGACCCTTTGTGTGGAAGCATATGGAACTTGAATCAAAATTACTAAAGATTCTCAGGACACTAATACAGTGGGTACGGAAAGTATTCAAACCCCCTTAAATTTTCCACTCTTTGTTATATTGCAGCCATTTGATAAAATCATTTAAGTTAATTTTTTTACTCATTAATGTACACACAGCACCCCAAAATGACAGAAAAAAACAGAATTTTTGACATTTTTGCAGATTTATTAAAAAAGAAAAAACTGAAATATCACATGGTCCTAAGTATTCAGAACCTTTGCTCAGTATTTAGTAGAAGCACCTTTTGATCTAATACAGCCATGAGAATCTTTTTGGGAAAGATGCAACAAGTTTTTCACACCTGGATTTGGGGATCCCTCTGCCATTCCTCCTTGCAGATCCATTCCAGTTCTGTCAGGTTGGATGGTAAACGTTGGTGGACAGCCATTTTTAGGTCTCTCCAGAGATGCTCAATTGGGTTTAAGTCAGGGCTCTGGCTGGGCCATTCAAGAACAGTCACAGAGTTGTTGTGAAGCCACTTCTTTGTTATTTTAGCTGTGTGCTTAGTGTCATTGTTTTGTTGGAAGGTAAACCTTCGGCCCAGTTTGAGGTTCTGAGCACTCTGGAGAAGGTTTTCGTTTAGGATATTCCTGTACTTGGCCGCATTCATCTTTTCCTTGATTGCAACCAGTCGTCCTGTCACTGTAGCTGAAAAACACCCCCACAGCATGAGGCTGCGAACCACCACTGTTGGGATGCTGCTGTGCAGGTGATGAGCAGTGCCTGGTTTTCTCCACACATACCACTTAGAATTAAGGCCAAAAAGTTCTATCTTGGTCTCATCAGACCAGAGAATCTTATTCAGGTGTTTTTTAGCAAACTCCAGGTGGGCTTTCATGTGTCTTGCACTGAGGAGGAGCTTCCGTCGGGCCACTCTGCCATAAAGCCCCGATTGGTGGAGGGCTGCAGTGATGGTTGAGTTTCTACAACTTTCTCTCATCTCCCGACTGTATCTCTGGAGCTCAGGCACAGTGATCTTTGGGTTCTTCTTTAAATCTCTCACCAAGGCTCTTCTCCCCCAAATAGCTCAGTTTGGCCGGACGGCCAGCTCCTAGGAAGGGTTCTGGTCGTCCCAAAACGTCTTCCATTTAAGGATTATGGAGGCCACAGTGCTCTTAGGAACCTTAGTGCAGCAGACATTTTTTTGTAACCTTGGCCAGATCTGTGCCTTTGCCACAATTCTGTCTCTGAGCTCTCAGGCAGTTCCTTTGACCTCATGATTCTAATTTGCTCTGACATGCACTGTGAGCTGTAAGGTCTTATATAGAAAGGTGTGTGGCTTTCCTAATCAAGTCCAATCAGTATAATCAAACACAGCTGGATCAAATGAAGGTGTAGAACCATCTCAAAGATGATCAGAAGAAATGGACAGCACCTGAGTTAAATATATGAGTGTCACAGCAAATGGGTCTGAATACTTAGGACCATGTGAATTTCAGTTTTTCTTTTTTAATAAATATGCAAAAATGTCAACAATTATGTGTTTTTATGTCAATATGGGGTGCTGTTTGTACATTAATGAGGAAAAAAAAATAAATTATATGATTTTAGCAAATGGCTGCAATATTATAAAGAGTGAAAAATTTAAGGGGGTCTTGAATACTTTCCGTACCCACTGTATGTAACCAAACATATAATATACACTCTCGTTTAGATCATCGGAAGACTAATTCATAGATACTAAACATGGTAGGAGTACATATAGGTAAGATGACAGGAACGAGTGCTTCCATCATAAGCCTGCATAAAACAGTATAAAATCTCAAAAGACAACATACACGATGACCTGAAGTATATCTGTGTTCATTCAAAGAAAGGTTTTTTCTAGAATGAATTAGAGATAGTTCCATTTTGGGCATTGGTGTCTGTGCCTAAGGGAAATGGGTTGTGCGTTTCTTTGCTTGCCTTCCTTTTGAGCAATCAAAACCAGTGATAATCAGCCTTGGTGCCATGGAACCAAAGGCCGGTTCTGCCTTCCTGAGGTGTTACCACAGCGCATTTCGGGGGGAAGGGTCATAGGCCCTCAATGGCTTGGTAACTGCGGGGTGTACAGGTATTTGTTACATATAGCTAACAACAAGTATATGTGTGTTTGATTGGTACGACGCTACAATTGTGATGCTGTGTGTGTTCGTTGTGAAAGCGAAACTACTTTGTTTGCCTTCCAAAAGAAGACAAGACTAGAAATCAGTGGTTAAGTTGTGTATATACAACACTGTTCCAGAACTGTTCAAACCAAATATTCAGATGTGTGCAGAATTTTATGGAGGACTGTTTCCTGAACATGCAGAGTAGCCTACAATGCATCTGTGCACAAAGGCTGTTTCTATAAAGTGGGGCAGTTCCAAATTTGCAAGGACAGTCTGCCGCTTCTGACTCACAGCCTGTAAGCACATTTTCATATTTAAAGAATATTCCACTAACGATTCAAACGCGAGTTTTTTGGGCAATGTAGAGTAGTGCTTGTTGTTTGTTATTTCTCCGATCACAAATGCATACATGGTTTTATGTTTACGCAGCGCGAAACGCAACGCAACGCGTAAAAAGACAATATAAGTTATTATAATCCGTAATTATATCCCCACTGGATGCAACAAATTCCTCGTTTGGATACGTGCCGCGCTGTGTAAACATAAAACCATGTCTGCTTTTGTGATCGGAGAAATGACAAAACAACAAGCGCTACTCTACACTGCACAAAACTCGCATTTGAATCATCAGTGGCAAATCCTTTAAATGAAAACGTACTAACAGACTATGAGTCAGAACTGCCGGCATTTTAGTATAACGTTACTCTCCCAGGATCAGTAAACAGTCCTCCATTAAAATATGCTGCACACATCTGGATATTTGGGTGAAATGTTCTGGAACAGTGTTGTAATTACAACTTAACCACTGATTTCTAGTCAGGTCCTCTTTTGGAAGGCCAAACAAGTAGTTTCGCTTTCACAACGAAACGCACGGGGGCTGAGTGCGGACGGCCGCGGAATTCGACGAAACAAAGAGCGGCTGAGCCAGGCTTGCGGCAACCACATGTGACGGACCCCGGGCTGGATTCTGCTTTGTCCACGGTGAAAGCCGATCGGCGATCCACAGCGCAAAGTTGATGTTATTTCCTCAGCGACCAGCACGGATCAGCTCTAGGCATGACGAAGCAGATATCATCCTCTTTTGGAAGACCAAACAAAGTAGTTTCGCTTTCACAACGAAACACACAGCACCTTCACGACATGGCGCCGGTGGCAGCAACAATACTACAGCGAGAATAAAAGTTACGCCTTCTTTCTTTGCTTGAACATTTGGGCAGCGTTATGCAAATCTCCCCACATCGTGACGTAGATATGTGGGGGCGTGTTAGAACAAGCCATTTTGGGTAGGCGTGGTTGACTCTTAACTTTTATAAAGAATATCTCTTTGGATTTAAAACTTTAGTCTTTGCAACTTTACAGATCTTCTTTATGCACCAAGAGCTTGTAACACTCCAAAAAGAAAATTTTTAATCGCATCATATGACCCCTTTAAAATCATATGCATTTCAATTTTAACACATTCTGAATAAGTTAATAGATCCTGTCAAGAACATGAACCTCATGTCTTTGAACCTGTGAGATATGACTTGTCTGCAATCATTCTTCCCCATTCAGTACATTCTCAGAGAGAGTGTCTTGATTCATGCCGTGAGTTGGCACAGTAGCAGAAGCTGTGGCTTTACAGCTGTGTGAACATGACTGAATAAGATGCTTGTGATCTCTTCAGGAGAGATGGATGAGGAAGAATGACGCAGTGATGGAATCCCGGTCCTTTTGTTTTGATCTACACTCCCACGCTTCTTCTCCTCACTGCCAGATGCTTTCCTTCTCTCATTTTAAAACCTCCTGGCTGATTGTGATTCACCTTTATGTGGCGACAGTGAAGGTGCGTCACACCTGAAGTTTGTACTTTTGATCTAATGCAGATCTGTCTGTCAGCATGACACTACTGTCCTCTGCTTGCCAAATTCACAGTTCAAGAGAGAGTAGAAAACATTATTAGCCTCTGCAGTTTATATTTTACGGCACTAACCAGCATTACCAATTTAGAACAGCATGAAAATTCACACTCGTTTTTTCAGTAGGGTTATCATATTCAATTATTCATTCAAATCAAATCAAATCCTTCAGATCAATATCATTATTCAAATCAAGGTTATTATATTAAACCAAAACCGTGAACAATAACAGTTTTGTTACTTTAAGTCAAATTAATGTTAACGGAAATAAAGTTAAATATACAAAGACATTTTTTTTTTATTAATTTAAGCTAGATGTAATGCTAGCAACATTTCAAATGTTCATTGATTTCAACTTAATGTACTAAAATAACTTAAACTAAAACTAATAAATAAAAATAATTAGACTTGTTTAAAAAAAATAAACATTAAAAACACAAAAAATACTAAAACTATAATAAAACTGGAAAATACTTAAAACTAAATCAAAATATTACTAAAACTCATATTAGGGCGCTTTTCCACTGCATGGTACGGCTCGGTACGGTTCACTTTTGGGGGGTTTTCCACTGGGTACAGTACCTGGTACTTTTTTTAGTACACTTCGGTTGGGGTTCCAAGGAACCGTACGGTTACCAAAACGTTGACGTGTAAATAAAAAAAAAAAAAAAACTTTTGGCTGATCAGGATTGGCCGGAGAGAATCGCACTACCTGCGTCATTGAACTTGACACAAACACAACAGAACCGCTAGAGTTAAATCAGCACAGCCAGCGAAGGATAGAACACAACTGTTTTGAACGAGCGCACCTTTCTTTTAACAACCAAAAAGTTTTGTTGTCTGTTGTGGAAGAACAGACGTTCCTCTCGTTGATAGCAGAGGAGCGGATCCAGCGAGAGCTTGATGGGGTGACGCGGAATGAAAAGTTTTTTTTAGGAGTCGTGGTAATAGAGGCGGCACAACTATAGGCCCTTTCGGCACCACTTATTTCCAGAACTCTAAATGTACAGTACTAAAGTACTGGGACGATTTTGCGTGAACTATTTCCTAGTACTATTTAAAGGGTTGCATTTGCACCGAGAGTGTGTACTAGGAAGTGGCGTAAGCCGGTCGACAGCAACGTCATTTGTGCACGGCGTTCAAAACAACAGAAACAAAGAAGAACATTAACAACAGGAGGATGGAGGACGCTGTGATCGGAGCTGTGTTTTTGTTGTGTCTCGCGGGTTTCACAATAATGGACATGGGAAGTCGACGTATACGTAAAGCGATTGAAAGAACGGAAAGGAGGACTAAGAATCTCCAACGACAACTGCCAGTGCTACATTTGCTACAAGTGCCTGCACTTCAGAGTCCGTCCATCTATCACTGTTCTCCATACTTGCGAAATAATTTGACAATGTTTACAGTATGTTTACACAGAGTTTTAAATCATGGCGGATGAGGGTGTTTTCATACGCGTTTGGCCAATCAATGTTTACTTACGTCACGATTAGTACAGTTGTGCTGGTTAGACCCTGCTAAATTAGGAGCTAATTTGGTTCTCGAAAAAAAGGCAGTCCGATACTAAAATTGCACCCAGTTCCGGCGGTGCGAACACGCCGAAAAGTGGGTAGTTCCACAATTAGTTGTGGTACTATGAAAAGGTTCCTGCCACGACAGGCCCTTATAATGACATGTGAATAATCCCGCCAACTCTAAAGCGGTACTAAACTGCAGTAGAAAAGCAAACCGAACCGAGCCGTGCCGTACTGAGCCGTACCGAGCCGAGTCGTAGTTAGTATATCAATGATTCTAAAATAACACTGCTTCAAATATATTTCACATTATACTTATTAATGACTGGAGATGTCTAGTAGCTAGTCTTCTATTCTGATTTTCAAAGCCTTTTTTGTTCAATCAAATATTGTTTCTACGTCTTGATTCAAAAACATGCAAACTGCCATGGACAAGTACCGACCAAAAAAATGAAAAAATAAATAAATAAAAAAAAAAATAAATAAAAAAAAAATATATATATATATCTATATATAACTTTGCGCAGATTATCTACCCGATACAACTGAAAAAAGCTTTAAAGTCTCTAGAAGTCTCACATGCCAAGGCTTTAATTTGTCCCCCCAAAGCGATTTCCTAAACGCCTCTCTTAACTCCTCCAGGTGTTTAGCCTCTGGGCCGTCCAGATGCTTTCCCCAAATGCACATAAACAGTTCATCTTATTATGCATCTGTGGATTCTCTGACCTGAGCTTTTTACACAAATTTTCTGACCTGTGATAATGTCATTTATGACTGAGTTTAAATAGCTTATGAGCGTATCTATGTTGGACGTTGTCTGCCAGTAAACGACACTTCTGATAAATCTGTCACAAAGGCGGAGAGATCGACATCCTCTCCTGCTTATAATCCAGACACACGCCCTCCCAACAGAAAAGCAAAACACTTAAAGTGACATTCACATCTCTTCACAAGTCATGTTTTATTGCTCGTTATAAAATGGTAGTCTTTCTCTCACCAGCAGCCTTCTCTTCTGGAGCTTTTGGCCTTGTCTGGAACGAATGGAGTACAGATTCACATAGACACCCGCTTAGGTAACACTTCATTTTGATAGTCCACTTTAGACATTCTGCTAACTGTACGTATCTTTACATGTCAACTTCAGACATCTTTATACAGCTAAGCCGCTCTATGCCCGCTCAAAATTTAGTGTAAAGACGCAGTGCTTTATCAAAGTCAGACTAAATTATGCCTTCTGAGACATACCTCACCCCCTAGTGTCAAAGTATGCAGTTGTAATTGCTGTGTAAATGCAAATATGCAACCTCTGAGCAGCATTAAATCTGTGTAAAGGCACTTTAAAAGCACTTTTGTGCCACATTTGCAGTGTAAATTTGGCATTATTCTACTAACCCTAACTTAACAGTCTAATAAGGCATCTTTACACGGTCAAGTTAAGGCTGCTGTGTGCCAGCTCAAAATTCTGTGTAAAGACACAATAGTGCATAAAAGCCTGACTAAATTAAGCCTGCACAGACAGTCTGCATAAAGACATCCAAATGCCACTTTTGAAGCACTTTTGTGCCACCTTTGCAGTGTAAATTTGGCTTAAGTTACTTGTACACTGCAAAGGTGGCACAGAAGCACTTCTGAAGTGGCATTTAGGTGTCTTAGACTGTTTAATGCTGCTCAGAGATGGCATATAAGCATTTACACAGCTACAAATAAAACGTTGCTACTAGGGGCTAAAGTGGGTCAGAGCAGACTTAATTTAACCTGGTTTTTATGCAGCGTAATGTCTTTACACAGAACTCTGAGCAGTCACAGATCAATAAAAATTCAGCTGTGCAAAGATGCCCTTAGTAGACTGTTAAGTGAACTATCAAAATATGCCTTGTCCTTTTCTTTTCACACCGTTGAATGCTGCTCAGAGGTGGCATGAATGCATTTACACAGATTCAAATACAACTGTATGATTTTATACTGGGGTTGAGGTGGGTCTAAACATAGCATAATTTAGTCTGGCTAAATATTGTGTTTTTACACAGAATTATGAGCAGGTACAGAGCAGCCTTAACTCAGATGTGTAAAGGTGCCTTAATAGTTAGTATAATGTCTAAAGTGAACTATTGAAATATGCAAAAGTGGCACAGAAGCACTTCAGAAGTGGCATTTAGGTTCATGCAGACTGACATAAAGACACCTAAATGGTTCTAAAAAGGTTTAATGTAGTCTGGATTTTATGCAGCATTACATCTTTACACAGATTTTTGAGCTGGCACAGAGCAGCCTTAACTCGGCTGTGTAAAGATGCCCTTAGTAGACTGTTAAGTTAGGGTTAGTAGAATCAGAGATGGGCAGTATTTTAATTAAATGTATTTAAAATACGTATTTAATTACTTTTGAGTATTTTGTCATTTGTATTTTGTATTTTGTGTAATACTTTGAGAGACAGTATTTTGTATTTGAAATACTTAAAATACTTAATCAATTAGGTCATTTAATACATTATATAGTACAATATATTTTTTCACGTGTTAAAAGTACTGCCAACTATAGCCTATCACAGTTTTTGGCTAGATGCAAGGGAATCATCCTGTTGGATCCATAGACAGAGTCTTAAAGGGTTAGTTCATCCAAAAATGTAAATTCTGTTGTTAATTACTCACCCTCGTGTCGTTCCACTCTCATAAGGCTGGGCATACACTGTGCGATTTTAGCAACATTTTTGTTGAATACCATTTCTCACTGTATGAGTAAATTGCATGCGATGTCAAGCCAAAGCTCAGGATTTATGTGCTCACACTATACAGTCCAGTCGTCGAGCTGCAACTTGACTGCTCACACTATACGAGCGAAATAAACACGTGAGACCCCCCGAACCCAAAACTGTGTAGCCTCTATCGCTTCGGTTTCATTTCTGTTTTCTCACAGGTGCAGTGAGGGGGGAAAAAACGGTTCGGTTCGTAGCTATGCTTCAACAGTGCGATATCCTCATGAGGGGTGACCAAAATTTCTGACATGTTAGAAATTCATCCGTCCATCCGATTACCGGTTGGAAGTTACCCCCTGTACACTGCACATCATAAGATGCACGACAAAGCTGAAATTTGGCCTGACTCAAAAAGAGAGTCGCACGAGTCAGAATTCGGCTCAAAATCGGATGAAAATCACACAGTGTATGCCTGGCCTAAGACCTTAAGCAGGCACAGAGCAGCCTTAATTTAGCTGTGTAAAGGCACCTATAAAGTGTAACCCTCACATACATGCATGGCTGTTCAGAATCAGAATCAGAATCAGAATAAGTTTTAGAATCAGAATGAGTTTTTATTGCCAGGTATGTTTACACATACGAGGAATTTGTTTTCATGACAGAAGCTCCACAGTGTAACAGAATGACAGTGACAGAACAAAAACACAGATAATAAAAAATAGAAAAATAGAACAAGTAAATAAGGAATAAAAATATACAAATCGACAATTGTATGTACAGGTATATAACAATAGACAGTTGTATGTACAGGTATATTCACTTTAGAGATACAGTAGGTCAGCATGAACTAAATGGGAAAAGGCATATGGGACCAGAAAGTTACTCTTGGAGCTGGACATTTTTAATCCAGAGCTGATTAATTAATAGCAATAAATCACATATAATTAAATATTGTAGTTAATGTAATTACATTACATATTTTATATATTATTACATATATAATATACAAAATAAATATGTATATATGGTCAAACTTTGTTTACTCTGGCTGAGATCACCGTAATGAAGTGACAGGACTGGATGGCTAGCCAACATTTCTGTATCTGTGCTGTACATTGGTCCACTTAGACATGAAGCAGTGTCTATCTTAGCTGTGGAAATAGGCCGATTTTTCTTTTGGGTCAGCATTAGGAGGACCTCCATGAGCCTGGGAAGCAGCCATGATTCAAAGATCCAGCAGAAAGATCCAGACCCATGACATATTGTGCAGTACAATCCAACAAGACCAAACTCGCTGCCAAGCCTGTATTTTTACTTCTTAAAAATACAGTATGATGAGAGCGAATCCAGGGGAAGACCTGCTGTTACCTAGTCCTAGGTCATCTGATGTCTTATCTGATGACATGAACTTGAAAGTTGAACTCAGCCTTACCCAGTTATGCAGGGACAGCGATCCATCGGCTAACAAAACAAAGACATTGCGACCTCCAACGATTTAATCGACATCAGTGTAAATGCTTTTTTTAATGGCGTATTTTAAATATGACTGATACTTATTCCATTTAACTTTATGCTGATATAATGAATAGATAAAAGTCACATTGGATAAAAGTGTCTGTCAAAATGCATAAATGTAAATTGTGTTGGGTTGTCAGCCTATAAAGATGCAGAAGTACAGGAGAAAGCCTGGAGCTCCAGAAATATACTTCTCAAGGAATGTGCCAAGCTGAATGTAGTGGAGCCAACAAAGACAAATTTGCAGACTTTTATTTTGCTGAATTTACTGCGTTATTGCCTGAAAGCAGCAAGGCATGCTGACTGAAAGAAGGTCAGTGTCACAGAAGCAGTCCTCATATGACTTTCTCTCATTCTTTAAACATACAGAAATAATTCGAGAATATTTCTGGAATCAACTTTGTAGGCAGTGTAAAGCCTTTCTGTCACAATATCCAGTATGGTTCACTTTTAATGTACAATTTCTTCTTTATTTGTTCCTAAATTTGGTCATATTTACAATAGCACATGTTCCTATTTTAGACCAAAGAAAAAAAAATGTCTTCAGAATTTTTTATCAAAATGTAACGACTTGGGGTGCCCTTTCCTTTTTTTTGTTTACGTCATCTTCACAATGTAATCCATCTTCCCGATTAAATGTCCTTGGACATAAACAAATGAGCAGTACTTATTAAAAATATGCTAATATACGTTGAGATCACATGACTGTGAAAGCTGATTTCCACCACGGGATAAAACCATAAAAAGGGTCATTGTTATCTAAATTGTGAGATATAAACTCAGAATTGCAAGAATTAAAGTCAGAATTGTGAGATAATAAATCACATTTTATTTATGTAGCCTATTCCATGGCAAAAGCAAACTTTCCTACATGACAAAATCTGCATGCGGAAATCTTAATTCACATGGATTCCTGTCAAAATGACTGGATTTTGCCCACAAAAAGTTCACTGAAATCCGTAAATGTGACTAAAACTTTACTCAGAATAAATTAATCGTGGCAAATCTTCTCAGGTACACAGCATGACCAATGCATTTACTTGTGCAACTCAATGAAAGTGCATCTAGTTAATCTACGATTGGTTTGTGAGCAAGAATCTGTTGACCGGTGGAAATTCATCTAATTCTCATGAGCGTATTTTGCGGGTGGGACATGTCCCCACCATTTTTTGCCAAAGTCGATTCTGTCCCCAGCACTTTTTGAAAATAATTGAAAAATATATTGAAGCTGCGGGAAAGACTTATAATGCAAAGTAAAAACATCTCCAATCTGTCTCCATTCGTTCAAGTTAAACATCAAAATTAGAAGTTTGAAATAGTCTGTATAAGACAGTAGGGCAGGTCTGGTTCCAGAATCAAATCACTGGGGGTACTTCTGAAAATTGTGAGGGTGCACTAACCTTAATGCAAATCTATTTTGACCGATATTTTTGTCCCATGGACATGGCATGGACTCCACTAGACCCCTGAAGGTGTGCTGTGGTATCTGGCACCAAGATGTTAGCAGCAGATCCTTTAAGTCCTGTAAGTTGCGAGGTGGTGCCTCCATGGATCAGACTTGTTTGTTCAGAACATCCCACAGATGCTCGATTGGATTAAGATCTGGGGAATTCGGAGGCCAAGTCAACACCTAAAGCTCGTTGTTGTGCTCCTCAAACCATTCCTGAACAATTTTTGCTTTGTGGCAGGGCACATTATCCTGCTGAAAGAGGCCACAGCCAACAGGGAATATACCGTTTCCATGAAAGGGCCTACATGGTCTGCAACTATGCATAGATCAGTGGTACGTATCAAAGTAACATCCACATGGATGAAAGGACTCAAGGTTTCCCAGCAGAACATTGCCCAGAGCATCACACTGCCTCCACCGGCTTGCCTTCTTCCCATAGTGCATCCTGGTGCCATGTGTTCCCCAGGTAAGCGATGATTCGTCAGACCAGGCCACCTTCTTCCATTGCTCCGTGGTCCAGTTCTGATGCTTTCGGCGGTGGACAGGGGTCAGCATGGGCACCCTGACTGGTATGCAGCTATGCAGCCCATACGCATCAATATGCGATGCTCTATGTATTCTGACACCTTTCCATCAGAACTTCTTAACCAATTTGAGCTACAGTAGCTCATCTGTTGGATTGGGCCACACGGGCCAGCCTTCGCTCCCCACATGCATCAGTGAGCCTTGGCTGTCCATGACCCTGTCGCCGGTTTACCACTGTTCCTTCCTTGAACCACTTTTGATAGATACTGACCACTGCAGGAACACCCCACAAGAGCTGCAGTTTTAGAGATGCTCTGACCCAGTCATCTAGCCATCACAATTTGGCCCTTGTCAAACTCGCTCAAATCCTTACAATTGCCCATTTTTCCTGATTCTATCACATCAACTTTGAGGACAAAATGTTCACTTGCTGCCTAATGTATCCCACCCACTAACAGGTGACATGATGAATAATCAGTGTTATTCACTACACCTGTCAGTGGTCATAATGTTATGCCTGATCGTTGTATATGGTTGCTATGACTATCATGACTATAATATAAAAATATTAAAGGGGTCATATGATGCTGCTAAAAAGAACATTATTTTGTGTATTTGGTGTAATTAAATGTGTTTATGCAGTTTAAGGTTAAAAAATTTTTTTTTTTCCACATACTGTACATTATTTTTCTCCTCTATGCCCGCCTTTTTGAAACGCGTCAATTTTTACAAAAAGCACATTGGTCTGAAAAGCGAGGTGTGCTATGATTGGCCAGCTATCCAATGCGTTGTGATGGCCGAATATTCAAGCGTGTGACGGAAATGTTACTCCCCTCACCATATTGTTGATGCCGTGTCTGGCCGGAGCGACGAGACTAAACATTAAAACCCATTACAAACGAAGCATTTATTGCATCCAATGGGGACACAATTACTGATTATAATGACTTATACTGTCTTTTTACGTGTTGCGTTGCATTGCATCGCGTTGTGTAAACATAAACCTCTGTCTGCATTTGTGACAAACAATAAGTGCTACTCTACTGCCCAAAACTCGCATTTGAATCATCAGTGGCAATGAAATAACACCATCTGGCCCAACCGGGAGGGGACAGGCCCGGCTTAGCGTTTTGGCACTGATGCGGGATAGAGTGAGCTGAGGTGGGCTGGAACTCTGCTTCATCCACGGTGGAAGTGATGTATTTCCTCAGCGACCGGCACAGATCAGACTCAGGACAGGACGAAGCGGATATCTTAATATTTTGGAAGACCAAACAAAGTAGTTTTGCTTTCACAACCAAGCACACTTCAGCGTCTTCAGGACATGGCTGCAGCGTCAACAATACTACAGCGAGAATAAAAGTTACACCTTCTTTCTTTGCGTGAACATTTGGGCGGCGTTATGTAAATCTTCCCAGATCGTGATGTAGATATGTGGGGGCGTGTTAGAACGGGGCGTTTTAGGTAGGCGTGGTTGACTCTTACTTTTATAAAGAATATCTCTTGGGTTTTGAGACTTTAGTCTTTGCAACATCAGGTATCTTATCTATGCACAATCAGCTTGTAACACCAAAGAGAAAGGAAACATTTAAATTGCATCATATGACCCCTTTAAAAATGCAATTTCATATGTATATTTAATACCCGCCAATACAAAAGCGAATCCGTTACTGAAAGCAGCACAACTGTGTCTGTCTCATTGTTTTTTTCAAACAGACTTGACTGCAGTACTGCCGGCTGGACAGCGGGTGTGCAACATGAACATAAAGGGAATGGGCTCTTTTAACACTTTTAAGGGAACACATCTGAAATGTACAATTACCCAAAGACATCTCTGTTCAGAAGAACATCAAAGCTTTGGTGTTAACATTGTAGTGGAGTGATGTTAACCTGGTTCTGACTCCAAGTCGAATTACAGCACTATCTATCATAGGGCAGGAGTTATGCTTTCTTTATGACACCCTCCTCAGGGAGCCTGTTTCAAACAGACCGCCGGACATGTCACCACGTGGTTGTTTGTCCTAAAGCCACAGTACCTCTTTTAAACAAACCCTTTGATGAGAGCATAGAGAAGTGATGCACCTGAGAGACTCTTTCAACACATAAAAATCTCTCACTTATCAAACACATACAGCTATAACAGACGGCTGACTTCATGAAAGAATGACATCATTGTATGCACATAAATTATATTTTCATATATGAAATATATTGTCATTTGTAGTAAAACATATGAAACCTATTAAAAATTAGAACAATTTCATATATTAACATATACATTTATATCTAGCCCATACAAATATGTATCTTTAAAGATAGACGAGGTGTTTCCTGCTTTTGACGGCAGGATTTGTCAGATGGGTAGCTCAGTGTTTCTGTCATATAGACACCTGCATTGGTCATGCTGTACATCACCAGCCGGCTGAATCAGGAACAGCTTCTTTGGACAAAGCTGAAGCTCTGTGGGGTTTCTAATGAAACATGGCAACCTGTAAAAAGAGTTAATTTAAGAGCAGCTAGTGAGGGTCTGTGAAAGTTGGCTTTGTGAAGTAGTGCTTTTGAATGAAAAGGAACAGCCCACATGGAATTAAGTATGTATATAAATACTCGTTTATTAATTAGTCATTTAGCTCAGTCATTACCAACCAGGGGTCCAAAGGATTTAAAAAGGTCTTTGAAAAGATTCTGATTTTGCTTAGATCTATCTATCTATGTCTCTCTCTCTCGCTATGTATGATATCTATAATATTGAATATGATATATAATATATATATATACTGTAGTTTATATCATGTATAGAGTATCAGGATGCTTTACAAAATAGAAAGTTCAAACTAAACTGCATTATCTGAAGATAAAATATAAAACTGTAACATTTTAGTCTTATTATTTATAGGATATGTTCCACCAAGAGCTATCATGATGATGTATATTTGATATATAATATCAATATACATTTATTTCTATATATCAATATTATACATATATTTCTCTATTACTACATTAAATATATATGTATATATATGGTATGTTATATAATATATGTTATAGATAAGTAGATATAAATATTTTATTTTGCAATCTTGCCATCAATTTGTAGGTTACAGCCTATATGACTCATTCAACATTTGCAGATGAGCTCAGGTCTGTGCAAGTGTCATAATACAAAATAATCATGCGTCGGGCCAACGTGACTTGTTTGTAACGGCACTGCACATGGTTTGGATCTCTCATAAATGGACCAGGGTTACAATAGTTCTGAAATAACATTTGCAGGTTTATCTGGTGTGTCTCTAGTCCGTCTGGTGGTTTAGTCACTGGCTTGATTCACTAAGATTTATGAGTTGTTCAGAACACGCCTCCTTGATTACATACTGATGATGACGCAAGGGCGTGTTGAGGGGGAAATCATGACGTTACGATTCTCCCGATTTCAAACCCTGGCGTTTCAGAAGTGTAGAATAATTCTACAATTTTACATTGGGGAGTTAGTTTTGTGTTCTGAAACTTAGTATGTTTTGTTTTTTTCTTCACGTGTAAATATCAAGAACATTCTCCATTTCATGACAGTCCTGTGCTGCAGATATTTGAATGTTTTGCCCTTCAGTCACATGACTGAAAACTATAAAAATGAGGGGCTTTCAAATATTGTGTTGGGCAGTGGGATGCCTTCAATAAAAAAAAAAAAAGAATGTTGAGAACCACTGATTTAGCACATGATTCTCCTTTATTCACTGATTTAGCACATGAAGACTACTTTTATGATTAAGGTTTTATTGTATGCTTTTACTTTTAAGAGAACAGCACATATTTGTCAAACCCTCTTTCTTGTTCTACTGAAGGAAAATCGTACAGGTTTGGAATGACATAATGAGGAAATGTGGATAGTTTCCTCCAAATGATGATGGTTTCCTCCAGTGTGTTGAAGATCTCAACCCCAGCTAGACAAACACTGGCCTGAACCGTGAGCCAGCGCTCAATCCTGCCAATAGCGAAGCCCTGTGATGGATGTGTTTTGCCTTTCCAGTCTCCCAGCACCTGGTGGGATTCCCGTGTTTGTACAAGGTGTATCCTATTCTTGCCCCTAGAGCTGATATTTGCAGTAGCGTGTGGAGTGAACATCCTGACAATGCTGAGAATACGACGGTGAAAAAGACAGAAAGCTCACAAACCAGTGAAACCCAGCCTGGGTTTGGAGGAAGATGGCCTTTAAATCACAACCTGCAGCTTTACGAGACTTGGAAAGGTGCTTTTTTACAGTCTCTGTAGGACAACCCAAAAGATACCTAACGTATCCGTTTAGCTGGAAAGTGAATTATGGATTCTAACACAGGTGACATAAGTAGTCTGCAGAGGAGGCATATTAGCGCATAACTCGAAACATGTGCTCTTTAAGAGAAGCCATGCTAGAGATGCCTTGTGGGGTTTCATATTGGGCTGTCTTAGTAAAACTGGGGCACGGACTGAAATCACAAGCTCAGCGTAGGTTTTCTTTGTCCTCAGCTGTGAGGTTAGACCTTGACTCTGGAGAGTTTTTCCCTCAGCTTGGAGGAAATCATCTCCCGTTTTGCTTGAGGGTCTTATTTTTACGCATTAGGGTAACTAGGCCTTTTCCTACGGGTGATTCCAAACTTAAGCAGGTACACAGCTGTGTGGCGGCATTTTTAACTGCTATCTGTCAAACATTGTGTGGAAAGAGGTGCGGACCTCGCTCAGTTTTGTCTAGTGTTTTACGAGCAGAGGGTCAACGGTTTCAGCTGGGAACACAGTTTTTGAGGATCTACCCGCTGTCAGGGTCTTTTTTTATTGTATTCATGGGCGCTTATGTGACAGGAATGTGATGCATGCCAGATTCATACCTGTGTCCCCATGAGAGAATCGCAGTTCAACACGTGCTATAACCGCAGCTTGGACCTGCTGTCAGATTCTGAGAGGACTGCTGAGCTTTCAGATAGGTTGCAAAAGAAGATCTATGTATGGTAGAAATCATATTCATATTCATATTCATAAACAACTTGATATTTGCAACCGCTAGTAAGAAGCAGTGGTACTGGGGGACAGACATTCTCATCCTGCAGTTTTAATAGACAAAATGTTTATATGCATATGATGATAGCATCAGTATTTTTGGTTAAAGGGACAATTCATCCAAAAATTAAAAATTATTTACTCACTCTCATTTTATTCCAAACCTCAATGAGTTTCTTTCTTCTGTGAAACATGAACAGAGAAATTTTGAATGTCACTGGGGTTCAAACTACATCGGACCCCATTGGCTTTCGAAAAAAATAAATAAATCCTCTCGTGTGAACTTCTCTTGCATTTGTTTCCCCATAGTGAAATACTCTAACATATCATTCCATAAAACTGTATTTTGTATATAATTTCATCAACTTTTAGTACTGTACATATAAATGGCCTTAAAAATGGAGCAGGTCATTTTATGTCACATGAGTGCTTTGTTATTCAATAAACGTTGTATGCACATAAATTATATTTCATTTGAACTAAAGTGTCAGTGTAGGTAAACATATGAAACCTATTAAAAATTAGAAAAAAAATTCCTATATTAAATATACATTTATATCTAGCCCATACAAATATGTATCTTTAAAGATAAATGTTATGTACAATGTATATCCATCCTAAAACCTGTCAGTATATGATATTATATAAGTAAATATAAAAGATAGATATTTAAAAAGAAAAATTACATAGACATATGCAACCATAATATGTGTTGTTTTAATAAAGTTGCATATAAATAAAATACATATTGTTCACATATATGGTTGATACATATAATACCATATACAAATCATCATATAGACATTATTAACATATACAAAACATATATGCACATATACAAGTTTTACTATCTGGATTTTATATATGTTATAAACATATCTTCATCTGCCCTGGGAATGTATGTTACGTATCCGGTCCATGGACTTCCGTCTGCTAGCCATCAGAGGTTACCCTTTCCATTTTCATTGACTCTCGCACTACATACTGTTGCATATCACCCCGGACTAATATCCCATCAGTCATTACAATGATTTGAAAACAGCACTGATTGCAAACAGCCTGATTGCACACAGCTGTTTCATATACTCACTCACTATTTAACACTCAATCTGACTCCTTTCTAACTGCCGAGTATTGTATGCGCTTATCGCCAGTAGTGATAGCTACTCTACTGAGCCCTCGTTAGCTTCCTAGCCTAGCCTTGTCTGTTTTCTCGGTTTCTAATCTTTGCCTGTTTTCCTGGATTTATCCCTTTAGTCTTGCCCTTTTGATTCTGTTCGCCGTTCGTTGACCATCGCTAGCCCTAGAATCATTCTTGTGTCTTGCCCGCCATATACCTGTTTGCCTTTGTTCGACCCTGCCTGTGTTTCTGACCTCTCTGCTTTAATAAAGCTTGCACATGGATCCGCATGTCTCACGTCTCGTCAGCCCCGTAACAATGTACATATCTGTGAACCTTATAGGTAACATAAATGACGATATCACTCTTGATACTGTATAGGGCAATATAAGTTACAAAATCTTGGATATAATGTAAACAATTAAAACTCATAATATTACTTAACTCATAATATGATCATTATTATTGCTGTAGAGATGGAGACTGTGTAGCATAATGCAGTTACTCTGGTCACTGATAAATCATTTGGCATTATGAAGCTTATAAGGAAGCCTCACCCAAAGGAAAGTTTCAAAATAAACGTTTTGATTTAGGTTTGGCCACTTTGATGCCACGCTTCGCATGCTGAAGACGTTCATTGTGCAGCTCAGTGACAGAATGCAAATAGCTTTTTCCATAGCATCAACAAGTTACGCAATCAGCATGTGGTATCTATTTTCACAGCATTTCATGTCTGTTAATTTGAATATGACCAAAATACACTTGTTGTTGCTAAATTACTCTTTACAAACAGAGAAAAGGTCACTTGACAGGTTCCATGTTGTGAAGCAGACTGAGCGTCTGACCGAATGCCAGCACTCAATAACAATACACTCAGGGCCCTCCTTAGCTGACGCGGGGCCCGGTGCGCCCTCATCAGTTGCACTCCCTTATAGGGCTGTCAAAATGGCTGAAAAACTCAATTCAAATTTTTTACGTAAATATTATCAATATTCGAACTATATTCGAATTTAAAAAATAATTTCATAATTTCAGTTAGGGGGAAAAAAGGTTTTGACTTCTCTCCTGAGGCCACAAGAGGGCACATCGAGCAAAACATTATACACGTTTCTTCAAAGCATAATAAAATAACACAACGATATCTTTGAAAAAAGTGCATAATGTTTAAAATAATGTTTATAAATTTTATATAATTGATAAAGTTGCTTAAACAATTAGAAACAAAACATCATGCATGTATGTAGAGTTTAATACAAAGGACCAAAAACCAAACACAAAGAGTAGGCTACTTTCTTCATTTAAAAACTTGAGATGCAGTAGAATGGGGGAAACCGCCATAAAGTGTGGAGACATGGTTTTTAAAAGTTGAACTTGCATTCATTTTGCATAGCTTTCTAAACTCTCTTGTGCGAGACGCGAGTGCAACGGTGATAGATGTCCCTCTAGAAAATGCGATAAATATGTGTTCTGTGTGAACGGCTTGGTTTCGGTTTTGACATAAACAACATCTTCCCCGCATTGATTGTTCTCTTTTCCACAATATTTTGAATGAACAACGTAGCAGCGCCGCCGCATCTAGTGGCTTCAACTGGATAGGCTAACAAAAATATTAAAATGCAATGACACTTACATTGTCATCGCATCTCGTGCGCCACTGATAAGGCTACCTGACGCACACCTATAATTCGAATGCAACATTTTTGCATTCGAATGTGGATTTTTATTTTAAATTTGACGAATATTAGGAAAAAAAAATGTGACAGCCCTACCCCCCTAAGGACAGCCCTGAATCCATGCGTTTGCTCCATTCTCCCATCGCTCTGTTCAGACGCAGACGGTGCAATTAGGTGTTCCTGCCATTCGTAATCCCCAATAGCATACACTATGAGTACAGTATGAGTCAGTGAACCCTAACCTAGACAAATCAATACCCACCAACTCCAGCCAGAAGCTTTGCCCACTGCTGATAAAGAGTTCCTAACCTTTCAGACGCGACATCACATTCCCTAACAAAACCAGATGAGGGTTTTCACTGTGGGTCACAAACAGGTTAGGCAAACGAAGTGGGAGATGCAAAGCGTGTGCAGGCTACTTTTTAGACCTGGCGGTTTACATTGAGGAAGAACACTGGTGTTCAAAGATACAGAAATGTGGTCATTTTCACTGTGCAAACGTTTGTTAAACAGCGATAGGTTAACTTGAATACAGTAACACCAGCTTATTCAAATATATACAAAATGCGCTTGAAAACAACATTCACGCTTTATTACAACAACCGCTTCATATTGTTACCTACATTTTCACTGGTGTCCTCTGCCATCTGCTGGATTTACTGGACCGCCAGTTCCAGTGATATCAGATAGTAATACTAGATGACTTGCATACTGTAGTGCATTACTGATTCCAAATAGCATGACAACAATTGTAGATAGTAACGTAATCCGTTACATTACACATTTTAGGCAATATAATCGGATTACTTTTTGATCAAACACGTTTTCTTGATTTAAATAGGACAATCTTGTACCATATTGGGTAACACTTTATTTTAGGGTCTCTTAACTAGTTGCTTATTAGCATGCATATTACTAGAATATTAGTCATTAATTAAGCACATATTAATACCTTATTCTACATGACCTTATTCTACATCCCTGATCCTACCCAATACCTACAATTAACAACTACCTTACTAACAATTAATAATCAGCAAATTAGGAATTCATTGAGGGAAAAGTCGTAGTTAATAGTGAATAAGTGTTCCCTATTCTAAAGTGTTACCCCAGATTGATATAAAAAATAAAAAAACAAAGCGAAAGAAAATATTACATTTGTTGTTATTAACAACATGAAGTTTATTAAACATTACATGATGTCAAGGTTCGTGAAGGAATTGCAGAGGGTTGTGAGTTTAATGAAAAAGAAGAATTTGGAATAATGAATTGCTATTGTGCGAATAATATGTAATCAATAATAAAGTAGCTGTAGTATGAGTACAAGTATTTTAAAATTTCAATTTAATCTAATTACAAGTATTTTTGGAATCTGATTATGTAATCCAGATTACATGTAATCAGTTACTACACAGCACTATATATACTAAATGTAGCTGATCATAAACGAGCACTTGCATGGTATTTCAAAGAACACAGTGCATATTTCATATCATATGAAATATATCAAACAAGACATTTACAGGTATTTAAGCAGGTATTAAAAATGTATTCAGGACAAAATGTCACAGATTGATGCATCTGAAACAGAACATACAGTATAGAGCACTGAATTTTGTCCCTCATATAAAAGAACACAAATGCATTCGCATTAGTAAGGCACTGAGTGTTACAATCTTCTAAGTGCACATCTGGTACGGTAAATGGAACAGACGGTTCATTTTGTTCTATAACACTGTATTTTACGGTTGTCTAATTAAACTGTTATGACAGAATGACTAAATAAAATGTCTCATGTTATGCATACATCATTCAATGCTATACAAATCCTATGAGTTGGGTGGTTCTTCCTGTTGTTTGTAGGATACAGGGTTAACTGGAAAAACTACTGCCAAAGAAAGTTAATTCTGGGAAGAGGCTGCATGTTGAATGGCTCCATGGACTCTTCTCAAAGTTTAGACTTGGCCTGGAAGAAGCTCATGATGGCCTGCATGCATTCGTCTGAGAGCCAGCGCTCCACCAGTCTCTCCACCTCGGCGTCGTTGATCGCATAAAGTTTCTCTTTCTCCACCGCACGGATCAGCTGCTTCGACAGAGCCAGAGACTGAAGGGGTATGAGAAGACCACCATGAGTGCAAACACGTGAAAAGAAGTGAAATTTCTTGCCTTTTGTTGCACATTTTCTATGATTAGCATTTGTTTTCATGCAACAAGATCCTTTTTACTTGAGAATAATAATTTGACTTTTTTAACACTAGTACATCACAATTCAAGCAGCCTGAGTACTTACGTTCCTGGGCAGTTTGGCGTAGGCTTTCAGTCTGGTCCACACCTCGGACTGGAAGGAGCTTTCTGGAAAGACCTCAGTCACCAGACCCACTTCACAGGCCTGTGCAGCCGTCAACTTCTTGTTAAACAACAGCATCTCACTAGCCTGAACAGAGAGAAGAGTCAAACACACTATCTGAGAAGAACATATCTGAGAGACATATTAACAGAGTTGAAGGTGAAGTGTGGCATTTCTGTGCTGCTCTGTAAGTCCAGACAGAGCAATGTTTTGACTGCAACACAAATTCACAGTGTTTACATTATTTTGTCAACATACAAATTACTTACTTAGAGTGACCTAAGCATGTTATTTATTATGATTATTTTCACTCAATTGCCCACCAGGTTAAATAGTAAGTCTAATCGCTTAGCTTAAAAAAAAATAATAATTAACTCTTTCCCCGCCAGCATTTCTGAAAAAAGTTTCCAGCCACCGCCAGCGATTTTGATGATTTTCACTAAAATTTGATGGCCTCCAGTATAGTTTGCTGTATGGATATTTGAATATGCAATACACCAAAATAAAGATCTGAGCCTCTACTTTTAAACAAAAAAAAAATCAGTTTTATTCTAGCTTAAAGCATTCTTTTTTTTATCAACACTTGAATATAGGTAGGTTTCATAAAAATGCATAATTTTGAGCAAAAAGGTGAGAAAATCTCTTTTTTTTTTTAATCAAAAACGACATCTGGATAATATTCAGTACGATTATCAAAGCATAAATCCAGTAAATCGCTTCCATCAACGCCTCCAAAGCTTGCACAGACATATACCACTTCCTAGATCAACATTTTACTCCGTAACATTATGCCGTTTTCATTTATATGCTGTCTATTGCTAATGATCGCATTATTCTTCATATGCATCTGTTTACATGAGCTATCGCTCGTTTTCTTTTTTGTTCGGGAGGTTTTGTCCTCGTTCAGAAGATGTGTAATAGTGCCCCCTAGTGTATAACAGTGAAAACACGAAAAGCCGTAAAAACTCGTCTTTGGCGGGGAAGCGTTTTCGTCTAAAAGACGAGATAACTCGTCAATGGCGGGGAAAGAGTTAAAGGGTTAGTTCACCCAAAAATGAAAAGTATGTCATTAATTACTCACCTGTGTTGTTCCAAACCCATAAGACCTTCATCTTCTGAACACAAATTAAGATATTATTGATGAATTCGGACACTCATATAGACAAAAATAAGACTTTATTCCACATTGTTTTGATACCGTTGCGAGCGTGTGGAGGCGCTGGCGCTGACCCAGATCCGGCGTGATGACGTCATTACGCCAGATCTGGGTCAGCAACGCCACATGCTCGCGTGTGTAAAGTCCTAAATAAAGTAAATAAAGTCCTTATTTTTGTTTTCTTTGCACACAAAAAAGTGTTTGTAGCTTCGTAACTTTACAGTTGAATCACTGATGTCACATGGACTGTTTTATTGATGTCCTTGCTACGTTTCTGGACTTTGATCATGGTAGTATCCTTGCTGTCTATATGAGGGTCAGAGAGCCCTCAGATTTAATCAAAACTATCTTAAATGTGTTCCGAAGATGAACGAAGTTATTACGGGTTTCAAAAAACACTGAGGTGCAGTAATCAATGGCAGAATTTTTATTTTTGGGTGAACTAACCTTTTAAGACAGCTGTAAATATTGGTATTGAAATTTCACAGTTGTACTATAAAATAAAATTAGTAGTTGTATTTAAATTTTTTATATACTACATTTTTATTTTATAGTGAAATCCTACATCTGAATATTTCGTATTTAGTTCATTTTTTTATTTAGTAATAACAATTATACTAAAGTTTATTATATATATATATATATATATATAGATAGGATATATAATATATAATGTATATGATAAAAATTCAATAAATATTTGGCGCAAATGTGCACCACTACAAATAAATACATTTGTTTTTTTATTGCCATCAAAACATTTATCAGAAAAATATGAGTTCCCCCCCCCCCAAATTCCTGCAGGCCCGCTGATATTAGTGCTGTCAGTTGATAAAAAAAATTGAACTGCAATTATCGTCATGATATTTTTGTAGTTAACGGATTAATCTCAAATTACAGTGGATGTTCATACCTTTCCTGCGCCCATTATTTTGGGGAAAAGATATGAAGAGCAGCCCTCTGGACTCTGACCCAACTGACTGAAGGGTGTGTGAAACGTCGCCTACACACAAAACAAAAGGACAGAGAGCTAAAATACAGACAGATATACAGTATATACATACAATTAAAACAGACATAATGGACTACTGATATACAGTAGGAAAGCAGCTCACCCTCTCTGTGGCATAAACAACATCAAAGAGTCCCAACAGGGTGACTGACACCCCCACCGCCGGTCCGTTTATGACTCCAATCAGAGGTTTGGGGAAGTCAATGTATGCCTTTACGTACCTCCTAAAACAACACAAGCCTCAAACTATTACACATATGTGTATATGTCCATCATAACATCCCATCAACCTCAAAAATAGTATAAACTGGTTTAGAATAAAGCGTAATAGACTTTACCTCAGTAATTGCCCAGCATCTTTAGCCATCTTCTCTACTCCACCCTCAGGGCTCTTTGTAAAGTTGTTCAGGTCGTTTCCACTGCAGTAATAATCTCCACTGCCTTCAGAGACGTTAAAAGGAGGATAAGCACATTGCTTTACAGGGGAACATCTGCAAACACTGAAAGGCAAAGTAGAGTACTTCACCTGTTATCGCTGTAATGACAGAATCGTCTTTTCCGGCCAGATCCAAAGCTTCGATTAGCTCATTGTACATCTACAGGATGCAAAAACACGAAAGAATATTTTCTAAAAAATGTTGCTACTGTAAACTAAAACTGAAAGTCTTAAAAAAAAACATGTTAATTGAAATCAAGCTGAAATATTAGATGAAAAACATACAGTAAACTTCAATGAAACTGGGAAATAAAAAAATCAGCAATAAAAGTACTAAAATAAAAATAAAGCAACATATAAATATTTTTAAAAACCAAAAATGAATAATGCAAAAGCACATCATTGCTAAAACGTACTAAAATAAAAATATGAATACAGCATTTAAATATATAATACTACAATAACACTGCCTCACAGTTTGTGTTTTAAACAGACACATCAACCATATGAATTTAAATTTGCCATGTGCTACGTAGTGTTTCATTTTGGATATGACTATTATAATATTCCTAAAATAATACTGCTAATATTAATAAATATAGTCGTTTAGTAATGTTATAATACTTTTGATTGATCAGTCTTGGCATTCTGTGGTCAAATATTTATTTATAAATGACCAATGTCCTACACAACTGACATCCTACATAATTGTATCATGTACGTATGTATCCAAAGCAACGTTTTCACCTCCGCAGTGATGGCGTTTTTTTTCTCGGGTCTGTTGAGCCGGATGGTGGTGATGTTGTCTTCGGTGCTGATCAGCAGGGTCTGGAAGCTCTTTGTGCTCCCGGTGGGCTGCGCTGCCACCGCAGGAGCTTCTTCTCCCACCAGAGACGTGATGAGATCCACATACTGCCGCCTGGCCTCTTCCTAACGCAGTTACATCACAACATTAAAACACACAATCATCATCTGTATGCTCCACAGATGCACTGAGCTTTCTACGTGCTCTCTCTTCATTTCGAGGTCTGCAAGACTATTAGATTAAAGCCGGAGACCTTTTCCTGACACCTGAATAACATGTGGCCTGATATCAAATCCAAACCTGTTTTCAGTCAAAATAAATAAAATATTACATGAATTAAAGATGAATAAATTATTAGATTAACTTAAACTTAAAACGAAGTGAAGTGAAGATTAATTTGAAGCGCTAAAATTATTCAAACTAAAACTGAAATAAAAACAAAAAGCCCATAACAAAAATATAATATATAAATATTAGAATAACAATGCTTCTTTTGTTGCCTTTTATTATTTATGTGTGTGTGCATGTAAGTTAAACAAACTACTTATGATAATTATGTTTTAATAATTATTTTATTATTTTTTATTCCAATTATTATATATTTTTTACTTGCTTTGTAATTAATTACAAATTTGAACAGAACCCTGTAGTAATACATGAAAAGCTGATCCAAAATGGGGTTTTCTTTATATTCGCTTAAAAAATAAATTAGAGTAATATGATGTCTTATGATGAATGTTCCTGTTTCCTCTCACCTGTGACAAGGAGCCCAGACTCTCCCACGCATCCCATTTCACTTTATTCACAAAGTCCAGCATGCTGGGTTTGGGGGTGTTGCAGGGTCCTTGTGTGGCCTGATGATTTACAAAACAGAAATGCATCATAATTGAGAGATGAGGACAATCTGGTTTTATGGATGGAGTCAAAACAAATCTGTATTTGAAAGAAGTCTCTTATGCTCACCAAGGCTGCATTTATTTGATCAAAAAATACAGTAAAGTCATTAATATTGTGAAATATAATTACAATTTAGCAGCGTATAGCAGCTCTTAATTGGTCCTTTGTGGACAAATTTGGGCAACAAATGTCTCAGGTGTGATCCAGTTTTTAAAATTATTTTATAAATGTCATTTCACTATCTTCCATAAAATAAAAACTGTCAATATGCAGTTTTTTGTGATTTTTGGTGTTTTTATGTATTTATTTACCTCTAAAAGTACCATATTTATGCAAAATATACTTATTTTATGTTATAGTTAATATTTATTTTACTTCAGTAAAAAAAAAATAGGCTTAATTCAAAATCAATCATAAGTTCAGACAGCCAAAACCTAAAAATCTGGTGACTTGGGTGACATCTGGTGACATACGATGGTATCAAAATATCAAAAATATCAATAGACACTATTTGGTTTTTGTACTCAATGGCTGCATATGGGCTGAAATCTATAAACGATCGATGTAACGTACTTAACCTCTTAAGTTTTAGATTTTATCACAAGCTAAAATTGTAGAATTAAAAAAACAAAAAAACATTTGTGTTGGGGAGACTATACAAAATGCCAAAATATGCTTTCAGACAAATCTGACCATGATATAAGGGAAATACAAAGTAGGAGACGGCGTAATCATTTATTTCTAACAAAAAAAACAAAAACATCAAATTTCAGTAACTCAAAAAAGTAAAATGGTACCAAACAGGTAAGAACAAACAATAAACCTTGCAAGTAGCATGTGTTTTGGTTGGAATCATCAACAAATCTTGCAGTAAGGAGTTTGATCTGTGTGTGTTTGGTGTGTTGGTGTGGTGTGTGTGTACAGGTGTTGTGTTGGGTGGTGGTGGGGGGTGTGTCTGGGTGTGTGTCTGTGTGTGTGTGTGGTGTGGATGTGTGAAGTGTGTCTGTCTGTCTGTGTCTGTGTGTGTGTCTGTGTCTGTGCGTGAGTGTGTCTGTGCGTGAGTGTGTCTGTGCGTGTGTGTGTGTGTGTGTATGTCTGTCTGTGTGTGTGTGTGTGTTTGTGTGTGTTTGTGTGTGTGTGTGTGTGTGTCTGTGTCTGTGTCTGTGTGTGTGTGTGTGTGTGTGTGTGTGTGTCTGTGTCTGTGGTTTGTCGTGGCGTTTTGTGCAAATGAGGACATAAATTTTGTATAAGACAAAAGGTATGACATAGGTATAAAGGA
The DNA here is from genome assembly GCA_018155175.1 of Sinocyclocheilus anophthalmus. Taxonomy (NCBI): domain Eukaryota; kingdom Metazoa; phylum Chordata; class Actinopteri; order Cypriniformes; family Cyprinidae; genus Sinocyclocheilus; species Sinocyclocheilus anophthalmus. Next base: position 314,327 of record JADLZN010010683.1, on the reverse strand, counting down.
GAAGGTGACTTTTCAGGACATAACCCCATGTCCCCACATTTCAAAACGCCTATAAATCACACAGAATGGAGTGTATCTGAAATAGCACAAAGTCTCCTGTAAAGGGTAGGTTTAGGGGTAGGGTTGGTGTAGGGCAATAGAAATATACGGTCTGTACAGTATAAAAACAATTACGCCTATGGGATGTCCCTACTTTTCATAAAAACAAACCTGTGTGTGTGTGCGTGTGTGTGTGTGGTGTGTCTGTGTGTGTGTGTGTGTGTGTGTGTGTGTTGTGTGGGTGTGTGTGTGGTCTGTGTCTTGTAGGTGTGTGTGTGTGTGTGTAGGTGTGAGTGTTTGTCTGTCTGTGTGTGTGTGTCTCTGTCTCTGTGTGAGTGTGTGTGTGTGTGTATGTGTGTGTGTCTGTGTCTGTCTGTGTGCGTTCTGTGTGTGATGTGTGTCTGTGTCGTGTTGTTATGTGTGTGTGACTGTGATGGTGTGAATGTGTGTGGTGTGTGTGTGTGTGGGTCTGTATGTGGTGTGTGTGTGTGTGTGTGTGTGTGTCTGTGTCTGTGTGGTGGTGTGTGTGTGTGGGGTGTTGTGGGTGTGAGTATGTTGTGTGTGTATGTGTCTGTCTGTGGGCGTGGGGTATGTGTGTCTGTGCTTGTCTGTCTGTGGTGTGTTGTGTGTGTGGTGGGGGGTGTGTGTGTGTGTGTGTGTGTCTGAGTCTGTCTGTGTGTGTGTGTGTGTGGTGGGGGTCTGTGTCTGTATGTGGGTGTGGGTGTGTGTTTGTGTGTGTGTGTGTGTGGGTGTATGTGTGTGTGTGTGTGTGGGTGGGTGGTGTGTGTGTGTGTGTGTGGTGTGTGTTTGGGTTGTGTGTGCATGTGTGGTCTGGATGTGTCTGTGTTGGTGTGGGTGTCGGTTGTGTGTATGTGTGTGTGTCTGTCGTGTGCGTGGTGTGTGGTAGGATGTGTGTGTGTGTGTGTGTGTGTATGTGGTTCTGGGTCTGTTGTGTGTCTGAGGTCTGTCTGTATGTGTGTGGGTGTGTGTTGTGTGTTTGTGTGTGTTCTGTGTTTGTGTGTGTTCTGTGTGTGTGTGTGTGTGTGTGTGTGTGTGTGTGTGGTGTAGATGTCTGTCTGTGTGTGTGTGTGTGTGTGTCTATTGCGTGTGTGGTGTCTGGGTCTGTCTGTGTGTGATGTGTCTATGGTATGTGTGTGTGTTTTTGTGTGGGTGTGTGTGTGTGTGTCTGTTTGTGTTTGTGTGTGTCTGTCTGTCTGTGTGTCTGTTTGTGTGTATGTGTGTGTCTGTCTGTGTGTGTCTGTGTGTGTGTTTGTGTGTGTGTGTTTTTTTTTTTTGTGTGTGTGTGTGTGTGTGGGGTGTTGTTTGTGTGTGTGTATGTGTGTGTGTCTGTCTGTGTGTGTGAAGGTGTGTGTCGGTAGGATGTTTGGTGTATATGTGTGTTGATGTGGGTGTGTGTGTGTGTGTGTGTGTGGGGTGTGTCTGTCTGTGTGTGTGTGTGGTCTGTCTGTGTTGGGTGTGTGTGTGTGTGTTTGTGGTGTGTGTGTGTGTGTGGTGTGTGTACTCTCTCTGTGTGGTGTGTGTGTGATGTGTGTGTGTGTGTGTGGGTGTGTGTGGTTGTGTGTGTGTGGTGTAGTGTGTGGTGTGTGTGTGTGTGTCTATAGTGTGTGTGTGGTGTGTGTGTGTGGTGTGTGTGTGTGATTGAGTTATTTATAAAATACTAAAAGTCTTTATTCCTTTAAATATCTTACTGAACAATAGTATAAGGAAACACAAGCAGTGTGAGAAATGAAAAACAATCATGAAATTGAATCCAAAAACATACCTCAACATGCAGTACAAATGAATAAAAAAAAAACACTTTTATTTTTCACTTCTGTAGCCTTTTTTGTCCCAAGAGTGAGTGCGTTTTATTAGTCCAGAGCAATCAGTTATTGATCATTTCTCACCTGTTTAAAGAGCGCATAGATCGTGAGTTTGACTTCATTCCCTGGATCCTTCTTCAGAGCTCCTAGTTTCTCTTTGGCCGCGTTGAACTCTTCTACTGATGCTCCCATGAGTGCAGCTTTACTGTCTCTGAACATAAATCATCAATATATTACAATGACAGCACTACAGTTCAGTGTCCCATGATGTGCTTTTATGTGAAATGATGAATGGGAGCGTGTGTGCGCGCGCGCTCTTAAGCTTGTGTGTGAGAGGTGAAGATCTGACACTATGAAGGAGGGTAAAGGTCAGTGCAAGCTCAAGACAAACACAAGGTTCAGGAGCATGTCTATTGCAAAGCACAACATGTCTACAGAGCAATAATAGAAATACTGCAGATTGTAATGAAGTGCATCTCGTGTCTGAAACTGCTCAAAATAAGCGCTCAGTTCCAAACATCACATCTCTAATAAGATCTCACTTACCGGACGAATCGATCAAATCCCCACGGTGAGAGAAGTCTGATAACAGCAGCCATAACAGTGACTCACACTGATCAAAGTCTATGTTCACAATAACCAGCCGATTCCGAAGCTGTGCGCTGCTGTCAATCATCTGTCAGTGCATCTAACTCCGCCCACTGAACCATCTATGCACCAAACTATCTTATTCTCACTCTCTTATTCTCATGTTGAAATGTATCGTTACAAAACAATTACTGCCGCCTCTTGGTTGGAGGAATGGGATTTGCCTTTTACATACAGATATTATTCTAATTTAAGAGGATATTGAGCTAGGGTGTTTGAAACAAATTGGTAGAGAAAACAAGCATTTCACTCAAACCTTGGAAGAATTTAAATCAACATTCGAGATCTAAATTATCGACAGTTTAACAACGATCAATGGCCATTTTCTGGCTACAGAAGGACCTGTTAACTCAGAAGCATTGCGTTTTTAAGTCGGCTTGTAAATATACTTCCATGCCAATTAAACTAGCTTTTGAACAGCTGAAAATCAAACAGAAATTGAAGGCCATAACAGAAACTAGAAGCTAAAAGGTTGATCAAAAATGTATTTCGATAGAAATTTCAACATTCAAGAGACAGCTATCAAAAATACTTTAAAAACGTTTTAAATGTTGAAGGTGTAATTTTATTGAGGGCCTTAATTACTCAATTAAATCAATGAATATTGAAATATTTACATAAAGTATTAGGGATGGCCCAAAATCATTAAATTCAATAATTAAATTTGATACAATCATTAAATACACAATAAATTAATGAAATGCATCATTAAAGCTGGTGTATTCTGAATGGTGAATTCATAGTGGTGCATTCATGCCTGCAAGGCAGGGACGTCCAAGTTATAAAATCTAGTGAAGGTAGATGCGACAACCAGCCGGCAGCCGCACAAATATCAGCAATAGAAATCCCGCTGGATCACGTCCAGTAGGAGGCCATTCCTCTGGTGAAGTGGGCCCTCACACCTATAGTACACCTCAAGCCCACTGAGGCATAAGTCAGGGCTATAGCATCTACTATCTAGCGAGATTCGTAACGGCAGCCCTTTAGAGCGGCCTCCGAAGCATTCTTCTGTCAGGACCACTATCGTCAAAGATGATTGACAATTAGCATACAGTTTGGATTGGCGGTATGGTTCTGTTCTGGGCAAGAACTCCCTGCGCCTCCATGCAGCCTAGCATGGATGAGAGCGGCGAGAGCAGCGATAAGAAGGTCAGCTGATGCGAGCTTGACTAACGTGACCTGCCAGAACTAACGCTACGCTTGATAAAGAGCTGCTCTGAGTGCCTAAAGGGGCCAGAGCACTCAACATACATTCTAAGAGCCCAAACCGGGCAGAGTGGATTAGGACCCTGCTCAGAGTGGAGAGCACTTTTGGCACATAGCCGTGCGGTTTGAAGACGACTCTACAGTCGTTAGGCCCAAACTCAAGACAGGAAGCACTGACAGTGCTTGCAGGTCACCATCACTTGACAGGTGATAAAAGCCAGAAGGAGGATGGTGTTATGCGACAGGGGCCACAAGCGTCTCAAAGGGAGGACCGTGCAGGGCCCTGTGGACTGTAGATAAGTCCCAAGTCGGCACAGTATGAGGGCAAGGCGGATTCAATCTCTGAGCTCCCCTCAGAAAACGAATGACTAGAGGTTTCTGCCGACTGACTGGCCGGCCACGAGAGAATGATTCTCCGCAATGGCTGCCACATATACTTTGAGCATGGAAAGGGTGTGCCCTTTAACCAGCAGCTCTTGTAGAAGAGTCTGATGACCTGAGGAAGCATGGCAACTGGGGGGAAGGCATTCAGGCGAGCGCTGGGCCAGTTGTGGGCCGGGCATCTCGTAGGACAAGTCGCACGATGACATGTCCTGGTTCCAAGCTGCACACCAGTCAGAAAAGACCATTTAAGGGCGTAAAAACATCTTGTAGACGGTGCTCTGGCCTCTAGAATGGTATTAGTTACACTTGTGGGGAGCTGCAAAGGCTCCCGTTGAGGGGCCAAGCATGAAAGCTCCACAGCTCCACAGCTCTGGCCCGGGATGCCAAATCATGTCCTTCGCTTACGAGAGAAGATCCTTCCTCAGTGGTATCGGAAAAGGGGCTGCCTATAGCAGCTGAATCAACCACATCTGATTCCTCCAGAGTGGGGCCACCAAGAGGAGTGAGCATCTGACTTCCCTGACCCGTCTGATGACCTGAGGAAGCAGGGCAACTGGGGGCAAGGCATACAGGCATACAAGAGCGATTTTTGAAGGGGAAACAAATAATACAGCTAAAATTGTACTTGTTAGAATATGTATACACAGAAGTAGCTATTCGTTTTAAAATATTTAATACTATTTTGTATAAAAGGAATTCAGTCTCTGATAGCCTGACAGCTAGTGGATGTGTACAGTGTGTCTTTGTGTATATGTACAGCATGATGCCCGGAAAAGAGTTAAGGTCTTGGAATATTGACAACAGTGCCATCTATCGGTTCATAGAATGTACATAAAGCTATTTGAAGCCCGTAAAGGTATAGTTTTGTTATATATATAACTTCCTATTGATAAATTAAGCATGACCTTTTGCTTTAACACTCTCCAACCGAACAGAGCCATAAAGTAAAGCACCTCTTAACCCTGTCAGGATGAGTATGGTGATCCTGACATATAAACAATCAGACATGATGAGTCCGGGCAATGGGTTATGGGAAATGCAGTCCAGGATTGAGTGGCAAGGGTATGGGATGGAGTGCACTCTGGTGGCTATCAAGAGCACTCCATCTGGTGATCGTGTCAAACCCATATCTCATATGAGGGAGTGTGTATGTTTTAATGTTACATTTTAATGACCACATATAACTAGCCATAAAAATAACCATACAGATATATACATTTTTATACTGAAATAATTTATGTTTCTGATGAAAACCTTTTGATCTAAAGACTTGCGTGCTTAAACTGCTTATATTTGTTTTGTATTTGCTTATAACTGTCTTATATTTAAGAAAAGACAACTTTTGTTGTTGTTTGTTTTTGATAATTCCTATACTTGTTTGTGCTGATGCACAATTTTGATGACTTCAGTGATTATAGTAAATGTGGAAAATAGTAATAATAAAAATGAGTGACCTGGGCCAAAATATATGATGAGTGGGATGTGCATGTAGAATACACATAAATTATGAATCAATACAGTGCTTGGGTTACCACATGCATGCAAGGCACAATGAATAATGTGCAATAATTAATGAGTGAAGCCTAGTTTCGACTCATTCCAAAGTAATAATTATAAGGCCGTCATCACTTACAGTTTTCATAACTTTGGGTGTGTTGCAACTGAGGATATTTACAAACAGCTGACTCCACATTGACTGTACATTGAAGCGTGTGTTTTATGCATCTGATGTCGATGTTTGTAAAATAGACTGATGGAAATATATTTTTTATATTAAAATGATAAATGTCTCTTAAGCAGAGGAATGATGAGACTTCATTGCTCCGTCGTTTGGTTAAAATCAGTATTGCAGGCTTCAGAAAATGTTGATTAGGTGGTTTTAAAGTTTGAATTTGCACATGGCTGATTTCTGCATTGCGACATCATTTTAGAAAAAAATTTTTTAATTACTGTTTAAGTTACTGTTATTTACTAACGTTATTTTCTTTAATTCTGCAAGAGTGTTTCATGAAGAGGAAAGTCATTTCTCACAATTATGTTTTTAGGTTGCTTTGGAGCCAGATGTTGTTTTCTTGTGAATTTACAGTATACCAAAATGGAAAGACATGGCAACTTAGCTTGCCATTTGGGTCAAACACAAGTTTCATTTCCCCGTATTTTCTAACACTGCCCTCAGAGACTCTTCCTGATATTCAACAGGATGAAATATATTAATGTAACTAATGAGTCATAATTGCTATACTTTTCTAAGAACAGCATCTCACACACCCTGACTTCTGAAAACTAGTTTATTGCCTCACATGTGATCAGTTCACACAGTAATCCATCAGAATGATTTGAAATATTCAATTGAAATTCTCCCCGATGTAGTTGTCTTTTTCTTTTATTACTTTTTTTATTTGTAGTATTTCAGGTTTGACATATGAATCTGCTCGAGTATTACCAGTTATGACATAACTGAGCCATTTTCTTTTCAATTTAGTCAGTAAGTAATTACTGTAATCAAGTAATTTCAACTTCTCCCTTTTACACTCATATCACAGTTCACAAGCTCTGTCTGACAACATTTAGTATAAGAAAGTTCATATGTTTGATTTGTTGTATTATAGCAACATGGATTCTAGGCTGTTCTTAGTTTATTAGTCAGTCCCATGTGCTATGTTTATATTATCACTACTCAGAGAAGACATCATCATAAACGTTTGATCTGAGGTATGATATTTCATCAGCATGCATTTTCAACTTCCCTATTGATTTCAATCAGAAAAGAGTATGTATGTTCTTGAAGGCCATTTCTGATAACCTTGAACTATAATTTATTGACTGAAACATAAAACCACTTAAGGATTATGCAAGTTAAAATGGCATTTGGGAACTTATTATTGCATAATAAAGTGTTGAATTGTATGCTTCAAAAGTAACCCTTATGAAAGAAGAGACAATTGGAAATAACATACTCATAGTACCTCAAATGAAGTGGTGAAATTGATGTCAATTTCATTATTTTATTCTTTTGACATAGAAACTAAAATATGGAAGTGACTTGGACCTTTGAATCACTGCCATAGAACACATTTCATAGTTTTATAGTGATTATGTTTTATTGGTAAAAAGCACTGTAGTCATCATAATGTGTGTCATCTATGTTAGTGATGGTCTGGAATATGCTGTTGTCATCAAGAATCAGAAGCAAGGTCACAGATTCGTGTGTCAGACTGACCTGATCTTGGGATCCTCTTGACTCTGGTTCCTTGGAGGTGTTTTTCTCCAGTGGAAGAGGAAGTCCTGAGCCTATATTAATCAGCATGGAGCTCCTCATTGGTACATCTGCCTGGAGCTTCTCAGCAGACCATCTACTCTTCTACAGAGACCGTGAGTTCAACACTTTTAATGACTCTTGCTGAATGTAAACGTTTCTGAGCTTTGATTTTGGTCATTAATACTTGGCTTTCAGTTTACTCTAGGTTTTGACTATTTTCTGCATATTTCTCTCACATTACAATGAAATCTTTCGTTGCATTTTCCAGATTTCTGCTTTGTAGCTGTATTTGTATATACTCACATGCAGTGTTGCAAATATGCACTGGTACAAATAAACATAGTAGGATTTTACAGAGACATGACATGTGGAGAAACTGGGAAAATTTCCAGAGCTATAATAAGCATAGACTGTAAAAAATAATATATCTATATAGTTCTAATTAGATTTTTTTTTTTTTTTTTTTTTTTAATACGATAAATAAATGTATTTTTTTGTTTCCCTTAAATGTCTGTGTGGGTCTCTGTAGTATTTTATATGGACTTGGATGGTAAAATACACTACTGTTCAAAAGGTTTTTTTTTATTTTTTTTATTTTTTTTATCTAGTGTTTTACTTCCACACCTCAGAGTTCTTTCTTTAGAGATTGTTTTGTCTCTCATGACTTGGATTTTTTAAGCAAATAATAATGCTATTAAGAAAATCTGTTACTCCTGAAACAATAGGGAAAAAAAACAGTTCGGTAATTTGTTTTTTCTAAGAAATTAATTTTGATTTAGCAAGGGGGCATTAATAATCAAAAAGTGACCAGTAAGAAATTATAATTTTACAGAAGTTTCTATTTCAAATACATATCATTCATCCTGGGGGAAAAACGTCATAATTTATAATAAAATATTTTTAATATAAACTATTATTGAAATAAAAATTTAAAGCAGCATGTATTTTTCCAACATTGATAATAATCAGAAATGTTTCTTGTGCAGCTAATCAGCATATTAGAATGATTTCTGAAGAACATGTGATACTGAAAACTGGGGTAATGATGCTGAAAATTCATCTTTGATCACAGGAATAAATTACATTTTAAAATATATTTACATAGTAAACAGTTATTTTAAATTGTAACATTATTTCAAAATATTATTGTTTTTACTGTAATTTTTTGATCAAACAAATGCAGCCTTGGTGAGCCAAAGAGACTTCTTTAAAACATTTTTAAAAAATCTTACAGACTCCAAACTTCTGAACAATGCTCTGAGTAACTGTGTCAGTGATGGGTCTGTGACAAGAAGGCTCTTGCTTCTGCTGCTGCTGCATTGCTCAGTAGAGAATGATATTTCATCAGTGCTTCATGATTCTCACAGTTTCACTGAGAGAATGCCTTTCCTAAAACAGTCTAACACCATATTGCATCATATCTTCCCACGGGGGCAGACAGAAAGAAATAGATAAAGTCTTGTTCATTCAGCACACATGTACATGCATGCACACACCTACTACCTGTCCTGTCCTCTGCAGCTGCAATGAATCTTCAGATGCATATGTCAGACATATACCAAATCTAAAGTCTCTGTATTTTAAAGTCTAACATACGATCTGTCCTCAAGGCAAACGTCAAGACATCTTGTGTACATCATGTTGCATCGAATCTCTTCCACTGAGGCCTGGGGACCCCTGCGTGGCCGTTTGACCTTTGCCAGCTCAAACTCAGATGAGTCTAACACACCCGAGTATGAGGCTTTTGTAGGCGCCACACCAAGAGCACCCTGTAAAGTTCTATTCATTCATACTCAACTGAAATGTGTGCAGATGAACCAAGTGTTTGAAAATTAACACATTTAGAAATGAAAGTGTAATTTTTCCTTAAAGGGATAGTTCGCCTTCAGTTGCTGGTCCCCCTTGACTTTGCATAGTGGGGGTTTTTTTCCCCCATAATATGGAAGTCAATGAGAACAGCAACTGAAGATGAACTATCCCTTTAAATCACCCCACAGTTTTGACACCACACCCATAAAATGGCAAACCCAGCTAAGATGACAATATTTGCGCTGTTCTAAAATCTAGTGAGCTGCCTATACAGACAACATCCTATGCATCATATTCCTGTTTCTGATCCAAGATGCTGGACTGAGTGGAATGAAATTTCTATTATGAATAGGGTGGCCATCCGTCTGGTTTTAGGTCGGACAGATACGTTTTTAAATACCTAGTCCATCTACCGGTGCAGCTCATTTGTTCTCCTTTTAAGATCATCACTCTTTTATACTTTATCCAATGGTATATTATTAATAAATGAATAGATTAAAACAGAGGCTTTAAGTTTAAGTTAATATAAATTGATGTATTTTAGACACACTATTGTCAATATCGACTGGTTGTTTTCTGATTTAGTTTCATATTTTCCAACATTTTTATATTTCTATATTCAGTATATTTTGTTTTTAAAAACATTAATCTTATAATAGTATATGTGCAGTTGTAAACTGTGTATGTTTATATAAATCTAATGCCAGTTCAGATGCAGCTTTTGAGCCACCTCTACAGTGCAAAGATGGATTTTCATTTTGATTTTGATTTGATTGGTAAAAGCCCTATAATGTCTTATTATTCTAATTGCATTTATTGAATAGATTTACAAACTTTAATGAAAGCAGACACATACATTTAAAAGAGTTAGAAAAGTTGCCTTTATAAAGGTTAAAAAAATGCCCCTGGAAATCAGAAAAGTTCTGGAAAAGTTAGGTTTAGGGTCCGTTTTTATCCTGGATTCACTGTATCCTGCAAAGTCTCCTCCTTTTTGGTGTTATATATGGCCACCCTAATTATAAATATACATTTATGTCATCCAATTCTGTACATTTTTCAAATAAAAATAGTTCAGTCTTACTAAAAATGGACTATTTTACCTGATATTTGCATTGCATTGTATATAGTCCTATTAGCAGTTTGCTCAAGTCTTTACACAAACTATTATACGATTATACGATTATATATGCTCATCCATTATCCTTAGCATGATTAGACGATAAGATTAGACCTTGAAATACTATTAAATGTGTTCATATATATTTGTAATTGTTCTGAAACTGTTAGCCCTGACTCAGCTGCAGTAATAATGTTTATATTCTAAAACAGATCATCCAAGTTTTTTTTTTTTTTTCAGCAAAACCAGCTCTCTCAGTACTGAGTGTTGATATGCGTGTGACAGACAACAAGAAAGCGCACAACACCAGCAGTTACAAGAACACCAACCTCATTGTGCGCAGGAATAAAGAATTCATCATCATCATCAGGTTTGACCGACCCTTCAATAACCAGCAGGACAATGTGCATTTGGAGTTTATGATTGGTGAGCAGATCTTTCAAGCCATCCAATTTACATTTACATTTAATCGTTTAGCAGACGTTTTTATCCGAAGCGACTTGCAGATGATGACAATAAAAGCAATCAAACCAACAATATGTAAGTGCTGTGACAAGTCCCAGATAGTCTAATGCAGTACACATAGCTTTTTTTTTTAATAATACATAAAAAGAGTAAAAAGTAAATAGAAAAGAAATAGAATTTTTCTAGATTGAGTTGGGCAGGTCATTCCACCAGCAGGGAACAGTTAAGGTAAAAGTCTGTGAAATTGATTTTGTGCCTCTTTGGGATGGCACTATGATGCACCGTTCACTTGCAGAACGCAAGCTTCTGGAGGGCACATATGTCTGATAATAGGGAATTTATGTAAAGGGGAAAAAACATTTTTTTCCAACCCAATTTCAAATGTATGAATTTAACAAAGAATTAATTAATTAATTTCAAAAGCAAGCTTAACCTTAACTGTCAGTAGGACATTATGAGATCTTTCCAAAACATACACATTAGTCACCAATTTGCCAAAATGTAAAATAATTATGAATTGACATTGACATTACAACACCGATCGCTTCCATCAACACCAAAGAAAATTTCACGGCTGTTTTTAGGTCTACATCAGCCTATCTGACCGGCATTACAATCATATGGCAGTGACTTACACGACAGTTTCATGCAATAAACTATAAATCTTTTGTTTTTGTACATTTTTAGAGTTAAAATAACTTCCATGAATTATGGATCAAGGTTGATTGATTTGAATGTATTTTATTTTTTCAATTTTGACATTTGAATCAGTGTTGATAAGTTGTTTCAACGTCTTATTTTACAACAAAAAAATTTTAAGTATTTTGTTAACCTTTTCGCAACAATTTAGCATTTAACAATTAAGTTTTTTTCCCATGTTGAATCTAGTAAGGTGTTTACCCAGATAGCATCTTAGGCATCATATCGCAATCTTGTTTCACCGTCTTTTACAAATAAACATTTCAACACTGATTTATAAGTATTTTGTAATCTTTCTTATACATTCAAAATCCAGAAAGCCTAAAGCACTGGAGAAACACCAGTATGGTACTATATAATACTATAATAATCAGTATGCGTATCCTCAGCCTCATGTTGCTCCAAACCTGTATATACATAACATTTTGCAGAATGTTGGAAACCAAACTGTTCTGGTGTCCATTGACTTTCATTGAATGGACAAAAAAACCACTGAAACATTTCTTAAAATATATTTTAAAAGAAGTAAGTACGTCATACAGGTTACTACTCTACGACTGTAAATTATGACATTTTCGGGTGTCCTATTCTTTTAACTCTTTCCCAGTTTGTTTTTTGTTTTTTTTTACATTGCCAGTCACCGTCCACTTGAATGTGACAAGTATTATGTTGAAAAGGAACATTTTGAACAAAATTACGTTTTTTTGTCAAAGACTACATCTGGATTTGATTCAGATCGCTTCCATCAACACGCTTAGCTTCACAGCCCTAAACCAATGCAACATTTCATTCGGTAATATTAGGCAGTTTTGATGTATATGCTTTTTAATGCTTGATGATTGCATTATTTGACCTATGCATCTGCTTACACATGTAATCGCTTGTTTCTGCTTCCTCTTCACCAGGTTTTGATCGAGACATTCAGTAGTCTATCAGAAGATGCTTAATAGTGACCCTACCTTATAATGGTGAAAACACAGAAAGATGGAAAATTCCATTATTGGCGAGGAAAGAGTTAAAAAAAGAGAGTGTGGTGACCCATAATGTTGTGTCTAGTTAGTACTGAACCTGACAAAAGCTGTCGAGAATTATGACAACAAGCTATGTATAGGCCTGAATGAACAGATGTAGCCATACAGAAATGATTTTTTTTAATGGTCAACAAAGCCATTAATGGACTGGAAATAACTCTCAGACAAACAATGAAACTGAGAAAATATCTGCCCATCTTCATTAGGGACTTGCACAAATACATCAACCAGAGCGTAGTGCCATTTTTTTTTTTTATAAAAATTGGCCTTACGACTGTAAAAAATATGCCCCTGGAAATCAATTCCAGGGGGCAAAAATCGGCCCTTAATGGAAAAGTTAATTTCTGAACCCGTTTTGGATCCCACTGACTTTCATTGTATGAGCAAATCCCATTCTTCAGCTGCTTCAGACATGCTCAAAAATATCATACTTAGAAGTCATTGAGTTTGGAATGAGAAAATGATGACAGAATGTTCATTTACGGGTGAGCTGTCCTATAATACTAGCATACATCTGTCCTCACAGGCAATTCACCTGATGAAAACAAGGGCACCTGCATCACCGTGTCCTTTGGAAAAGAGAAACGCGACGGACGCTGGAATGGTCGCATGATTGGCGTGCAAGGCAATGAAGTGACAGTGGGCATAACACCTGACGCCAGCTGCATCATTGGCCGATTCCGCACCTTTGTAGCAATAGTGACTGATTTGGGAAAACAGCGCACTCAGAGGAACCCCAACATTGATTTCTATGTGCTGTTCAATCCTTGGGACCCTGGTGAGTACAAATGTAACACTTGTATAGCGTACCGACTTCACCTATATAGATGGCAACAAACTTTAATATTTTCAATGATGATAATGCATGTATCTCATATTGTTGCCACACAGAGGATCTGGTGTATATGCCCAGAGATACCGACAGACAGGAGTATGTGATGAATGATGTGGGGATCATCTTCAATGGAGAAATCAACAACATAACCTCCCGTGCCTGGAACTTTGGGCAGGTTGGCAGTTTTCTGGAGTTCAATCTTCACAAAGAAAACAAATGTTCTTCCTCTTATGGTACCTGATACCTTCATTTAACATTTTATATGGTTTCCTGTAGTTTGAAAAGGGGGTTCTGGATGCCTGTCTTTTGGTTCTGGATGCTGGGAAAGTACCGCTACTGTACCGTGGAAATGCCATCGAAATAGTTCGGCAGGGATCAGCCCTGGTATGATTTAATATGTTGTTGTATGAATATCATTAGCATTCTTTTTTTTTTATCAACACTTGAACGTGGGCAAGTTTCATTCAAAAACAAAAAAGCAACATTTTGAACAAAATAAAATTTTTGTCAAAGACAACCTCCAGATCGGATTCAGATCGTTGATCAAATACGTTGATCGTAGATCGCTTCCAGAGGTGTAAATACCATACCTGAAAACCATACTTGAGTAAAAGTACAGATACCTTACAGTGACACTGACTCAATTACAAGTCACCAATTCCAGTAAAAGTCTTACAGTATCTGATTTTAACAGTACTTAAGTGTTTTACTTGTACTGAATGTAGGCTCAACAGATGCACTGGTCCTCAACACCTAGGCTGCATTCCACTCCACTTTTACACACGCACTCGCAAACTTCCCAAAGCACTTCCCCTCAGGGGAATCCCCGCTGCCATTTTGAAGTGTGTTCCACTTCGTGAAGTGGACGAGGGAAGTTTATATGGACAGACCCTCCACCCCTCGATTTTGACAGAGGGAGCAAGTCTGCTTTATATGCACACTTCAGGCCGCTCCATAGACCACAATGCAACACGATAGTGACGTCATCGCATATCGCGTTTTATGTATCCCCACCCTAAACATACCTATATACATATAGAATGCTGCACCAAACTAATTTGTAAGGGGAAAAATGCAAACAATAAACCAACTCTATAGCTGATTCCAAGGGTTCCGCCAGTAGTGGGCACTCGTGCAACGTAATCAGTGACGTACATCCGAGTAAATGAGATGGAGGGAATTTTGCGAGTGAAGGGCATAAAAAAATGGACTGGAATGCAGCCCTAGAGACATGCTAGTGAAAAACAATAAGCAGCTGATCTCATATTTGAAACACCTGTGAATCAATTACCTGCTAATGCACTCACATTCGCATAAAGTAGACTTATTTACAAGCTGGGCGAGTAAGGGCAAAACGCACATGATCTATCATTCAATGTCCTGTACACGGCAATACCAGAAGTAAACTGCTGCAGAAAAAGTTAGGTGCCATGTAAAACTAAACGAGTATTTGGATTACTCATAAATGTATTGGTAAATGTTGCTAATATCTTTGATACCCAGTAATACTACAAAGTAGCCAAAAAGATACTTAAGTACAGTAACTAATTCAATTTACTCTAATACTTTACAACACTGATCGCTTCCTTCAACAACAAAGGTTGCACAGTCCTAAGGGGCAACATTTAATTCGGTAACATAGGCACTTTTGATTTATATGCTGTTGATGATCACGTTATTTTACATATGCACCTGCTTACATATGTTATCATTGGTTTCGCTTCTTCTACTCATTGTGTTTTGATGCAGAACATTCAACCTACCATACAGTATATATATATATATATGTATTAGCCTTTTTGGTGGTATATTCTCAGATTAACTCCCAGGATGATGATGGTGTCCTGGTTGGCAGCTGGAGTGGTGATTACTCCACTGGCACAGCACCCACTGCCTGGACAGGAAGTCCCGAAATCCTGCTCAAATATGCCAAAGATGGTGGCTTGCCTGTGTGCTTTGCACAGTGCTGGGTGTTTGCTGGTGTGCTGAACACTTGTGAGTATGGCGACGCCACATACTTTATTGGTTCTGAAATTCAGGTTATTTAGACTCTTGCTAAAAAGACTGTGGCATAACAATGGCTCTATGATGATCTCACCCAGTTATGCGCTGTCTCGGGATCCCTGCACGAGTCATCTCCAATTACTGCTCTGCTCACGACAACACGGGCAACTTGAAGACTGACATTATACTGGATGAAGATGGGAGAGTGAACAGAAGCCGAACGAGAGATTCAGTCTGGTGAGACACACAAAGCATACACCGTCTGATAGGTAATGATGGTTACATGTTGTTTAGTGACAATGACACTGTATTTCACAGGAACTACCACAGCTGGAATGAGGTGTTCATGAAGAGGCCTGATCTGCCTGAAAGGTTCTCTGGCTGGCAGGTGATCGACTGCACTCCTCAGGAGACCAGTGACGGTATGATCCTCCTGATCTTCTATATATACCCTGGCCTTTCTCTAAAGTTTACTTGATAAGGTTAGGAGACACTATCAATGAATTATGGAAACCACTGAATTAAGAATTAAAAAAGGTAATTGTTACTCTTTAGCTCGAAATTCTGATTGTCTTCTCAGAGTTGCGAGATATAAACTTGCAATTGCGAGTTACAATAAGAATTGCAGGATATAAAGTCACAATTCTTATTTTTTTTGCAATTGCAAGTTTATATCTCGCAATTCTGACTTTTTACTCAGAGCTGTGAGATATAAACTTGCAATTGTGAGTTATAAAGTCAGAATTGTGAGTTTATATCACAATTCTGACTTTATAACTCAGAATTGCGTGTTATAAATTCAGAATTGTGAGGAAAGTCAGAACTGGGAGATGTAAACTCACATCTGCGAGAAAAAAGTCAGAACTGTGAGATAAAAAGTCACAATTTCCTTTTGTATTTTTTAATTCAGTGGCAGAAATGGGCTGCCATAATGAATAGAGTAGAAAACTGGGGTCCCATTACTTCTTACATTAGGCAATTACGACACCATTTCTAATGCTGAGTGTATCCGTCGAGATCGACCATTCAACCCTGTTAAGAAACTTATTGTAAGCAAAATAACTGAATAAATACTGTTCAGTTTTATGTGGGCTAATTCTTCAACTTGTCATATTTGGTCATATTTGTATGTTTTATTTTATTTATTTTTAGAAAATTGAGTATTCATTTTGTATTTATAATTTTATTTATTTTTATGCTAGAAAATAATCACACAAATTATGGTTTTAAAATGAATTTGCGTATGTCGCAAAAACAGGGATGAAAAAAATGTGACCAAACAGCAAATATTTATATTTGGCCAAACAATATTTTTCAGACTTAAGATCCTCCTTCAACTGATAATTGAAAAATGAACTAAAATGTGGCTTTCAAGCCCTATTTTCTACCCTGTTCGTGGAAAGTACCAAGAGCTTGAAATAGTATAGACTTTTAAAGGCCTACATTTAGATCCTCCATCTGCTTGGTGATTTGAGCAGGGTTGCCAGGTTTTCACAACAAAACCCGCCCAATTGCTACTCAAATCTAGCCCAAAACTAGCCCAATCGCATTTCGAGGGGCGTCCCGCAATAAAAAAATGCGTTCCGGGGGATAAAATACTCATTTTTGGAGGGGTTCCCCTAAATATCATGTTATTGGGGTCGCTTCAACCCTTGGACAAGAAAAAAACCCCTGTGGCAACAATGTTAAAGTAGCCCAATTCGGACTTGGCAACAACTGAAAATTTTTTTTTTGAGGGATGTCTGAGATTTGGGATTTTGGCATCTCTGTTCCATTGCCATCTGCTCTGACCTTATGCATTTGAAACACAGTGTAACTTATAAATGTGGATCTTTTTTAATGTTGTATGTTGACCCTTATAAAAATCTAGCGTAGCGTTAGTTCTGGCAGGTCACGTTAGTCAAGCTCGCATCAGCTGACTCTCAGCTGATCCCCATCAACCTATGGGAATACAACACTAATCTAAGCATTCATATATAAGGTCCCTCAGTATTATCAGCAGTTTTCGCATTGCTCAATAGCTAATTACCCTCCTCCATCCCCAGCTCCTCCTCTGTCAGTCAGGATTCAGCCTTCTGATTCTCCTTGTTTACCTGGGGGGGGGGGGGGGGTTATTGCTTGCTCTCCTGTCTCAATCTGCTAGGCGCATGGATGCGCAGGGAGTTCTTGCCCAGAACGGAACCATATCGCCAATCCAAACTGTCTGCTAATTGTCAATCATCTTTGACGATAGTGGTCCGGACAGAACTGTACTGTTATGCTAAAAAAAAAAGATTTCCCTCTCTCTTTCAGGTCTTTATCGATGTGGCCCAACGTCTGTCAATGCCATCAGAGATGGAGAACTCAGCTATCCGTTTGATGCAAAGTTTGTCTTTGCGGAGGTAAGAAACATGTCAATGCTCTTTGATGTTTACTTGCCATCAGTCTTTAGTTTACAAGATCTTAAAATATCTGCTGCAAATTGCATTTAAAACATGGAAAAACTCTTTCTCCTATCTTCAGCTGAACAGTGATGTGATCTACCACCAGTCGGATAAGTACGGAAACACAAAGGTCATCCATGTGGACACCACGTATGTTGGAAAGCTCCTTATCACCAAAAGGATGAACAGTAATGATTATGAGGACATCACTTCTGCTTATAAACATCCAGAAGGTAAGCTTCATTTTGTCCAAAACTTGTCACGCATTCCCTATCCCCTTCCCTGTCATCACCAGTCGTGGCCTAATGGTTAGAGAGTCGGACTCATAACCCAAAGGTTGTGGGTTCGAGTCTCGTACCGGCAGGAATTGTAGGTGGGGGGAGTGAATGTACAGCGCTCTCTCCCACCTTCAATACCACGACTGAGGTGCCCTTGAGCAAGGCACCGAACCCCCAACTGCTCCCCGGGCGCCGCAGCATAAATGGCTGCCCACTGCTCCGGGTGTGTGTTCACGGTTTGTGTGTGTTCACTGCTGTGTGTGGATGGGTAAATGCAGAGCACTAATTCCGAGTATGGGTCACCATACTTGGCCACATGTCATGTCACTTCACGTCATTTCATTCTTCAACCTTCTTCCTGACTCCAGGCAGTGACAAGGATAGGCAGGCCATGCAGATGGCAGAGCGTCGTGGTGTCCCTTCCAGGGATTACTTGCCACTCGCTGAATCAGGTGTGACCATCGAGCTCCAGGCTGACACCATCAAAATTGGCGACAACTTCAAGATGACGCTGAACATTAAGAACCAGACCAGCCAAACCTGCACCCTCAGTGCCACCATCACTGGCTGTGTGGTGTATTACACGGGCATCACCAGCTCGATCTTTAAGCTTGACAACAAAGCTGCAACTGTGGATCCCTGGAAAAGTGAATCTGGCTTTACAAGTTTGTTGTAGATTTAGGACACATGCATTTCAGATTGCTTTGCTTCATTTTTGAAAATCATTTCACAGCCTCCAGCATGATGATCGATGTCAAAGCTTTGGAGTACATGCCCTACCTGGTGGAACAGTCCAACCTGCTCTTTGTGGTGTATGGACGCATTGAGGAAACCGGAAAGACCCTTTCGACAATGAGAGTTGTCACCCTCCGTCCTCCTGAACTCACTATTAAGGTATACATCTTCCATAACCAGTCGTAGAGTAATATGTGGGTTATATTTGATATTTTATTATAATAACAGTCATTATAACTCATCTACAGGTGACTGGAACGCCCCGGGTCAGAAAGGATTTCATGGTCACCATGTCGTTCCGAAATCCCTTTAACTTCATCCTGAAAAACATTCAGCTCCGCCTAGAAAGCCCTGGTCTGATAACAACCAAATTGAAAACATACGAGTAAGATGGAATAACCTCTGTCATATTTATTTTTCCATTCCGTATTCACAAAACATCTTAAAGCTAAAAATAGCTCCTAACTTGCACATTTAGGAGAAACTCTTAAAAAGAATGGGCGTGTCAGTCCTAACTTTAGGACTCTAAGGGCCCGGTTTCATAGACGGGGCTTAGCCTAAGCCAGGATTAGGCCATAGTTCAATTAGGACATTAAGTAATTTTTATAAACATTCCTTATAAAAAAAGCATTACTGGTGTGCATTATAAGACAAAACAAGTGCAAGTTTCTTTCAGTTGAAACTGCTCAGATTTACATTTTAGTCTAGGACTCGGCTTAAACCTTGTCTGTGAAACCGGGGGTAAGAGTATTTCACAAAGCATTTTAGTACTAAACCAGCTCCTAAATCTGTGAAAGTTAGGGGGTAGTCAAGAAGAGGACTCCTAAGTCACCACACCAAATCACAAACCATGATAAAATGGCTGTTGCTGGCAATCCGCCACAGAACGTAAACATTTTAGAAACATTTCACGATAATTTCTCTTTAATTTAATCTAATTAATATGTCCTTCTTTTCAAGCTGGGCAAGACGTCGCAGCTGTCCTTGAGTCCAGTTTGGTTTTCTTTTATGTTTGCACAATGTCTTACTATCAGCCAAGACTATTCTATTTTGTTAATTAAAAGACTGCTTACCCTGTTGAAAAAAAAACCCCACAAATGATGGTTGGGTACAGTATGTTTTGAAGCATGGCAGATGGTTTAAGTTGGTCCTTAGTTGGTCATGAGTTGGTTTATGCTGGTACTGAGCTGGTCATGTGCTGGTCCTAATCAACTAGCTTCTGCTCAGGACCAGCTTAAACCAACTCATGATCATCTAAGGACCTGCTTAAACTAGCTCAAATCGTGCTTAAAATCATACCTAACCAGCATATGCTGGTTTTTTCAACAGGGCTCCTGTGGTGATTTAGCTATAATTGGGGTGAGGTGCTGACAATGATGTGTATATATAGTTTTATTTTTATGCATATACAACTCTATCCATTTCCATTTGCAGTCACATTGCGCCTGGTGGTTCACTGCAATATACGGAGACGATCACCCCTCAGTATCCTGGGAAGAAGGTGCTGATAGCGTGCCTGGACTGCGCTACAGTGAGGCAGGTCACCAGTCAGCTGGAAATCTTCGTGCAGTAACGGATAACGGATTGCCATGAAGGAACCAGAGAGAAAAGATGAGCATAGAGGAGAAAGGGGGAATCAGAAGGGTTACCATTACCATTTTCTTGAATTGCTTTGCTTTCTTCACAAATGTTATCGAAATACAAGCTAATGTTTTTTTTTTCTTTACAAAACACCCAACCCTTCCAACACTGGATTGTTAAAAATATAGAGTGATTTTTGATTGGTACTGTTCAACCACCGTCATGTGGTAAAATTATTGTTACCGAGGAGTACACGCATTTTAAGCAAAAAACTTTGAATTTGTAAACTCATTTAACTGTACAAAATACACACAATCAAACATTAAATACCTACGTATATGTATATGCATTAAATGTTTCACAAACACACGGTCACCCTCAACCTGGAGGTCTGATACGTTCTGATTAGCAAAGTGTGGATGCGAGAAATCATGAGTGTATCAGGAGACGTTGTAAATTGGGAGTTGGAGGAAGAGTGGGAAAAAACGGGAGAACCCCATAATATCGGGAGTGTTGGCAAGTATGCACTTGACGCAGAATGTTTTTGTGGGTGTGCAAAATTTTCAATGTTCACAGGAAAATAAGACCTACTTAAACCGGAAACAGCAACGTGAGAAGTACATGTAAGTGTACTCATGCACACATAAAAGTCTAAGTGTGCGAGCAACTGAAAGCTATGAAATATAATAAAGGTCTATTAAAATTTAAGAATAAAATGTAAATGATTTTCTAAAATTACACATGAATCACTGTTATTTTGGTTGGGTACCTTAATTAACATAACTCTATTAATCAGAATATATTGCGTATTTTCTCTGCTGTAATGCCACTAACTGTGTTTCACTAATATAAACCTTCAGCATGAAAGCATTTTTTATGATTTTATTTGTTATTTATACTGCAAATCTTCATTAAGACATCAACACCACCTGAAAAAATTAAAATCATCTGGCTCGTAAGGGATTTGGCTCTCATGTCAAAGTGAAATGCCATTTGCAACCCATTTTACTTCTATAATCTTAGGCATTTCCCAGTGAAATAGAAAGAACTCCTGGCCATGGAGTTGCTTGCGCCATCCTCTAATTGAGCTACATGAATGTAGGTTAGACCTACTGTACATATAGACCAGAGGTCTTCATCCCTACTCCTGGAGACGCACTGTCCAGCATAGTTTATTTCAAAGTGCTTCGACACACCTGCCTGTTATGCCGGGTTCACACTGCATGGTTTTCAAAGTCGTCGGATTTCTGCTATTCCCACACTGCACGACTGTTTGGGCCACCATATATCTGCTGTTGTGTTCACACTACATGACACATCGGCAACAGGGGGTCACACATTACACATCTTTTCATTAGTAAGTATCGCCGACAGCTCTGCCTTGTCTATGTTTCACAAACAAACATGAGAACTGATACGGGGAATAACACGAGAATGGATTTATTCCAGTCAAAAATGGTAGCCTGCAAAAAGCTTGCAATCCAAGTTGTCTGTACACTGACTTGCAGTGAAATTTTTTTTAAAGAAGAATATGAAGGAGAGATGGTTGCTTGCAGAAGCCATGAATGCTGATGTTTTGTTGCAGATCTATTACTCCTCCCCCTTGCCCTGTATCGTGCTCTCTCAATGGCTGTTGGTTGCCGCCATTGTCATTTTCAGCCAAAACACATTTCAGCTGTGAATCGCCGATATTTAGCATGCCAAATATGTCATGGGCATCAGCGAAGCATCAGCGCTTCTCTCAGATCGCGTCTTTGATAACACACACTAAGTGATTGTCACTCACGTGAACGATTGCCTCCGATTTGTCGGTGAGTGAAAATTGGGGCTTAAATCGTGCAGTGTGAACCCGGCAAGCGACCCTGAAGTCCTTTATTAATTTGGTTCAGGTGTGTTTGATTAGGGTTGGAGCTAAACTCTATTGTGCCAGGTTGGAGGGGATTACACAATGATTTAATAATCACCCTAAAAGATTTTTGCTGGAATCGCATGTAACGTCAATTTCATTTTGACAGAACAGCTTTAACGAACCACATTTTGTGGTGCCTAATGTTTGCTTTAAAGGGTTAGTTCACCCAAAAATGAAAATTATGTCATTAATTACTCACCCTCATGTAGTTCCAAACCAGTAAGACCTCATCTTCGGAACACAAATTAAGATATTTTTTATGCATTCTGACAGCTCTCTGACCCTGTGTGGTGCGGCTGACACAGAACAACATACGCTGTTTGCATTCAGTGGATATTCTCCAAAATGGCGCTAGGGAGACGAATTGTTGAAAAAAGTCGTTTTTGTTTTTTTTCTTTTGCGCACAAAAAGTATTCTCGTAGCTTCGGAATGTTACGGTTGAACCCCTGATGTCACATGGATTATTTTACAGATTTCCTTGCTACGTGTAAGGACCCTTGCTGTCTATGGGAGGGTCAGAGAGCTCTCAGATTCCATCAAAAATATCTTAATTTGTGCTGTTACGAAAGATGAACGAGGTCTTCGGGTGGGGGGGTTTTTGTTTTGGAACAACTTGTGGGTGAGTAAATGATGACGGAATTAACATTTTTGGGTGAACTATCCCTTTAAAGACAGTCTTGAACTTTCAAATACTTCTCCTTTAACATGACTATGGGCCTGCTTTCGGGAAAGGCAAAAGGATTTTGGGAGGGAAACGACTGAAAACGCACCTATTCACCGTTTGCTATAGTTGCAAGGTGGTCTCTTCTAAAAGTGGGCTGTCCTTTGAACATTTGTTTGTTTAACTCAGGGGTGTTCATTAAAAAATCTTTTTAAAAAAAAAGTTTCATCTTTTAATCACTGAGAATAACAATTATATTGTTTGTTTGATGATTATATAATAAGAAATATCACATATGTATTTTATTATAGAAATACATTATATAAAGCAGATCCACAATGGTGAGATGACAATTAAAAAATAATAAATATATTAGATTTAAAATAAAAAATTACCTTGCTTAATAGTGTATATATATATATATATAAATATATATATATATATATATATATATTTTAGATTTTTATAAATATTATACTATGGAGGACGAAACTGCAAAAAAAAATAAATTAAATACAACACACATAAGTAAATAAAACAATAAATAAATAAATGTGTGTATAAATACACAAATTCTTGTTTAAATACATATAGAAATAATTAAACCTGATTAAAGTAGGCAAATAAATCAAATAAAATGGTGGGCAAATGGAAAATGTTTAAGGAAATGCTAAACTCATATTTATTTTCCTTTGATCACTCATTTATTTCTGAATGTAGTTACACATTTTGTTTCCCCTCGGCGCAACATGCTAATGAGAGGGTGTCAACATGGACTTGGTTGGGGTCATGTCATAGCTGGGGGCGCGGCTTTCAAGCTGACAGGAAATGCATGGTGTAAATCCAGTATAGCCTAAAGTCACTTTTTAATTTGTGTATTTATTTATTTATTGTTTTGCAGGTTTCGTCCTCCCGTTACTATACAGGTATATAAACAATAAAAAATAACATATTGAATAATATAATATTACTTATATATTACTTAGAAAATTAACATATCTACAACTCTGAAGCCTACTTGAGATCGACTTTTGAAGCATCCAAATTTTCTCTAATTGTATGTAGACACATGCATGATATGTAAAGTGATTTGAAACAATGTGTATTGTTGAAAAGCAGCTTATCCAAATAAATTTGAATGAATGTGATTGCAACTCTCTCTCTCTCTCTATTCTCTCTCTCTATATATATATATATATCTATCTATCTATCTCTCTCTCTTCTATATATATATATATATATATATATATAATATATATATACATATGTATAGTATATTTATAACTATATTGTAATAATACTATAATATAATAGGGTGTATAATATAATAACTCAATAATACTGCATGGGCTTACTTACATACCCTGAGAGTTAACATCAGAGAGTTAAAGCTGAGTTATCCGCTTACTACCCTTAAACATACCCGGGTATTGGCACCATAACCTGCTTTATGGAATTACCCCCCAGGACACCCTTGGTTTAACTAGGCCATATAATAGTCCAGGGGTGTCAAACTCAATTCCTGGGGGCAGCGTCCGCAGAGTTTGATCAACCCAATTAAACATCTGGGGTGTATTCCAGAAAGCACGGTTAATTTACCGTCAGCTAAATCTTGAACTTTCGGTTGATTAACCCCAAATCTTGCTTACTTGAGGTATGTGGTTCCAAAAACGCATCCAGGAGTAGGTTCACTCAATCCAGAGTATGTTCTTGGTTAAGACTCAAGACATTCTCAACAAAGCGACGAGTTACTATGGAAACTGATGCTAAGAAAAAGCGTGCCATGCTGTTTCTTTTTTCGTTCAATGGTCGTTTACATGCTTAATGCATATCGCCACCTAATTGATGGTTGTGCAATCATTTAAAAAAAATTTCCCCGTTTAATCTTTAATCCTTGAGAATAAGAATTAAATTGTTGTTTGATGCTAGTTATCTAATGTCAAATCAGATATGTATTTTTATTATAGAAATACACGATAGAAAATGCCGATCCATGTGTGAGATAATATAAAATGTAATAAATATATATCTAAATATATATATTTATAATAGATATTAATAAATTAAACATTACTTGTCATAGTGCTTATAATTTATACAGATAAAACTGTATATATGCCATTAAAATAAATATAATAACCATATTAGTGTAGTATATTACCTTATTTATTACTTATATTAGTGCTTCATCATTAACATATCATACAAATAGGCTATATACTGTATATATCTATATATAATGTTGTGCACTATCTGTCACGCCCACTGAAGGCTCGTCAGTAGATCACACGTGCGCTGAAGTGAACTAACCCTCCGGAGCAGGTTATCTTCAGCGAGCAAGTTACTATGGCTACTTACATACCCTGAAAGTTACCTCCGATTTTGGAACCGAAAGCTGAGTTTATCCACTTACTTACCCTTAAACATACCCGGGTATTTCACATAACCTGCTTTTTGGAATACCTCCCTGGTCCAACTTATCAAGTCCTTCAGGCTTATTTGAAAACCACATGGTAGACTATATGGCCGTTTCTCAAACGGAAGGCTGCATCCTCCGGAGGACACATTTGCAGGCTGCATACGTCACATCAAGCCTGGTTTAGTTCAGCTAACCGAGCATTACATTCGCGAGTCATAAGCATATTACAACAATTTACGCTTAACTAAGAATAATGGTCAAATGTATAACTGTTAATATTCTAAAATAGTATCTTCTTTAGACGTAGCAAGCTACAATGTGACCTCCGGAGGAGCAGCCTTCTGTTTGAGAAACGGCCTGTGTGTCGGAGCAGAGGTTACTTGAACAAACTCTCAAGCTCCGGGCCTCCCCCCCAGGAATTGAGTTTGACACCCCTGTAAGAGTTATTTTAAAGGTCAAGATATTGTATTAAATATTATGAAGACAAGCCATTTTTAACAAGTAATCATACCATACAAAACAGCTAAGAGTTCATTTTAATCTAGTTGAGTTTTAATCTGTAAGAAAACAGTGTGCTTCGTTTCATGAAGCATTATTTCACTGTGTTTCACTTCATTCTGGTCATTCAAATAATTCCAGATTGAATCCCCTATTTTCAGGAAAGCAAGGAAAGCTCTGCTGACGCAAACGGTGCCTTACCTCATTTGCTCCACTCCCTCCATATGAATGAAACACGGTTTAGACAGCCTCCACTGCACCAGTGCTGCTGGAATACCCCCTTCTCTCTCTTGCTGTCTCCCCTGCTTTCCCCAAGCCCTCCCCGCGCCCACCTGAATGAGTCACCACGGAAAACCTCTCAAGCTACGGAGTAATTGCGGGGTGGGACGGGGACACACACATTAAACAGGGATTCCCTGTGCTGTCGAAGTGACGGTTCATTTAGCTCTCTGCTCACTCAGGCGTTCTCGACATTCCTCCGAGACTGGCTTTCAAATATTATTGGTATCTATCAGCCAAAATACTTGCTTTTCTGATCAAAGAGATCACATAACCTAGATATAGTATACATCTTGTTGCACGGCTCCGCCACAAGATGGAGACAAAACATGAATAAAAACCTGCTATAGTTTGGACTCCTATAGCATTCTCTATGAATTAAATCCATGCTATTGCATCGCTCCCTGCATTGCAACAGCACGCAGGCTTTTTTTTTCAGTTATGCAAGTCATTTTTCTTGTAAGGTTTAACGCACGAATTTGCACAAAGTATAATGCTCATCTACAGACATTCATTTACGTGACATATAGCGTGATGACAAATATAATCTGCCATTAATTTGATGTAATATTGAGTAGTAAAAGTCATCCCATACGTCAATGACCAAAAAATAAATAAATAAATACAAAATTGTGAAGAGTCCTCAGGGCATCAGTCTCCTGGGCTCTGTATAGTCTGGACTCTAAATGAACTGTCAGGGGACCTAATTACTCAGAAGCGAGGAGCACACGGTATACTCACTGGTCGGATTCTCCTTCAGCTAGAATGGCCTAGGTAACTTTTTAGTATTCTCCTCCTGAAGTCAGTGTCTCAGAAAAAATGGTGTGCATCAGTACACAGTACTCATTGGTTGGCTACAAATTCCGCTGACGTCAGCAGGGTAAGAACTTTTTTTCCTTGATACTGACATCACCTTTCTCTCAGTTGTAAGGTAACTCATATCAACCCATATAAAATCATTGTTAATCTTTCATAGGGCCTAATTCATAATTTTCAGTAGCACAGATTGCAACTTGGTCTTACTCGCTATGTAAAAATATGGCAACACTGAGACTTGTAATGTGTGTAAAGACATTTTTATTTTAAAGACTTTTTTTATTATGTGTTAGAGCATCTTTATCACATTCTCTATAGAAAAAGATTATCGTTTAACATTATGCTCACTTCCTTGACCCCCCAATATCAAAATAACAGTTGGTGTCTTTAGCCTAATATGCTATCAGGTGTTAAAAGATCTTCATGAGCCAATATATAATTTTCACGATTCACATCCTTTCCGAAATCATCAACATAGGCCTACTACAGTCTGCTTTGTGTACCTCAAATCACCTCAGACAGACCTTGATAACCTTGCTGGAGTCATAAACAAACCATCAACCCTGTTGAAAAAACCAGCATATGCTGGTTACGTATGTCTTGACGCTGGGATGCTGGTTTATGCTGGTCCTTTGCTGGTTTGTGCTGGTCCTTTGCTGGTTTAAACTGTTTTTTTGCTGGTTTAAGCTGGTCATTTGCTGGTTTATGCTGGTCCTTTGCTGGTTTATGCTGGTCCTTTGCTGGTTTAAACTGGTCCTTTGCTGGTTTAAGCTGGTTCTTGTGGTTTATGCTGGTCCTTTTGCTGGTTTTTTGCTGGTTTATGCTGGTCCTTTGATGGTCCTTTGATGGTTTAAGATGGTCCTTTGATGGTTTAAGCTGGTCCTTTGCTGGTTTATGCTGGTCCTTTGCTGGTTTAAACTGGTCCTTTGCTGGTTTAAGCTGGTCCTTTGCTGGTTTAAGCTGGTCATTTGCTGGTTTATGCTGGTCCTTTGCTGGTTTAAGCTGGTCCTTTGCTGGTTTAAACTGGTCCTTTGCTGGTTTAAGCTGGTCCTTTGCTGGTTTATGCTGGTCCTTTGCTGGTTTATGCTGGTCCTTTGCTGGTTTATGCTGGTTCTTTGCTGGTTTAAACTGGTCCTTTGCTGGTTTAAGCTGGTCATTTGCTGGTTTATGCTGGTCCTTTGCTGGTTTAAACTGGTCCTTTGCTGGTTTAAGCTGGTCATTTGCTGGTTTATGCTGGTCATTTGCTAGTTTAAACTGGTCTTTGTTGGTTTAAACTGGTCATTTGCTGGTTTATGCTGGTCCTTTGCCAGCACATGACCAGCATAAACCAGCAAAAGGACCAGCATAAACAAGCAAAAGAACCAACATAAACCGGCAAAGGACCAGCACAAACCAGCATCCCAGCATCAAAACATACCTAACCAGCATATGCTGTTTTTCTCAACAGGGAATAACGATCAGTTCTGCAGTAATAAAACTCAAAAAAAAAAATATGGGCACTTCATTAATCAAACTGTGTTATAGAACCAACTAAATCTGCAAGGTGCAGGGTCACATTTCCATAAATTATCATACAAATCCATAATTTAGGTCTACTTCATGTAGCTTATACACAATAAATCACAGTCATCTCATTAACCAACCTCTGGCAACCTTAACTACCAACCACATGCATCCTCAGTCTAGCAAAATTCCCACAAGTTTCAGTCTTACCATCCTGGAGCAATGAAGTCTGCACGTGTATCCATATATGGGTCACGGGTCCACGTGTAAGTTTCATTGCGTGAGGATGGATAGGTGAGACCACCGGAGAGCAGATATATGCGGACATCTCCGCAATCCCTGAAATGCCAGTACAGTGCGAGAGGGGGGAGAAGGGGGCCAGCCCGGTCTAGCAAATTAGAAAATAGAGAAGTGGGGAGTCCGACGGTGAATTTTACGTCAGGCTTGAGATGTGGGCGTGAAGAAGGGAGAGAAAAAACACGAGGCATTACCGCCTTCTCTTAACGGGGTGCACCATTCCACTTCCCTGCGCCACGCCGACAACGGGAAAAATCACAAAGAGTTTCTGAATAGCTGCGTGAACTAAACAGCGATGTGCAACGCTCAGATTTGGCAATCTTTTCCCCTCACAACGATCTAAAATTGGCATATACTCCAATGGTTTTACTGGACGTAGGATGGGATTAACTTTGTCTGGAAGATATATTTCATTGTTTCTTGCTGTTCAAATAGGTAAATCGATTATTTGTGTCGTATATTTGGGATGGGCTGACTTTTCCTTTTTAATCTTGTTTCAATCTTGTATAGACACATATAACTTAACACTTAAGGCTATTTGAAGCAGTAAGTATAGTTTTGTTTTATATATAATATATATATATATATGTGTGTATGTTTGTGGATATTTTAATTGCAATGTTACTGTCGATTTAAAGGCTTGCAACTATTAGATCTGGGCATTGACTAAGAAAATCAACAGTAATCTTCTCTAAAGTAATATAATTAAGTCAAAGAATATTGCATCTCCATTCAATGCTGGAGAATGTCTAAAGCCCAGTAAATCTTTTTGGAGCAAGTTGGTGAAAGTGTGGGACCGCCCGATCCGCTCCGTAATAAATAATTCAAACTAATATTGAAAAATAATACGAAACGGGAAATATTCATTAAAATGATTGCATTAACAGATTTTGCTTGCAAAGAGTAGGTTTTATATCCTACATGAATCATCAGTTTTATATGGTCCCATGTGTCCCTTTATAAATAACGCAATTACCACAAAATATAATTTACTTATAATTAAGCGAAAAATTGGTGGACAGTTGTTGTTTTAGAATATACAGAAGATACCAGGTCTTGTTCCTGTAATATTGTGAGTTTTTAAATGGCTTTTGTGTTGTTGTTGTTAGTGCTGTTGCATGGCTCTAAAATGAAAATCGCATCTTGTGCATTAGGATGAAACCAGCAACGTTAGCGATGAATTGTGGTTGTTCCTGAAAAAGCTGGTGCCGTTACCTTGTTGAATTACATTAACTTGCCATAAACCCCCTCCTGACTTCATTGAACAGATTGTGTGGTGCCAGGTTGACACCGGTACCGCTGACAGGGTCTAGTAAAGTGGTCGTGACCACTAGTACAGTAGGATAGGTGAGTCTATATTAGATGCTCAGTTGTTTCTAAATATAGATCATCGTTCCTACAACGAAAAACGATAAAAAAAAAAAAATCACCGTTGTTCGCAGTGTTGTCTTTTGTGATTGTTAATTCCAGTAAAGAAAATAAAGGCAGAGAGGACTGAAATGTATTTTAAATATGAAAGCATACATCCCATTAATGCACGGCTTTCCGAAGCAAGCTGTATGAGCATCTTTGTATTTCGCATCCTCATATCCGCCATGTTGAGGTCTGAATATTTCAATTATTTTAGTAAAAATGCACGAAAGAGGTTATAGAGAGTATAATACAAGGTATCGCCTTTACGCATTTATTTTCACTCGGTATGATCTGTTGGAGGAATATGGTTGTAATGGTCATCATAAAGGGCGATCTGTCCATGAAATCACAAATATAGCGAGATAATTCGTTATGTAAGCCGTCAGCGGTGCGGCATTACTCAGTAACACCTTTAATCATCCGTGTCAGGAATCTATACAATAATTTAATAATTTTAAGTGTATTTTGTGTCATTGCTGGATGCGATTTTTATTTATTTATTTATTCTGTGGTCGATAAAGAATGCACGAAATGACTGTGCTCCATAGCCTTTATAAAAGATACATAACAACAGTCATGAGTCATGACTGCATCTATATTTTCTTTTTCGTTTTTTTATTTAGCGTATAATGTTTGCAGAATAGAATACAGGGATGCATATAACGAATATAAAATAATGTAGGCTACTATAACATGTAATGCATATAATGTGGGGACAAATATACAATATATAATATAATGCATGTAATATAAAGTAGGAAGGCTACACATGTACTGCATAAAATACAACATAGGGATATATAGGCTAGCATGCACTGGATAATGGATCATATAGCATGAAATGCATATAATATCATGTAGGGCTAGATTAGGCTAATGCAGTGTATCGACGCATGTACTGCATATAATACATGCAAAGCATTTGATATAATGTAAGGACAATATAATGTGGTGTGTAACAGGGTGTATGCGTTTTGCCCATGTGGTTAATGTGTAGAGGCCCGGCCTGATTTGAACAGTGAACTTAATCAATTGACGAGATCTCACTGTTTAAGGAACCTGCAGAAGCGACTGGCGTTTAAGGTTCGTTAAGCAAAGGGATCTGGTCAATTGATCATGTTGCCAGTGACCTCCCAGTCCATCACTGAGTCCCAAATGAAGAGGGAAGGAAAAGCATGTCCAAATCTTCTAATTTTCCCAAATAGATCTGTCATCGAAAAGAGGGCGTTTATGATGTGTCTATAAAGGGGGGGGGGGGGGGGGGGGGGGTACGAATCCTCAGATTTATGAAAATCTCACCTCACACAAGCCCACAGACCCCCAAACCTCATGACATTACTCATCGTTGTCCACCAGCCACCTCGTCAACCACATTATGTGTGGGGAAGTATGTTATGCCTTCTTTATAGAAACCAGAAAATAAATACGACGACTAAGAACAGACAAGTTGGAACAGTAGCAAATTAAAAAAAAATTTTGATTTAGCTAATTTTCGTTTCAGCTATTGTCCTGCAGGGCGGTTTCAGCGGCTGATTTGGAAATTATGTGAATTATATCGTGTTCAAAGGTTTCTCCAACTGCCTGCTTCAACTGGGAGAGAACATGGCCAACTATCCACAGGAGCTGGACGAGAAGGAAAACCTTCAGACCATCTGCACGTAAGAGAAACATGCATACACACAACAGATGAAATATACGTGTGTGGCAGTAGGGAGTTGGGGGGGGAGAGGAGCCAGATGGCACAAGGGGCCCCCTTGTTTAATTCGACAGCTCCACGAGCAGAAATAGAGCCGTGCAGGCAGTACTCACTATTCACATTTCACCAGTTAATTACAATTAGATAAACCATCTCTACACGCCAAGGCCAAAGGTCAGCATCCATAATTGGATCAGATCCGGAGGTAATGCATGATTATTGTAAGCGACCCGCCCCATAAAATAACGGGTTCATTTACAGCAGTTACTGAACAGAACAGCATCTTATTACAGGGACTGAAATTATTATACTTCCCTTTCTTTCGAAATTAAGTCTGCCTGCCGCGTTTTTAAATACATGCACTCAGACCCGTTTTTAGAGCATTCATTATTTTTTTTTATGTAATAAAATTAGATGCCTATATCAAAGGAGATGTGCACTAAGTGTCCCGACAAGGGCAATGCAGCTGACCCTGCATTTATTTCAAATACTATTTTCCATATAGCCTACTATTCTTTCATATACTTTTTTCTGCTTAAGTAAAAAGCATTTTCTTTTTAGCATTCCAGTATATATTTTTTTTTTTTTTTGGAGCGGAGCGACTTGTGACCATGCGCGTGTTCATTTGTAGATGCAGGGTTTAGAATGTGGGTGTGTTCCTGGGATAAATTAATAAATGATAGGCTTGAGAGTGGGATAGAGGAAGGGGGTGGGGCGCAGGAGGGGAGTTGTAAGAGAGCGGGCGAGATGGGGAGGGCACTAGAAATCACGTGATACCGAGACGTTCCCTTTGGAGCCGCTTCTACAACTGGGTTTCCCTCGTGCCCTGCCTCTTCCTTCACGTGGCTACATGAGGACTCATGCATGCGATAAAATGGATCCTGTGTTAGAGTTTCTAATATTTATTTAATAGTTATGAGGTTGGTTCTACATTATTTTTTTTTTTTTTTTTTTTTTTACATATATACCGGTTATATATATTAATATATAATATATATAGATTTCGGTATCAACGTTTAACTGATCTGAATAGGCCTAATTTAAATTACAACTTAACATATGTATAAGTTACAAAAGGATGTAGATTTTCTAAACAAAATTACGATACTTAAGTGTTTACTTAATGTTATTTCTGTAGTGTTTAATATTCAAATGAAAACGGAAGTTTAATGCAGTGAAATAGTCTAAATCCTTTTTGTTGAAATAAACGCATAAACCGAAAATATGGCGTTTTAAACGGAAAGCAAAGCAAATTCAAAAAACTGCTTCCACATAGGCTTATTAGGATTTTTTTTAAAGAAAAAAAAAAATAAATAATTTAAATAAATGATTTCAGTTTCACTCAATTTCCACAGAATTGTACCTATATTTTACAAAGTAAATAAATACATAAAAATAAATAAACAAAATAAAAATCTATAACAACAACAACAACACAGCAATAATGTAACATGATCGACTTGTAATACAATGTGAAGCGTGACCCAAATCAGACATGAGCAATGATTTTTTTCTTTGTGTTTGAAATATTTGATTTGCAGTTACTGGGATGATTTCCATTCATGTGCGACCACTGCTCTGGCAGACTGTCAGGAGGGAGCCACAGATCTGTGGGAGAAGCTGAAAAAAGAGTCCAGAAATCTGGACTTTCGCGGCAGCTTGTTTGAACTGTGTGCGGCAGGGAACGGCGCGAGCCGATTATCGGTTCCGTTCGGCGTAACGCTGATCCTACCTGCACTGTCTGCGCTCGTCACGTGGATGCAGTTTTAACCCACGGAGAGAGAAGAAGAAGAAAACATCAAAGAAGAAAAAATAAAGAAAAGAGAGGGGGAAAGACCAGACAAACCATCAACACAAGAATAAAAAAGAATAATAATTAATGACGATCAAAATTCATCCCCACCCAAATGGATTTATAAACCTATTTCATCTGGAGAAAAAGACGTTTTTTGCAAGAGACAATGGCAAGAAAAAGTCTTCTGGGAATGCTCAAGCACATTTGCCTGACTCTGGGTCGATTTCATGAAATATTTATCAGATATTGAGTTGAAATGACGGCCTGAATTTCTGAAAGGTCCTGGTTAGAAGCGTAGTATTTTATAACATTACCGTCTGTTATGAATGAATTATTACTGTAGGCTTTTCACATTCTCAACGGCCACCATGCATATAGAAAGACACTCTCCCATCTGTTTGTTTTTATATGCTCTTTGTCAATATTTCGTTTTCCATTTATCAAATTTATTTGAGTCAAGCCAAGTATATGGATGAAGTGTGAGGGGGTTAGATGGTCTGCTGACCCACCAATCCAGAAAAAAATATAAGAAATGTCTCCAATAATCACGATGCTAATTATAGGCTATAAATAATAATAATAATTATTATGATGATGATAATAAATATAATAAATAAACCTCAGGAATGACTAAAGGCATCTATTTAGTGGCATACAAGAGAGCAGAGAATATATATATATAGGACACATAACAGTATGAAGGCAACACGTTACATTACAGTGTCCATGTTGCATATGACAATGTGTAATTACAAGCAAGCAGCTCCAGAAAACAATTACACATCAATTACACGTAGTTCATTGCTATTATGCAGTACTTACACTGTAACGTAAAGTGCGGCCTGTATATTTCTCCCGACAGTGTCGTAGCACGAGAATATTTGGACCTTGACATTAATAGTTGGATGATGTGAATTTTGCTAGCTTTATTTGATGTTGCCAAGGCATAGACCACGTTTCACTGCCTTCAGAAGATGTGTGTTTTGTTTGTTCGTTGGTTTGTTCGTTTCTGGGGATGTTGCATATGGAATACCTGAATATTCAAAACCATACAAGTAAGCAAGAAGAGATGTATGTGAAATGAAAAGAGAGATACTTTAACCGAAACAGTTTTAAAACAGATTGATTATACAGGTATATAAAATAGACTGCTAAAAAAAAAGAAGTATTTAAAAGTATTAAATAAAAACAGTTATTGTTTGAAAGAGATCTGTGTTGTTTTTTTATTGATGTAGCCTTTGTGGTGATTACAATGCATCTTCCTTTTACCTAAAATATATTTGATCTAATATAGCCTAATCCATATCGGTTATATACAGCCTAAATAAAAGGAGCAAATATATATAATGGTCAAATATACTGTATATAGCCTATCAAATTGCTGGCGTAGGTTCAACACACACGCGCTTCTCTCTCTTCCAGCTGCTCAAACGTGCAAGAACGCGAGACTCTGTCGAGTGAAGACGTATTGTTTCATTATTAATAAGCTGGCAGAGAGAGTCATTTCATATTGATTCCCCCGCGCTCAGCGAGTTTCTGCAGCATATAAAGCGCTTGTCTGAGCGAAAACAACCACCAGATTGAAAAATGATAGTTGAGGGGGAAAGTATTTATTCTGAACGCATTTTGAGAAACATTAGTCTATTACCTTTTCAAGAGGCTAAATAAGGATGTCGACATGATAAACAAAAGATAATTAAAAAAACATCTTTAAATAGCTACATATATATGTTTAGATTAATACAAATGTTAATCTAAACACAGCAAGTCGTGCAACCATTGACAACTACTGCGTCAATGTCATTTTGTAAATTACGTAAAAAAATAAAATAAAATAAAAAAACGTCATGATTTTCTTAAAACTTCACGAGGTTTTGTGTTTTTGTGTTCTTGACTGTTTAAGAAAATCAGGACGGTTTTTAAAAAAAAAAATTTTTTTACGTAATTGTAACAAAATGAAATGTATCGCATTAGGTGTTTAAGGGTTTATGGGTTATATAAAAAGGCAGCCGTATAGTTTACCCTACCAGCTTACTCGATATATATATTAGATATATATTATATTCTTCAAAATAATTATAACAATGTATATAAATAAAAATAAAAGATTTATACTAACAAAAAAAATCTTTATCTTTCAATAAATCCAATAATTATAGTTTCCTCAATTTTTTTTTCCTTTTAATTCGATTAGATTAATAACACCACATATACATTCTGACTCTACAAAAACATCTAATTCAGAAACCGAGAATATGCTAATCAAAACAATTAGCAATTTTTTTGGCATTAATTTCATTTTGAATGCATTTGCGCATATTTATGCACACGAAAAATGGAATAAAACCAACATTAAACCTGCATATCACGTGGTTTAGAGATAAGAATAACTGTTATACATTATTTAAAAATATTTTAAATGTACAAAAGGAAGCAAAAATATACGTTTTTATATAAAAAAAGAGGAAAAACTAGCACTGGTAGGCCTATATTTTTCAATAAATGCATTAAAGCTACTTTGATACGACAAATAAAACAAGAGTGTTCTGTTTTCGCTTGTTTATTAAGTACAGCTTTTCTGAAAATCAATATAAATCAGACTTTGTATCAAAAACAACTCTCTTTGATACATTGAGAAATAAACAAGCTTATTTGGAGCAGTGGTAAAATGAGTATTCTCCCTGGAGGTGTGAGACTGCATGAATGGGACTGAAGTCCTGGAACGCATTTTTTATTGCTCCTTTTTGAGTTTGAAAATGAGATTGGATTTCATTCTGTCACTGAAAGGAGATGACGACTACATTTGTAATCTCATTAAAATGCATGTTATTCTGTTCCTGGCACTGAATATATTATCCTCCACAGATCTTTGTGTAGTGCATAGAGATAATTTTATTCCTAGCTAAGATTTTTTTTTCTTTTTTCAGTTCTGCAACACTCATTTGGAACATTTCCTAACCACACAAAATGAGGAGGCTATACTGATTTTGACATTTAATACTGTATTTAACAATGAATATAGAGGACATATACACACTCATACTGAGATGGCTGGCTCCCCTACGGCTGCTCCACAACAGACTATGCTTGACCATTTTTCAGGGCTGGCAGGCTTGATCAATGTGCCCATGCCAGTGCCAGGCAGACATAGCACTACTTGTTTAACTGTGCCTCTTCTCACAGTGCTGTGAGGAGCACAAAGGTAGGGCATTACAGTCACGCAGAGCATCATGGAAGACTGTTTTTTTCTTCTTCTCAGTATCACAGTCAGAATGGTTTGATCCACAGAGTAAAGATAATGATTTTAGCCCTGAAAAAAAGTTTGAAAAGGACCCAGCATAACATTTTGATGCAGATCAATTTATTAATAAATCAATTAATCAAATTACCTGGGTTTTGTTTCCCAAAAGCATAGTTAGCCATCTGCTGTTGGTGTTTTTCGCAAATCCATATTCGAAAGAACATTCACTCTGCTCTTCACTGAATAACTACATCTTTAATAAGGATTAATCTATAACTATGTGGAAAACCTCGCGATAAATAAGCTACTGCTCAGCATTAAGCAAAAATTAACAGTGTCACGCTGGCGCAACATTCAGCGTTGGTTTCGGTTTGTGTGAAAACATGAAGGAAGGCAGAGTGCTGAAAGAAATTAAATGAAAGAATGTATGATTGAATTCATTTTCTGAACGCATAAGGAGGAACCAACTGTCTTCAGAAAAGCTTTGATGGCATGATTTGCTTTTCATCTTCTCTCCGTGTAAAACCTTGACAGAAGTGTTTATAAGCGCAGCGCTGCTTTGTTTCTGCTGTCAGACAGTAGAGTTACATTCTCAGACTGTGTTTTTGGTTCAGACCATTGGCTATGTTAACATGCACAATTTTTGGTTCAATCGGACTGAATTCAATCCGATTGATGAATCTGAATGTAGTGTTTACATGAACGAGTTGCCGAGTGAAAGGAGAGTTTTATAATGACAGGACACGCATTTATACAACACTTTATTCAAAAGGAAGAACCTCTCCTTCCGCGCGTCATACGTCATTACGCTATCTCTGCGTCATTGCCAATGTGCAGTCCTTTCAGTTTCGGGGTTCAAACCGATCAAGTGTTTACATGCACTCTCAATCATATTAGAAAAGGAATAAACCACCCCCTTCAGTCCGATGGAAATTTCATTCCGATCGAGCTCAATCAGATAGATTAAGGTGTTTACATGTCTTGATTGAGCCGTCAATCAGATTACAAACGGATTATTTGGTTGCATGTAAACGTAGCAACTGCGGAAAAAGGATAACATTTTTGTTGACATCTTACAAAACGCTTTTTAATGTGTATTCTAAAATTCTCAACACTTTGGATAACAAGCCTATGTAGAATTGTTTATGGAGCAGATGAAACGCCTATAATTTATGATTTTGATCATTTTCTTAAAAATGAGTTAGACTGAAATGTGAGGTTTATCATTTCATAAAACTTTTTTTTTTGGGGGTCAAATCTTTAGGCTATTTGAACACATAGAACATATTAGTAGATAACATTGTAAGTCACCGAACCAAGATTTTTTTTAAATCCAGCCTTCATTTATAATATTAAAGCTTTAATACAGTACAGCAACTGCACGTGCATGTTTAAAGCTTCTCATAGCTATGTGAAAATAAGTGTATAATTGAACAGTTCATTGTTGGAGCTGAGCTGAATGAGAGAGAGAGAGAGAGATGCAGAGCAGGGGGACGTGAGGAACAGTATTAAGAACCGCTGCTTTAGAACATTGATTTTGAAACTTGTGAATCCATTAGAATCGTTAGAAGACAGAATCGCGATTCATATATGAATATATTTTTACGTGCACCCCTAGTTTTCTCTTCCTCTTCTCTAAAGCAGGGCGGCATGGCCTCGCCCCCTTTGTTGCGTGTTCCTGGGGGTGGGGTTTATCAGGGTTTGTGATGTCACAAACCCGGGAAGTAACTCGTTGTAGTCCCTACCAGCCGTTTTTGTAGGCATTAAACTGCCAGAATTTTAAAAGACGACATCTCCGTTTGCATTGAACTTTCAGCTTCGTAACTTTGCAGATATTGTTTATGCTCAAACAGCAACATTACACACTAACTAACGTTAAAAAAGTGAAATCACAATCAACCACCTGTTTAATATTTTAGTGTTTATGCAAACAAAAAGTGCATAGTGCTGCTAATGTTTATTTGTTGTTTGTTGGTTCTGGACATAAAACTCATGATTTCATTGTGTGTATGAGTACTTTTTTAACATTTCCAACACATTTTAACAATACCGTGATAATACCGATAACTATATCATGGTCGTTTGTTCATTTATTACTGTTTACTTGTCTTTATATAACATAATTTATTAAAATGCAAGGTTGCATGTGTCATAAACAATGAAAACGATAACTTTTTTCTTTTTTCCTTTAATTATGTTAATAATAATAATTTTCTGAATATCTCTCTCTCTGATATTTATTTATTTATTTTTTATAATTTTTGTATTATTATTATTTTTTTGATAATCCATTGCGTATTAAAATGGTTCTAAAACTGACTACTACCCAAAACTCAGATTTGGTCCCCCCAACTTGTCAGATCAGAATTGCGCCTTTGGCAAACATCATCATAAAGTTGAGTGGTTGGAACCACAGCTCTCCACCTTTGGTTAGTTTCTTGTTAATATGGCATGTGGACTTAACTAGATCATGCATTTGAGCAAAATAAGCAATCTAACATCTAGTATAATCTATACCTTTCATTCCATACATCCTTTAGTTTTCAGGAGAAATAAAGCACCATTTTTGAGAGTGCGCATGCGCGTATGTGCTCTAGTATTACCTTTCATGGCGAGTCTATTTGCTCAGCGGACCAATTTTGCAAAGCTTCCAGCCAGCTATTTCTATTATCTACTTGAATGGGGAAATCTTGAATTCGGACTTATTCTGCCATATTGTGTTGCACTTTCTCCCATTCATAAGTAGGCCTAATTTGAACGCATCTTCTTAGTACTGTATATCTAAAGTCTTTGGTAGGTAGCCCACTGGGAACTCGCAAAACACAAAAAATAAGGTGAACAAAAATAGCGAAGCAGTCCTCGTATGCCATTGTCATTTACAGCAATAATCTGACAATAATTTGCTCTCCAATCGATTATTTAGCATAAGTTATCACTACACCACCTGCTCAATTAACGACAGTTAAACAAGTAGTTTGAACGATGAATGCACGACAAAGTTCCTACATTTTCGGTTGGTGACTAGGGGAAGACCGGTGATGGTTGTAACAGTTTTGACATTTCTGTCTGTATCTTGGTGTTCTTTTAAGCCAGTGCATTCAAAATGTGATTCAAACTAGTTACAAGTGTCTGCTATTAAATGGCGTAGCTGTTGTCTTTACAGCACAAACAGAAAATGCATGGTTTATTTCAAACACTAGGAGTGAAATGTTACAATTCACTCCATAGTCCGGGTTAGTTGTAACATACTCTGGGGTGAGACGTAACATTATGATATCCACCGGGGTGAGATGTAACATTATGCAATGTGTGTGTGTTTCAGCATGTTTGTTAATGTCAGACATAGTAATTGGCCAGAATATAATTGAACTTGAACATTTAGAGACATCCCTCAGTTTCTTTTTCTCTTCCAAGACCTAGGCACGCAGAAATGTAAAGAAAACATTTAAATAAAACAAAAAAAAATAGCTTGAAGTTATAACATGTTTCATTGATGTTACAACTAACCTAGAGCCTTGTAGCCATGAACTAGCTCACCTTACAACTAGGAGCCAAAACATTAGCACTAACAACTTGCTTGAAAAATATCTACACAGACACACACTAAACATAATTTAACTTTGATGAGTTTAACTACAAAGCAAGGACTGCCACCACAAAAATAAATTAAATATAATAATATACTATTTTTTTTTACCTCAAAATTCGTTTTTTTCCCTTCTAAAATCTGCTGTGGAATAAGGACTAAACTTAGAATGTGTGAAGTGAATTAGGTGATTTGTAACTTGTTCCTTATTTGAGAAATTGGAAGTGTTACAACTGACCTGTGTTACAACCAGAGAGTCAGTAGAGAGTCTCACCCTAATTTTACGTTTACAGCTAAAATCTGAAACCTTTTTATGCATTTTGGCCGTTCTTTTACACTACAACTGTGTTTTGGGGGCCTCAAAAGGTGCAAAGTCAAGGGTTTGAAAACATAAGCTACCATGATCTCTGTGTAAACCACAAAAATGTGAATTTGTGAAAACGGTGACGTAATGCGCATGTGTAGCTATTACGTGTTTGCGCAGCATTTCTTTACAAAATGACATCCCCAACTACTGGTCTGGCATGCATAAGCTTAAAGTCGTTTTCAACACGATCCATGTTGACCGGGCACGTTTTGACAACGTTGTCATCTGTACAAAATGGATTTTCTTTTTTAGTACATCGCTGTTATGTAACGTACCATTAGTTTCTACTATGATGCATCATGGTGGTTAAGCAGTGAGTCTATCCCATATCTATCTATCTATCTATCGTGGTAGAAACACAGCTAGGCTAATGACATTTTGAAAAAAAATTAACACAGCAGAAGTAGAGCAGGCTCTAGAGTTTGTAACATTATCCTTTCAAGTCAGAGGTCTTTCAAGAGGTTATTAATGACATTAAGTTTCGCCTTCAGCAAATAAATTAATCAAATTATTGTTGACTTAACACCTTTTAATAGCACACATGCCTCATCATCTCACCTCACGCTGAGCAGCTCAGTAAAGGCTCATAATTAAAAGCCCAAAGCGGGTTAGTTCAATGGTGTGTATGTCCGCGCTGGCCATTTCGCTGCATCTGGGAAACAAACACATTGCTCTAATGTAATTACAAGAGCTGGGTAATTCAACCTATTAGTGCCAACCAATAATGAATGCGATGAATTGTAGATTGTGGCAGGACAATATTTCAATAATGGACCTCAGCGTGGTTAACTAAACTTGAACATCATGGAAATATGTTTGGTTCTCCTTTAAGAGTCAATGTCAGAGAGGGTGTTGTGCTGTTGAGCTCAAACAAAATAGGCTATGTTCATTTATTGCTGTCTCAATGCACGTCTCAATTTGACATAGTTTGGTGAAGATGGATTGGTTGACACTCAGACTCATATGATGAGCTTGTATAATGCACCACATG
This sequence comes from Sinocyclocheilus anophthalmus, assembly GCA_018155175.1. NCBI lineage: Eukaryota > Metazoa > Chordata > Actinopteri > Cypriniformes > Cyprinidae > Sinocyclocheilus > Sinocyclocheilus anophthalmus. Next base: position 272,520 of record JADLZN010010683.1, on the reverse strand, counting down.
GATCCCAACCTTAATGGGACAAAATTGGATCATGAAGGAGTGAAAATTGAATTAGGGACCATATCAGCTGTAGGGACAACTTGAGCACATTGTTCTCTCTTCTGGATGATGGTGAAGATTTGCTCATCAAGGGACAATTACATAAACACGAGTTTCACCTCTCTACAGCTTTGCATTTTATAAATAGACATCTTTTAATTTTTGCCAAAATGTCTGTAAAATCACACAACAAAGATTGGCATGATGGTCATTGCTTTCTGATTTTCTGTTTGTGAAATCTAATGTCTTTATCTGCAAGTAAACTGCTTCTTCACACTAACATTCAAAGGTGAGCTCTTTGACACGATTTATGCGGACCTTATTGGTAGAATTCATAACTATCAGGCGTTACTGGAGGAAAAATGGTCCCAGACAGGACTTCACTGTATTTATTTCCTCTTCTCATCTTCCTTCTCATAGATATTAAGCCATAAAAGGTATAGGACCTTATGTAGAAAATAATCATTTATAGCAAAATGGCAATTTCTCAAGACTTTTAATTCCTTGTTAAATCAAAGCATCTATCTTTGACACTTGCCAATGTTCTACAAAGAGGAGTCAGTGTCCTGCAGCGGCTGCAAAGAAAAAATAAATTTTAGAGGTTATGGTGACCTGTTGGACATTGGCAGGGAGCTTGTATAAACTGGGGGGAAAATGTAGTGACGTATGTTTGATGAATATTTTGTCAAACACACAGAGCCATTATAACCACCCAGAGACATTTGGCTGTGTTAAATACATTTCTCATGCATGACTGATTCAGAGTTTACCGTAATGAACGATTATGGTCCCTGTTCCATAACCAAGATTCAATAAGTTGCAAGAGTCTGGTGATACTTCATTCAGAAGAATGGATGAGTTTTGGAACCAGAAACAGTGAATATTCCAGAACAGCAACACGACTGCAAACAGTTCAGTGAACAAGAAATTATTGAGTAACTTACATTTTGTCAGATTTTGCTCCATCAATGAAAATAGTTCCAAAAAACCCTGAGCAGAAACATTACAACACATAGCAACACAGAGTAGTGGTGTTTCCCTGAATGATTCTGTTTTAAATTGTGAATGATTCAGTGACTCACACATAAAGATAGCACTTTATTCCTTCTTGAAGAAATTAGCTTTTTTTTTTTTATGAATGAATGAATCAGTTGAGATATTGATCCAATGACTTATAAAGACAGTCAAATGTTTAATACTCAATGAATCAGTGTTTTTCAACATATTGGTTGAATGAATGATTCAGTGACTCACTCACAAAGGCAATCTATTCATTCCTGAATTAATAAGCGGTTTTGAACAATAGACCTTTTTCACATTTCCGGGTTTCTCAGCAGCGGAAGTCATCATAGTTGGGTAAAGTTCTGTAGCACTGAATGGGAGACTACCACAAATATATTTTTTGCATTCATTGCTCAAATAGCAAAAGAAAAACTCCATTTGGGGTAATGTTTGGGAGTTGTTGTTTTCATCGAATTTCAAAAAAAGGGGGGAAAAAAACGAAGAGATTGATAACGGCGGTCAGTGAGAGACAATGTCAATTTTTTTCCATCCCTCCCGTATTTAGAAACCCCTAGCATCCCTCTCTTAGACTCATTAGCGTTTTTTAACTAGTTTTTTTTGTAATTTGATGCAAAGGTATTATAATACAAAGTATAGTGTTATAAATGTACATACATTTAAAAAAAAAATGAAAATACAAAAAGCTCATGACTGTTGAAACGCATCATCACAGTCTTGTGAAAAGGGTCCATTATGAGTTGAGTGGAGTGATGTTGCTGACCGAAGAGCAATATTTATCTCCAAATGGAATGAATAACTGTATTTTACAATGGTTACTTATTTGCACTCTTGCGGAGTATCATTCATGGTTTACCTTAATGAGCAGATTGTATGTTTAACCAGAATTAAGATTACCAACATTGCGGACCTTAATTTAATAATCACACAAATTACCCAAAAATCAGACAATTCATATAAACAGGGTTCCTCAAATAGTTTTCGCGCAGGGCCGAATTCTGCCAACACACCAAGCCAAGGGTCACTGACCACTATATAATATAATAAGATAATATATGATATAAATTATATATATTACTGTTATACAGTATCTCAGAAGTGAGTACACCCCTCACATTTTTGTAAATATTTTATTATATCTTTTCATGTGACAACACTGAAGAAATTACACTTTGCTACAATGTAAAGTAGTGAGTGTACAGCTTGTATAACAGTGTTAATTTGCTGTCCCCTCAAAAATAACTCAACACACAGCCATTAATGTATAAACTGCTGGCCACAAAAGTGAGTACAACACTAAGTGAAAATGTCCAAATTGGGCCAAATTAGCCATTTTCTCTCCCCGGTGTCATGTGACTCATTAGTGTTACAAGGTCTCAGGTGTGAATGGGGAGCAGGTGTGTTAAATTTGGTGTTATCGCTCTCACTCTCTCATACTGGTCACTGGAAGTTCAACATGGCACCTCATGGCAAAGAACTCTCTGAGGATCTGAAAAAAAAGAATAGTTGCTCTACATAAAGATGGCGTAGGCTATAAGAAGATTGCCAAGACCCTGAAACTGAGCTGCAGCACGGTGGCCCACCCCCCAACCCCGCCCAAGACCATATAGCGGTTTAACAGGACAGGTTCCACTCAGAACAGGCCTCGCCATGGTCGACCAAAGAAGTTGAGTGCACGTGCTCAGCGTCATATCCAGAGGTTGTGTTTGGGAAATAGACGTATGAGTGCTGCCAGCATTGCTGCAAAGGCTGAAGGGGTGGGGGGTCAGCCTGTCAGTGCTCAGACCATACGCAGCACACTGCATCAAATTGGTCTGCATGGCTGTCATCCCAGAAGGAAGCCTCTTCTAAAGATGATGCACAAGAAAGCCCGCAAACAGTTTGCTGAAGACAAGCAGACTAAGGACATGGATTACTGGAACCATGTCCTGTGGTCTGATGAGACCAAGATAAACTTATTTGGTTCAGATGGTGTCAAGCGTGTGTGGCGGCAACCAGGTGAGGAGTACAAAGACAAGTGTGTCTTGCCTACAGTCAAGCATGGTGGTGGGAGTGTCATGGTCTGGGGCTGCATGAGTGCTGCCGGCACTGGGGAGCTACAGTTCATTGAGGGAACCATGAATGCCACATATTGTGACATATTGAAGCACAGCATGATCCCCCTCCCTTCGGAGACTGGACCGCAGGGCAATATTCCAACATGATAACGACCCCAAAAACACCTGAGGGTAAAGGTGATGGATTGGCCAAGCATGTCTCCAGACCTAAACCCTATTGAGCATCTGTGGGGCATCCTCAAACGGAAGGTGGAGGAGTGCAAGGTCTCTAACATCCACCAGCTCCGTGATGTCGTCATGGAGGAGTGGAAGAGGACTCCAGTGGGCAACCGGAGAAGCTCTGGTGAACTCCATGCCAAGAGGGTTAAGGCAGTGCTGGAAAATAATGGTGGTCACAAAATATTGACACTTTGGGCCCAAATTGGACATTTTCAATTAGGGGTGTACTCACTTTTGTGGCCAGCGGTTTAGACATTAATGGCGGTGTGTTGAGTTATTTTGAGGGCACCGCAAATTAGCGGTTATAAAAGCTGTACACTCACTACTTTACATTGTAGCAAAGTGTAATTTCTTCAGTGTTGTCACATGAAAAGATATAATAAAATATTTACAAAAATGTGAGGGGTGTACTCACTTCTGTAAGATACTGTGGCGTGTGTATTATTATATATATATATATATAGATTATAATATATATATAATTATTTGTTCATTATATTCATTTATTCTGATGATGGTTTGCTTTTGCGAAAATAATCACAAGATGGTCACCAAGATGAACTATTCAGATTTTACCCCAGTAGTTTGTTTTATTCAAACAATTATGAAAATTTTTGCATTTAGATACAGAAGAACTTGCCTGTTGAATATTAAAAACAAAAAATCTGGATCTCCAAGTCTGCCATGCGAATCAACTGTTCCTGCTCATTCCCAGACTGAATCTCTTCTCTCCACTTTCCCTAATTACAGATTCAATTATTAGATCTGTCACCATTAATATTTTTATGCTTAGATTTTTTTTGGGGGGGGATCAAACTGTAACACCGTGTCCACAACCAGATACGACGTGAAAAAAAAGTATATTTTCCATGTAGTTTTTGTCCTAACCACCCGCGACAGCGACACGTGACGACAAGCGACATGGGATTCTTTTTCACAAATGGTTTTTATTTTTCTGCGACGTCGCGGCAGGAACAACATACAAAATATGACAGTGATAATCTCAGGTAATGATTGTTTTTTATGTGCTTTATTCAATGTTAAAAGGGTTTAATGTGAGTTTGAATATCATTTCAGTAGCCATACTGAAAGCAACAATGGATATTTTACCTCAGATCTTGAAAATAAATTAAAGCAAACTTTTTCCGTGTCCCCTTTTCTTTTCTACACACTCGTCATGTTTTTGCTGTCACATTGTATCTACACTGGACGCAACAAAGCATTGCAAATCATTTGAACTTTGTGTCAGTATGTATAATAGAACGAGTCAGCAGTTTACTGTCGGGGATTTGTCGCATCGCGCTGCATCCAGTGTCAACAGCATCACTGATTATAATGGGTTCTGTATTTTTTTGTGTCACGTCGCGCCACGCCGCTCGCGTCTGGTGTAGACATGATGTAAGTTAATGTAACTTTCTGATGCTGCGTTTGAATTTTCAAATTATTTGAAATTAGCGCAGGCCAAACTTTTTTCTCTTGCGGCCGCCTATTGAGGAACCCTGCATAAACCATTCTATAGTCATTCATAATGCCACAAATAATTTATGAATAAAGCATAATAGTCAAACATGTGGTTTGCAGACATAACATTTAATTATGCATTGGAATGATATTTGATTATAACTCCTTACAGCATCAATTTGCAATGATCTGATAATTTTTATACATGAAGATACATAAAGTCTCATTGCCATTTAGAGAGTGGGTCCTGTGTTCAAGGAAAAGGTCACGAAGGTCTCAAAAGGTCACTAAGTTTCTCAGCCAATCAAAATTGAGAACTGAGGAACCGTATTGTGTAATAGGGCGTTGTATAGTGATTCAAAGAATGTATGAGGCATACAAGGTGCATATATGGTACATATATCTGCAATCCTGATGTCTCATCAGCACAAGGAACTACAGAATTTATTCTATTTATGTCTCCCTTTATAATAATGAATTTCTGAAGTACAGATGCTTTATATCTACTTTGTGGTGATGCCTAAAACACAAATCGACTGTCTCACCTGTCTGCAGCTGTGAAATAAAGGTGCTGTTAGTCTGGAGTTTTGGGCCTCTGGGCAACAATAAGCCCATCTGCTGTTGCAGGATCAACCAAGCATTATTTGGTATACTTTCAAGTCTTCTCTGGGCAGCCAATATAAAATAATATTGGCTTGGTTTCACAGTAAGGAACAGATTAACTGCACCCATACCATATTTCTGAGCTGACGGTGCCCACACAATTCCCATCCAAGAAGAAGGCAAAAACAAAGCAGACATATTTAAAGAACTGTAAAGTAGAGGGTCAAACCGAAAGTATAGAAAGAGAAAGTGAGAGGCGATTATGTAGGAAAGAGGAGAAACATGAGGAAGAGGACAGCTGACAGACAGCTTCTCAGAGAAAGCGAAAGCAGTAAATTGAGACAACACAAGGACGGAGAATGAATGACTTTTTGCGAGAATCAAGCGAGAGAGAAACTGCGACAGAAGACAGAATGAATAGAGGAAAGACAGAGGAAAGAGAGGAAGTCAGACTAATTGCCTCAGTCCTGGATTTGCGCTCGTCAGATGCTGTGCAGTGACATTAAAATTGATTTCTTTTCTGCCACGGATCACCTGCGCTGCTGGAGAGAGATCACAGACGGTATGCCAGAGCGAGCCTCGGCTCCAGGAGCCGCTGGTGCAGGGGACGCAGGGTCAGATCGCCTGCCCTTCAAATGTGTACGCTAGGAAGATGTTTGTGCCCTTTATGCTAGAAAGACAATCACACCTGAGAAAGATGGATCTATCTACAGTAAATATTGTAGATAGATAGATAGATAGATAGATAGATAGATAGATAGATAGATAGATAGATAGATAGATCAAGCTTTTATCCAGACTGAAACCATTCAGATGACATCATCTCTTTCACATATTTGTACTCGCATATTCCTCTCTCTCCCTTCCTCCATTTTTCTCCTCCCTCCATTTCTCTCCTCTTTCTACACCATTTTACAGCGATAACTAGATTTCCTCACATCAGTTGTTCTGATCTAAAATTCTGTGGCCGTACAAAGAAAAATGTCTTCATCAGTTTCCATCAGATGTGAGCTTTGCAGTGAAGCAGACTTCCCTTGACAAGGAGACTGAAGCTGCTGCTGGTGGTTACACCGCCTTCTAAAAATACCTGTCCTAAATTCTCAAAACCCAAACGGAAACACAGAAGCACTGATTAGATCTCGTCTAAAGCTGACATCCACCAAAATGAACTGCCATCAGTGATGTTTGCGGTTTCTTTTGTGTAAAAGGCAAATCACGAGAAAACATTTTCACCAGGCTTGGATCCCATGAAACTTTCAAGTACTAAATTGTGAACATCCCATTTAGTAAATGTCTGTCCCCAGTGTTCCCATTTTTTTATAGCTGAAGTACATTACATACTTATAAAAAAATAATAATAAAATACAAATTTGTTTGATTACCTATCTGTACAGTTGTTTCAAGAACAAAAAAAAAAGTTATTCAAGGTGTAGATGAGTGCTATATTACTGCTGATGGATCCTCTGCAGTGAATGGGTGAAAGTCCAAACAGCTGATAAAAACAAAACACTAATCCATAAGTAATCCACACCACTCCAGTCCATCAGTTAATGTCTTGTGAAGCCAAAAGCTGCATGTTTGTAAGAAACAAATCCATTATTAAGAAGTTTTTAAAGGGGTCATATGATGCGGTTTCAATTTTTCCTTTCTCTTTGGAGTGTTACAAGCTCTTGGTGCATAAAGAAGATCTGTAAAGTTGCAAAGACTAAAGTCTCAAATCCAAAGAGATATTCTTTATAAAAGTTAAGAGTCAGCCACGCCTACCTAAAACGGCTCGTTCTAAAAAAATGTAAAAAAACGACCAAATGTTCACGCAAAGAAAGAAAGAAATTCTTGCTGTAGTATTGTTGTTGCCACCACCATGTAGTGAAGGCACTGTGTGTTTTGTTGTGAAAACGAACCTTCTTTGTTTGGTCTTCTAAAAGAGGACGATATTTGCTTTGTCATGCCTGGAGCTGATCCATGTTGGTTGCTGAGGGAATACATCAACTTTGTGCTGTGGATCTCCGGATCGGCTTTCACCGTGGACTAAACGGAGTCCAGCCCGGGGTCGTCACATATGGTTGCCGCAAGCCCATGGCCGGAAAATACTTTGTTTGGCCTTCCAAAAATTGACACGACTAGAAGTCAGTGGTTAAGTTGTGTTTACAACACTGTTCCAGAACACTCAACCCAAATATCCAGATTTGTGCAGCACATTTTATGGACTACTGTTTCCTGATCCTGGTAGAGTAGAATACAATCCCGGCTGTTCTGACTCACAGACTGTAAGTAAGTTTTTTTATATTTAAAGGATTTGCCACTGACTATTCAAATGTGAGTTTTTTTGGGCAGTGTAGAGTAGGTCTTGTTGTTTGTCATTTCTCCGATTAAAAATGCAGACATGGTTTTATGTTTAGCGGCGCGATGCAACACAACACGTAAAAAGACCGTAGAAGTCATTATAATCGGTAATTATGTCCCCACTGGAGCAACAAATGCCTCGTTATAATGGGTTTTAATGTTTTGTCTTGTCGCTCCGGCCGGACAAGGCATCACGTATGGTGAGGGGCGTAACATTTCGTCACACGCTTGAGGCATTCGGCCAATCACAACGTACTGGATAGCTGGCCAATCAGAAGCACACCTCGCTTTTCAGCCCAATGAGCCTTAAAAAATCAGCGTGTTTCAGAAAGGCGGGGCATAGAAGAAAACAATAATGTACAGTATGTGGAAAAATAATGTTTTCATTACACAAATACACCAAATAATGTTATTTTTAGCAACATCATATGACCCCTTTAACTTAGGTTGTTGCGTCAGACAAAATATGGACCAAATACAGAATACGCCTTCCTCCAGTTGAAAAGTCCATCTCTGTTTTCTCACATCAATCATCCACATATTTGTTCAGCCCCTGAATATTTCTGGTCTGCTTTCGATTGTAAATGGGCTTGTCGTGCGATTTCTCTCCTGATCAGACAAGAAAACTTTTCACTGGAGAAAGAAATATTGTGATCGAGGACACACCTTAAATGAGGATTGGTTCTTATAAAACACAGCCTTTTCATTCTAAGATGTTAATGATGGTCGGAGCTGGTTGTGGATTAATGTGGATTACTGTGAGTTTTTTCAGCTGGGACATGGCTGCCCAAGATTGTATTAGTATATACTATACTAATAATATTCAGTCAACATCATGATTATGAGGGGTGATATTGAGTTCACAACATCACTGCAAGAAATTTTTTTTTTTTGAAAAGCAGAAAAGGTACTGGTAATTTTCTGTCAGGACATTTCAGTTAAGTTGTTAAGCCGTTTCCACCATGGTTCCACCAAAAAAAAAGAAGAATTGTATTTCATTCATTTCATATTTCAAAAATTTAATTGTGGCATTTATCTCAGAACTCAGAATTTGTTTCTCACAATTCTGAGAAGAAGAAAAAACAGAGTTGCAAGATATAAATTCACAATTGTGAATGTCAGTTATTACTTTTTTCTTCCAATTCCGAGTTTACATTTCACCATTTTAAGTTTAATATATATTGCAATTCTAAAATTTTTCCCCTCGGAACTGGGTTTTTAAATTATTATTATTTTTTGTTTTACTAATTTATGTACGAATGTATTTATTTATTTTTATTTCTTCTGGCACAGAATAAATAAAAAAAAGTAATTTTTCTCTCACAGTTTATTTAGCACAATTTGGACTTTTATTCTCAGACTTGTGCAGTTTATATCTCACAATAAAGGAAAAATTCAGAATTATGAGACAAAAAGTCAAAATTACCTTCTCTGTTTTTTTTTTTATCACTTTGCAGAAATGTCCATCGAGTTTACACTCATTTCTTTAAAGCTAAAACACAACACAATGCAATGCTTGATTCAAAACACTGGCAATGCGCCTGTGCGTTATATTAACCGGGTACATTGGGCTCTGCTATTTTACAGACATTTCTTAGAATGCAATTTATTTAACAAAAAGTTCATATCAGACACAGTATGCCACTTACGTCGTATTGTTGCTTGGCCAACAAAAATAGTTCCACATGAAGTCCACCAACACATGTCTGAGCAACACCCAGTTGAGCTTTGTTCCTGAATGAATCAGAGTCACTAAACGAATCGGTTAATGATTGATTCAATGACCCTTAAAGATGGTCACTTGACGCCATCTACTGGCATAACGATATAACCTGCAGAAAGATGCTGTATCCGAAATCGCATACTCTCTGAGTAAGTACTTCTTTTGAATAATTATAATCCATATAGATGTGTTCGGCCCAAAAAATTTGTAATGTGGATTTACTACATTTGTCAATGTCATGTGACCTACCAGCGTCAGTTGTCGCTTTACTGCCATTTACCATTCAAATAAAGCATCTCATAATCTTGTACTGCAGTTATATCTGATCAAATGCACATTATTATTCTTTAGCTTTGGTTAAACAAATCAATTGTGCTTGCTTGGAACAGCAGCTACGCTAATTATGTCTCTAGTTGTTTCTCTGTTTCTGCTGGGATTGACACAAGCTGCAGTCTGGATCCAAAACACCTGAGAAGAGATGACGCCAACCGAGAGGACCTAGATGCACCTGAAACACATACGAACTCCCAGTTTGCTATAAGTTTGATTGCATATATAAGAATTGCTGTTAATAGTGTTCATCGTCTGTTTCATTATGTCTTTAATTGATTTTTCTGTACAGTTCTGCCATATGTGCATAGCGAAACAGCACCATGGATAAGCTACATAATATGTAGAAACTTAATTTGCTGTAAAGTTGCTTTGCAACGATTTGTATTGTGAAAAGGGCTATAAAAATAAACTTGAATTTGGATTGAGGGAATTCACAAATCCTCTCCGTGGCCTCATGGGAGGTAAAGTGTCCCATCAGATGCGCCCTTCGAATCGCTGTAATAGTAGGCCATTTGGGACTTTTCCTTGATATTTCAGGTGAATCAGACTTTCCATATACTGTGTTATGCCTGCCTATATAGTAGGGCAACTGTGTGATCGGATGCAACAAAGTAGTTGAGTTGTCATTTCCTGATAAAGCAGGTCATTGAAAGATGAATCGGTTGAGAAATGATTCAATGACTTTGTCACTGTTGCCACTACGGGCTAAGATGTAACATGCGGTCCTAAAACCTCAGCTGGCATGACTTTGCTTTTATTAATGAATGTTAAAGGGGTCCTATTATGCTGTTTTACAATGTCTTGATTTTGTTTTGTGGGTGTACTTGAACAGGCTCTTATACTAGGTTGTTCGAAAAACAAATTATTTTTCACAAATTTTACATTATTACAGCACCCCTCTCCCCAGTCTGGCATGAACTTCTCGAATAGTTCCTGTATCAAATGAATGCCCGCTTTCTGAAATACGAAATGTGCGGTGATTGGTTATTTGGGCCAGTGTGTGTTGTGATTGGCACTACCCGGCTCCTGGTCGGGAAATGTCGTGCCCCTTACCATAGCCGCCTGCGAGTTTCAGTGTAAATATTGCGTCAAAATCGAATCAATCTGAATGCGATTTAAACCCGGATGATTATAACCACCCTAAGTTCGTCTGCCTTGGGAAAGCGAGAATGTCTCCGACATAGTGATAACACTCACTGCCTTCTCTAGTGCAGCTCAACCAGATCTCGTCCCATTCGTCGATATTTGTGATATCCCAAATCCCGGAAAAAATATGCGTTGTAGTCCAAACGAGCCGTTCGTTGTAGTTTCTGAAAAGTGATTTCTGTTAAATAAAATATCTCCTTTTGAATTGGACTTTGAGCTTTGTAACTTTGCAGATCTTTTTTATGCTCAAACAGCAACATTACAGACTAACTAACGTTGAAAAAGTGAAAAAGCATAATAGGACCCCTATAAACAACAACCAAAAATAATAGCTATTTTGGTATTTTCGCAAACCCCAATTCAATCTGGTTGCTGTTTTTGCAATTGTTCATTATTCAGTCAAATCCTGATGGATAAAATCAAGTCCCACACTACATTTTTTCCCTCATTGAATATCTTCACCTAGAAATAAGTCACATTTCTGGAAATGGAAGTAAAATGTATTGCAAATGGGTGTTCACATTGACTTTTTAAATATGGTTGACAAACAGCTTCTTATACATCCTTTTCTAGGGCATAAAACCAGTATTAAACATATATCCAGCAGATAGCAAAGGCTGTAATAGTTCATTTAAAAACTAGGTCAACACTAGCTAAGCATAATGTATGTAATGTGATTTTGTTTTATTATTTATTAGGACTCCCAGGTTGGTTGAGGTCTTGGTCGGGGAGGGGGGAACAACGGTGAAATCATATTGATTTTGTCTGCATTTAAGTTAGAAGGTTGAGTTACTTCGTTCCATTTTAGAGGCATAGATTTGTGGAAAGCTGCTTTTGTGTATTAAATTAAATATTGGAATAAAGTTTGAAAGCTGATCTCCATCTTTGTAATTCAGGGCAGCGCTTGACCGTCTCTCCAGTGAACACTGCACATTTCTCTCCTCTCTTTCCCCTCAGGCCATTAAGGGTGAGAGTGCATCCTGGGAGTTTTCCAGGAGGGGTGGCAGCAGCACGGTGTGATTAATACGGGTGTCACCTGGCAGCTCCATCGTACCTCATAACAGCATCCGATCTGAATAACCTCTCGGCTTAATGCCCCCTCCCCACCGCCTGCGGCTGGTACTTTAATGCCATTATTAACCCTTCCCCATCTGCATCAGACATTGTGACTTACTCCCGGAGACACAAGCTTGATATATGACACAATATGGCTCTGATAGAATCTCTTATATCACAATAGAAGAGCATGGAGAAGGCAATGCCTCGCAGTTGGAGAGATGCAGAAAATGGAAATGCAAAAACTTGATAAAAAGAAACAATTCTAAATGCAACTAAAAAATGTACAACGTTGGCAAAGCAATATAATCTGGCAAATCAGCTTGATCAGATCTTGTTGATGTGAAAGATTGTCAGAATAATATTAACCCTCTAGTGCTGTTCGCATGGTGGTAACATTTTTATTTTTCAAATGAAATTAACAATATATTTTACTTCTAACAATTTTTTATATATATATATTGCATTTTTAGGGTATTTGAGGGTACTAAATTATATTTATGGAATAGTTATGATCCAAGTATTATTACCTGTTAACCACTTTTTTGAGCATAGACCTGAAAATTAAATGTCCAACTTAAACTGTTGTAAATTTTGAATACTTTGGTGCACACTTACGTTTGGTCTCTTTTTAAAGAAGACATGTGGCAGATTATTGCTGAAGTGAAAAAAGTGAAACTCAAAAACAAAAAATTTGAGGTTGATATCTCAAAAAATTTTGCTTTCAGTAAGATTTTGTTTGGGCGCAGTACCAAACGTTTCCACTAGACGAAATTTGCTTCCCATTCATCTCCAATGCGTTTTGACCGTGAATATCACAAGTGTGACTATTTCTTCAGGATCATTTAACCTTGTCCCACTCATGTCAAATTTTTTTGTGTGTGTGTTCACATAGAAAGGGCCAAACCTTTACCACTTGTGTGTACTAATCCGATGAAGTAAAAAAATTCTAACAAAGCAAAACATTTTTCGATAAAAAATTACTGAACAGCACCAGAAGGTTAAGGGTGAATTCAGGATAATATACAATATATAATATAATAATATAATTCAGGATTATAGGCAAATGGTAAAAACTGTCCCAATCTTAGGCCACCATATTAAGTGGTCCGTCTACACACTTTATACTGTCTCTGAAATGACAGACACATAAATATTAAGGTTGCGAGGTTTTATATTAACACATGTCCATAGAGATCTTGTAAAAATATAGGGAGTAGATATATTGCTTGTATAGGTCACACTCATAAAGTCATGACAGATTCAAGTTTACGGGGATGAAATCTGCTGTGTGGTATATGATGCAGTTCTGGATCTGGTTTCAAACATTTACTGGCCAGACCAATGGAATTGTGACTTTATCATCAGTAATCCAACATAAAATCACAGATGTCAAAAGGCAAGTGCCAGAATCAAACCAAGCGAGTTAGTACATAACATCTTTGACTATCCAAAATGCATTTTTCCTTGTTTGACCGCTTAATGGCTCCATAGCTCATTTGATTATTTTTACAACGAGACTCTTAAGAAGACTGTGTGATCCTGAGGAAGAGAAAATTGCATTTCCTTTGCAAGAAAATTGGCTGTAAAGACCTCCAACATGAATTCCCAGCTGAGCTGTTGCACTTTGCCTGAGAGGAAACAATAAAAAGGGATTTAAAATTTATCATATCAGATTTTATGTATTTGTGCCCGTCTTTGAGTTTCAATAAATGGTAATAAATAAGCACCTGCACTTTAGCCCTAAACTTTTTCTTGGTTCCATGACGCTTCAGTGATGAATAGAAACAGACAGACGTGAAAAATTAGCATCTCACGAACCAAACAAGACGAGCATAGACAATAAAAATTACTGGATTTGAACTGGAAAAAGTTTTTGGTAAAACCAACGGTAAATTTCTTATGCTAATGACTCTGATGACTTTGAACTCTGGATCTCTGAGTTTCTCAGAAGTGAGGTCTTGTGTCGGGTTTGAGCACAAGTCAAGGGCCGAACCAAATTTTGATCTATTTTTATAAATGCATTGATCTTTCATACAGAATCTGATCCCAGTGTGGAGGGGGGGCCCATCGTCTGTTGAAACGTGGGGCCTACATAAAATGTAAAAAAAAACCTCTCCAAAAGCTCAATGGAAGTGGTGTTCTGGCCATATTCTTATTCCTAACAAAGAGGGTGACAGATTGCCTTTTTCTTTTTCCTTCTTCTAATTCCCCTTGATTGATCTGGTCCATTTATATTGTGTTAGTTTTTTTTATTGGGGTTAACTTGGTGGTGTGTTGGCGCGGCGGACCAGTCGCTCGAATACATAATATGGATCCCCTGACATAGCGCAATCCGGACTATCAGGGAGGGCTCAAATCAAGTTGTTCATTTTCAACTCAGATAAACAGGAATGTCAGATTGAATTTCGGGCGGCAATTGTGTTTACAAGATTGCCAAGAAGCAGAAAGATGAACGTTCAAATTAACTTCAACTGGACATCATCTCTTGCGGGAGAAGAGTAAGTTACGTTATTTGAGGAATGAAAAAAAACGGAGTTGTGCACCAGGATCTACGGGGGGATTTCTATGAGGAAGAAGATAGGCACCAGCAACGATAGGGGGGGCAGACGAAAAAAAACATTGTATAAACATATAAACATAATGTCAAAAAACAAAATGTCAAATCATATGTCTTTCGGTAAATATATCTAACGAAGTATAAAGGCCACCAACCGGGTAATGGGTGTTATATAACTATCAATAAACTGTTATCCAATGGATAATACTCAGAAATGTTTCTTGAGCAGCAAATAAGCATATTAGAATGATTTCTGAAGGATCATGTGACACTGAAGACTGCAGTAATGATGCTGAAAATTCAGCTTTGATTACTAGAATACATTACATTTGAAAATATATTCAAATAGACCACATTTATTTGAATTGTAAGATATTCATAGATTAACTGATGTATCACTGATTTTTTCCTTGCTTTCTTGAGCTTCCGGCAAGATGGCGCCTTTGTTTGGCCATGCCGCTGCCACTGTCCGTCTACCGCGTTACGTCCTAGCTGTCCTGTGTGTCGTTCTGTTTTTTTCTACTTCTAAATGATGGACTTGCTGCTCAGGTGTATGATCGCCAAACTCTTTTATACATAAGATCATCAGTGGTAGATCATAATGTTCCACCGCCTTGGGCTGATATTCCACAGTCATTATTGTCCGCATCAGTCCACTCAGCTAGTGATTCTGGCAGTGGTTTTCTGAGTGTCCTGGAAGTGAGTCATCGGGAAATGGCATCGATTGCTTCAGAGGAGTCTAGCCCCTGTGTTTTCGGCCTGTTTATGGAATGATTTCCCCTTGTCTACAGCTGGTAATGTCAGATTCTCCTGTCTCCATCTCGTTTTCCCAAATACTTTTGTGGAAACTGTTTATCCGCCCGTGAGTGGAGTGGAGTTGGAGTGGCGGATTGAGTCTCCATCAACTTCGTACGTTTCCTCGCAAAATCCAAAAAAAATAAAAGTTCCAAAACGTTTCTCTTCCCCTCAGGATGGCAATGGTAAATGCTCATTCAATAACTAATAAAACTCTTGTGTTGAACGATATTGTTAAAACCAAGGAGCTGGACTTTTTGCTTTTGACTGAAAACATGGCAAATAAATATGGAAAATGCTCCTCTCAAGGAAATTCGCCCTAAGGATTATACTGTTATTAGCCTGCCGAGAATCTCAGGCCGTGGTGGAGGACTCGCTGTGGTGTTTAGAAATAGTTTTTTTCTGCCGGATGGTTAATACTGGGTCTTTCTATTTCTTTGAATTGCAAATGATTGGTCATACAGATCCCTTTTATTGTATTTTAATTTATCGTCCACCTGGTCCTAATAGTTCCTTCTTAGATAATTTTAGTGATTTCTTATTATCACCTATTCTTAAGCTCTCTAGAATTGTGATTGTTGGTGATTTCAAAATTCATATTGATGATGTTTTTGATAAATTTGCAACTGACTTTATGAATATAGTCATTTAATCTTACTCAACATGTTACTGGTCTCACTCATATAAAAGGGCATAATTTAGATCTTGTTTTTAGTTTTGGTTTAAATATTGGTTCTGTTCTGTCTGAGGATTTTTTTTATTTCAGATCATAATTGTATTTTATTTGACTTATTTTCAGTTTAGATTCATCACCATGTAGTTGGGTAATTAATTATCGCATCTTAAATAACCTTTCTGAAGAAAAATGTTGTGCTGCTTTTGAAAATTCCTCTATAATTATGTCAAACAGTAGTGTTGATGTTCAAGTACAACTTTCTAATGAGTACTGCCTTCCGATCTTGGATGAAGTTACTCAAATTAAATCCAGAGCAGCCCCTCTGTTTAACTCCACCCCTTGGATGAATGAATCCTTTAAATGTACCTGTTGTAAAACTGAGCGTTTTTGGAAATCTACCCGACTACTAGTTCACTATCAGCATTTAAAATAATTTCTAACGGAGTTTAATAACATGGTTAAAGATGCCAGAATGTCTCTAGTAGCAGACATAATCCCAACATTTAGTTTGACACCATACATAACATTGTCTCTCCTCCATCACCTGCGGTCCAAATCTCTTCAGTTGATGAGTGCAACAGTTTACTCTCCTTTTTTTGTGGAGAAGATAAACAATATACCAGATAATATTATTCATTCTCCTTCTCTTCAGAGATCTTGTACTTCCAGTTTAGTAACTTTGGAGAAATTTTCTCCGATAACACTAGAAGATCTCACTAAACTTAGCTCTATGAAAATCTCTACTAGTCCCCTGGATGTCGTACATACTACTTTGTTTAAAAAGGTTATTGACACCATTGGTCCCTGTGTGCTTGCCATAATTAATAATTCATTAACATCTGGTCATGTTCCAATTTATTTTAAACAAGCTGTTGTTCAACCTATTCTCAAGAAAACAAATCTTGATCCGTCCTTGTCCCAAAATTATAGACCTATTTCTAAACTATACCTTTTGTGGCTAAGGTCCTGGGAAAAGTATTAGTTAATCAACGTACAGCTGTTTTAGATGGGTATAATGTGTTTGATAAATTCCAGTCTGGCTTTCGGCGTTTACACTCTACTGAAACTGCTCTTAGAGTTTTTAATGATTTATTATAGCAAGGTGATGCAGAGGAATGCTCTGTTCTGGTTCTATTCGATCTTACTGCTGCTTTTGATACCGTTGATCACTGTAGTTGACAGGCTCAGACAGTATGTTGGTATCTCTGGAACAGCCTTGAAACTTGTCAGATAGATCTTTTTCAGTTAGAGTTCACAATTATGCCTCATCAACAGCATCTCTCTCCTGTGGTGTTCCCCAGGGTTCTGTTTTGGCCCCATTGCTTTTTGCTTTGTATTTGTTGCTTCTGGGGCAATTGATAAGTACTTTTCAAGGTATATGCTATAATTTGTAAGCAGATAATATTCAACTTTATTTTTCTTTTAAGCCCCATGAAACTACGACATTCTCTGTTCTTTTAAATGGTATAAACTCTGTAAAAGTCTGGATGGAAAACAGTTAAATTCTGAAAAAATTACTTATCTTGGCTCCTGCTGGTGTTCTCCCAAGGTGATGGAATGTCTTGGCCCCTTATCGCATTCTGTTAAACCTTCCCTTCGTAATTTAGACCTTCATATGGGACAATAAACACGTTAAATATCTGGTTCAAATTGTTTTTATCAGTTGAGAAACATTACAAAATTGAGGCCTTTTGTGTCAACAGTGGAGATGGAGATGATTATACATGCTTTTATTTCCTCCCGCCTTGATTATTGTAATTCTATTTTTACGTGTCTTAGCACTTCATCCCTGAAATGATTACAAGCGGTCCAAAATGCTGCTGCTAAGCTTTTAACCAAGTCATCAAAGAGATCTCATGAAACACCAATTTTAATCACTTTACACTGACTCCCAGTCAAATTTAGAATTAAAAAAGTACTTGTTTAAACGTTTCCGCCATGTTCATAAACGTTAAAAAACCAAACCCAAATATTCGAATGGTGGTGTATTTGTACAAAGTAAATAATTTTATTTTGCAGACAGGATTTAAACATCCTGAGCATTTTGTTCTCTAAAACTGGCATTTAAATGAGTGATCAAATCCTATCTTGCATAAATCAGCAGAAATGCATTAACACATGAGAAGTAGCCCTGCCGGACTGTCTCATGCTCTGCAAAGAGTGTCCCATTCATTCAGTATCTGATTGCAGCACATCAAAAATTCATTACTGGGATTCTAATTTAGCTTGTTCCCCAAAGGAAGATTCCTGTATTCTTTAGCCACTCCTGAGAAACAAGAGCGCGACACATGGATCACACCATAAGGACTCATTAAGATGCAGAGGAGTCTCTGGTCTGCTCCAACAAATGCCATCCTGGTTGGGGTCAGTTTTTCCAATCTGTCTCTGTATACATATGAAGTTGGGCCGGGATAATGGGGATGTATTGTTCATGTTGGATCCAAAAGGGTGACCTGTTGATGGATAATATGTCATGATCTAAAAACAAACATGACATATAACAAACAAAAGAATGGCCAGGCAATAAAAGTAAAAGATTGTTTGATAAGCAAATGATGGGTTCATTTTTCCACCCTTGCTTATTTTATAAAAAGGACTTACTAAAATTTAGTATAAAACTAAATCGCTGGGTTAGGGTTAGAAAAGATCAGAGAGACTTTTCTCTTAGGGGGCGATGACACAAACAGGAATAAAACTGGTAAACTAGGTATAAAAATTCATTTGATATCTGGGTCTTCCGGTAATAATAAATCAAAACAATCAAGTAAACATAGAATGTAACTATTAATAAATATCTTGCAATGAGTATTCACTGAATTTGCAGCAAGCTTACGGCCGTCTTCAGTGTCACCGATCCGACTACAAAAGCACATTCTCAAGAACGTAGAACGGGTGCGGCTTCAAGAAACATTTTTAGGTAGCATTATGGGAGGAGGGAGGCTGTCTGAACATATATATCAATACAGGTGTGATGGGTGTGCTGCAAATACACATATATTCTAACTGCTCTGGTAGAGAGCTTCGGCAGGACTGTTATTGGATGACCGAGGAAATGTCAAAAGGAAGCATTTATTAGAAGAGTTTATAAAGATGTACTGGCCTTGTAGACATTTAATGTTCCTTCTGATAACCGTATTTACGTTTTCTTAAAAAAACACAAAAAAAACATCTTAAGGGGGCTGACCCCAACTGTGCAAGCGGCGGAATCACGATCAATTGCTCCCAAAGCTGCAGCGTTTATAGGGCAGTTCAGTAGGGCGACGACCCATCGGAGAGACACATACACCACACCCAGATAGATAGAGATAATATACTTCATATAATAGATATATATATATATAATAGTATCTATATAACAGCGACACAATTAAACCTCAACATACTTTTATTTTCTACCACAAACGATGACCTGTTAGCCTCCTGTTTGCCATTTTACTGTGGAGTGACTTTGAGGAAGCGTTTCATTATCTTGGTAATTTCTGGGCAGCAGCTCATTACATATCTTCCTTAAGAAAACAGAAATGTGGAAATGAGAGCTCGTTTCCTTCTTATCACCATGCTGGCATGGATCCAGATACTTAGAAGGCCTGTTTGATATTTGTGTTTAATTCAGCGGTTTGTATCATGATAAAGCTAGTGCCAGCCTGGGAAGTGGGACGAATCAATCAGGCCTAGAGAGGGTATTATGACCCAAAAGGTCATTTCAAGGTCAAATCTTGCAAATGTTTAAGGCATGATTTTCCCTAAATTGCAATTGTCATTATTCACTCCTATTTCAAACTGTATAATGTTTTATTGCAGTCACAGTTTATAGTGACCATTTTTGTCAAGATCCAAAAACATACCATAAAATCTCTGTAAAAGCATCAAAACTATAGTCATCTTGAGCTCAACTATTGAGTTTTAAAGAGACGGTTTGCCAAAAAATGAAAATGGAAGGCAATAGTCAATGCAATGGAAATCAATGGTCACCAAAACCTTTTGGTTACCAACGCTCTTCAAAAAATATCTTCTTGCATGTTCTGCAGATTAAACAGTCAATACAGGTTTGAAATGACAAATGATGACAGTAATGATGACAGCTGAGTAAAAGAGTAAATGATGACAGAATTTTCTTTCTTGGCTGAACTATCCCTTTTATGATGTTGCTACTTGGAAAAAATCTACATACAGATTCTTCAAAATTCTCCTTATAGATTTAGACAGACATGATGGTGAGTAAATAATGACATTATTTTCGTGTTTGGGTGAAGTGTTCCTTTAAGAAACTACAGATGGAGTCTCCAACAAGTGCAGTTGTTGCTGAGAGTTTCCACATTTTATTTACCACCACAGAGACATGTGACTACATCTGTGAATCTCATCGCGGGAGGTGGAAGATTGTCATGATGGTTAAAGAGAGAGAGAGCTCAGTATCTTCCCTGCACTCCGAGCTCTTTTTCGGCTGCCTGCTCAATGGCTCTGTGGATGATACACACTTCTTCCTGCGTCAGGGTCCTCTCCATGTGACGGTACTCCACGCGGTAACAGTGGCTCACTCTCTTCATCCTAGGAGAGTATGAAAAGAGAAAAAGATTATTTGACAACAGTTCTATTGACCACGAATTTGATCACCAAAAAGTTCCTTAAAAGTAGCCGCTATATTCAATTATTGAATTGAATTCAATTATATACAATTTATTGAAAAAAAAAAAAAAAAGATTTGACTCAAATCAACAATAGCTTTCAATTATTTCAGCTCTCGATTCAACTCACTGGCTCATTATTCTGGTCACAGCAATTATGGAGTTAATTGCTCACAGGAGGGGGAATTATCAATAATAGTAATAATAATAATAACAAATTTAAATCTGTTTTTCATGTAAGTTGTAACCCAGGCTCATTGGAAAAATGTGCCTATGGCGACATTTCTGCAAAATGATATTACATTGCTTCTTGCACATTTCGTGGCATTTTCAAAGTGAAATGTGAGCGAGTGGCGCTAAAGGCAGGTTCAGTTTTATTTATTTATTTTTAACAGATGAACATGAATCTGGCAACATTTTATTACACTGGATGGTGTATGTATCTCGGCAATTTGGAAATTAAATGTCTGGTGATTGGAGTAAAAGGTTAATGCTCTATCACTTTTGAAAATAACGTACCACCTACACTAAATGTACCCGACAGGTTCGCGACGCCACCCAAACGTGAGATAAAAATGCATTTGCTGAAGCAAGCATGCCATTTTAGCTTGCTTTTACAAGTCGTTGAAATCTTTTATTGTGAGTCATGTCTCACTGAAACAAAGAGTTGCTTGTGGTTGTGGCATCAACATCCATAATGAGTATTTGTGATTCCACATTAACGTATAGATGTTTTTTTCCGAGGCGAATTGAGGACAATCAGGTGCATCAATGTTTTCCCGTTTTTTGAGGCCTCTGGTGGTACATCAGGGACGCAAATTGTTTTCCCCCCCTCCCGCACCTGTAACTCATTTACGCGATTCACTGTAATGAAGCCCAAATGCTTTTTAATGGGAGTCTGAGACAGCAGAAAGAGATAGCGATAGACAATGCAGCCGCTGTCACAGGGCGACAGGGTTAGAAATTGACCCAAATCACTGGGCAATCAATCTGTCAGTGTCTCTCGCCCACCACAAACACATCATCCGCCTCCATTTTCTCTCTTTCTCTCCCCCATCGGCCTGTATCCCGCTGTCGGATGAGGCTTTGGCACCAGCCGAATCACCGGTGTGTATCCGCCGGCATTATTACGTGGGTTATGATGTTAGCCGATAGGATGCTTCCTGCTCTCCAATCTCCTCCACTGCCCATGTTTTCATAAGCACTCATTCATCAATACAGCCAGGTTATTTTATTCCTTTGCTGTTTTCATCACCGGCTGCTTTTCCACTGGAAATCTATCGCTGATTTGTTGCTAATAATCTTGACCAGGTTGAAACCAGGTCAGCCAGCTGGAAAGCTAGTCTCAGCCTCACACAAGCTCCAATTTGGGGTGTGTTTCCCATACAACGATTTAACTCACTAATTAACTACCATAGTGCGATGCATCATTGGAGATAGCAACTAGTCACAGCCGTTTCTGAAACTGAAGTAGCATGGTCACACCTCCGTCTTTTGAACCACTTTTAACAAAATAGGACTGTCGTTAATGACATCATGGGCAGGTGGTGGAGTAATCACTCATACTAATCAATCGATTGAGATGCTGCTGTATTGAACATGGCACCTGATGACTATTTACTATTTTTTGTTCCCTGTCATTTTGTTTTATTTGATGTTTGATTCATTGCGGGTTCCCTCTTACGTCATACATGCACACTCTTCAAAAACAGCGTTGACTGTTGACACACCAAAATATATAAACTGAAACATATATACTGAAATGGAAGGAACAATATAGATTGTACTGCATGTTCATTTTGCTCATTGTGTCCAAGTGTGTGATCTATTGAAGTCCAAGTCATACTAATAAGTAACTATGGTTCTAACCACAGTTCGAGAGATGTTGCTCCAACCGCACAAGTTTGCAATGCTGTTTGCGAATGTTCTTTTGAACTACAATTTCAGGAAACACCAAATCGTTTAACTACGTTGGTAACAATTTTCAAACTTGCAACCATAGTTGGGTAACGAAGCACAGCTCACACAGAAGACACTTTCAAAACAAACAGATTTCTGTTGGTCTATACTACAAATTCGCATGGCCAACTTGAACACAAACCAAATCTTTGTGGGAATGGCGCAGATTTCTATTGAAATGACTGGATTTCACTGAGAAATTGTAAATGTGATGCACATTTAGACATGGACATCAATGCACTACTGAAATATAAACATGTTTCTTTTTTTTTTTTAATTAAATGTAGACATGTTTATTAGTATGCATACAATTATATATAATGAGAATTTAAAAATAACGAAATTATAGTATAATATATATATATATTATATATATATATATATATATTCAAAACCAAATGTTTGAAGATTGGTTTGATTTGATTAGTATGATGGTCATATGACATACAAATATTGATTTTCGCCAGACGTCAAAAAACTATAACTAAACTAAGACTACAAAATTAAAACAAAAAAACCTATATACAACTGTAAAAACTTACAATAAGCCCAATAAGTTCCAGATAAACATATCCAACCAATGAGCAATATGATTTGCATTTATTATTTGAGGTTTGTTAATGTTAGTTGATTATAAAAATACAACTTAGATAGTTAGCTCAGTTCCATTAAACAATATTAACAAATTCAACTTTTGATTTTAATAATGCATTATAAAATGTTAAAATTAACATGAACTAATTTTTTTTCATTGTTATTTCATGCAAACTAATGTTAACAAAAGGATCCTTATCATAAAAAGTAACAAATAAGGGCTTTTATTTATTACTGTATGCTTCATTTCAGATTTACTCATGTCTAAATGACACATAACAGCAAATCAAACAGGTTAGGTTCCTTAGTGTCGGTCAAATGTTTACTTCCAGTCAAAATGGCTAGAATAAGCTGCAAAGTGGACCAGACATCATGCCAATAGTTTGGACCTTGTTTTAGCGGCATCATTAATCCTCCTCAATGTAGATTTGTTGGAAAGATATGAAATGTTTCGCTCTGGACATCTGTCTGATAATGCAGTTTTACTGCTCAAACTTTAAATTCTAAACTATCAATGCTGGATTGCTGCTTGCGATGGATCTCTCATTTTGTTCGATGTGGGAGCAGTCATCTTTCTCTCAAACTCTCTGAGCGCACAGCTGTCACTCAGTCATTGACCTCTGACCTCTAAAGGGGCTGACATCGGTGATACGACACTGCCTGTTTGTTTAGCTCCGACCAACAGAGGCTCTGAGGTGATGTAGTGTGTAATATATATTGTGTGTGTGTGTGTTTGGATGTGCTTGTGCATTTTCTCGGTTATTTGTTAATGAGAACTGCAATCAAAGCCCATCCTAAACTGCACGTTCTGTTTGGTAGATCTGTTGTGAGAGATGCGCTGATGGACTCTGGGCGATCTTTTTGCCCTCTCCTGTGAGGAAATGACAAGCGGCGGCAAGCTGAAATCCCCTGAACTTGTTACCACGGGCCACATCAGCGCGACACGGCTCAGCCCAGCCTCCATGTCTGAGAGTGGCACCTAACAAATCACAGAGACACCGAGCAGCACGAGGGCTCTCAGGCCCACATGTCTGAACATGCGCACGCACACAGCTGAAGACGAGAATGCAGGATGGACATTGCGGAGTGTTGGCCTAGAGGATACGTTCAGTGTGTCTGTGTGGCTCGTTGCGCGATGCTCTTCTTCACTGGCCATGCCTCGAGCGGCGGCTCTAATTACTGTATTGATCCAATCGGAGCGCACACTGGCCCCCGACTCATTTGCACAACCACGTCTCCCCTCTTCAGTCAAGTATATTCAGAGGTCATCTGAGAATCATCATGTTAGTAAACAGGTGGTGTGAAATTGTTGTAAATGAATAGTCCTTTTGATAAAACTACTAGTACTGACACGTAATATACATTTATACATACATTATGAATATGGTAATGGGTAATGTATTCTGACTACTTTTTAGATCCAGATTACTTTTAGATTTAACTCAATAAGAAAATTAGTTTCATTCTTGGTTATAAACATCATGAAGCGCATTAAACAATTACATTATGCCAAGGTTTCACGCCAGTTTAGACTTTCCGAATGTATATGAGCAGTAGGATTTTTTAGAAAGGAAAATTAGAGAGAGAAAAAAAGAAGAATTAGGGCAAATCAACACATTATGAAAGAATTACGCACAATGCATAAATAATATGTAATCATGCCATCAATAAAAAGTAACTGTAAATGTAATATAATCTAATACTACTTAATTTTTGGAATCTGATTACATGCAATTAGTTACTATACAAAATATATAATACTATTCATATAGGTAATATAATATCATATTAAAAACTGAAATATATATGTTGGAATATTTGGTTTATTTGCCTTTTGGGGTGAAAGTTCAAGGGGTTGTTAACAGTAGGATATTGCACATCTAAATGGTGTGGGATTTTCGTGTTTTAAATATGCTTAAAGACAAACTGTGTGCCGATTCATCAGTCAACACCATTCCTGAACATTTTCACCTTAGAACTCAAAATCTCAAAGTATCAAAATTGCAGTTTGAAACAGGCCATTTCCTACTGTCACAAACAGGTAACCAGTCCCGGGCTTTTCATATCATTAGCTGTCTGAAGAGGTGAATGGGAACATGGTTTGTGTAACATTAGCAACACATTATGAGCTGTTTGATAATGTAGTCAAACCACGGGCTAAAGTTATCAGTTACTGTTATGTGTCTGACGTTGCAGAAAGCGATACATAAAATAACAGGTAGTCTGAGCTGGTGTTAGTGCAAGATGCAAGGTGGGATAGACAAGGAGAAGGGCGTGGAAATATTTGCATATTCATGGTCAGCGTGTATACTAAATGAGGTAAGTGTGTAGAGTTATAGGCATGCATTTTAAGGCATTAAGACATTTGAAAAAGAAACACATTTAGATACGTCATTTTGTCATTTATCAAAGATGAGTTTTAAAGGATAAAATAGTTGTGGACTGCAGGAGAGGGACTGTAGGTTATATTTTCGCCTAGTAAAATTAGATGACATTTCAGGCGATTGAAACAATGGACTAAAAATCAATGATTAAAATGATTTAAAAGCTCTCTACCAGTTAGTAGTTTTCTGCTCTTAAACAGTTGCGACTGTGAGAACAGTATAAACTCATTGGAGATGTTTTCATTGGTTTATACTTAGCATTGTTTGTGCCCAGGGGCGCTCGGGCACACTGGTGAAACTCATCGAGGACCAAGTATCGCTCATTATGAGTATTCAACATCAAAGGAGGAGACTGTTCTACACATTATTTCTATGGCAGATTACCATGCAAAAACCTATGTGGTTGAAGGGGTACCATGTAAAGGGTTGGTAACCAATGCACTGTAAAAAACTGACCGTGAATTTAACGGTAAAAGACTGTAAAATGCTACAGTAAAAAACTGTTAAATGGTTAACGCTAAATTCCCCTACTATATACAGTGAAAAACGGTATTGGACATTAATTTTACGGTAGTATACCGTTTTTGGAAGTGAAAAAGACCGTATAATTTACAGTAAATATCTGTAAATTGACATTTCCCAGAATTCCCTGCGTTACATTTCAAATTTGATGTTTTTTTGTTGAAATAACTATGTTTCTTCTTAGTTTTTTCTTATCAGTTTTGTATATTAGGGTTGTGTGTTACACCTAATGTTGTTAAATGAATGTTTATTGCATTATTTCAGTTCCATGTGTGTTACCGTGATGGTGTTTAATGTTTGTGTGAATGACAATGTGCACCTTCTATACATGTTATTATCTAAAAGCTGCTTGTGATAGGCTTTGGTTCATCATGTGACTTTCTCATCAACACCTGCATTTGGTGGTTATCAGTGTATTACAAAGATACAAAACAGATTTCAGTACTTCAATAAGTTGGTATATTAACATTATATCAGTTAATGAAATTACGGTATTTAACTGTAAATTTAAGTTAAAACCGTAAAACCTAAAACGTTGGTACCGTATTTTTTACCGTAAATTTTATGGAATTTTTTTTACAGTGTGGGCAATATAATGGTACATTGATATAAACCAAGTTATTGTACAATTACCATTGCTATATACCATGGATGGCTCAGAGAGAGTTATTTCAGCAACGCCAAGGTCATGGGCTTGATTCCCAAGGAAAGCAAAAACTGATAAAATGTGAACCTGAATAAAATCATCTGCCAAAATGCATAAAGGTAAAAAAAAAAGTGCCATTGTATTACCATGGTGCATGTTCAAAAATGTGGTATTACTATGGTATATTGTCCAAAATTGTTCTTTATATTAGTGTAATTACTGTACATAATAAATAAATAAATACCTATTACTTTACCATAGTTTACCAAAAACCATGGTAAAATAATGCCAAAGGTATTTCCACGGTACTTTTCATTGGTACAGGTTAATAATCTTTGATATATTAATAAACTACATGTGCCTCCAGAACTGAACTGTTAATTAGCTAAGGAGCACATAAACGTCTTACAGATGACCGAAGGCCCGTGCTCACTTTCGCTTAGATGCATTCAGTTTGGTAATCAGTACGGACTCATTACAGCAAAACGAAAACAATAATCAATACTCCTTCTGCATTTGGGATTGAAAGAGTTTCCTCCTGCCCAGGTGAAAGTCTTTAGCCACAGCACAGCACATTGATCTGATCTCAAGCACTTTTATCACATTTCCCACTGCGTTTCTGCTCCTGTGTTACTGACAGTGCACCTGATGTCTACATGAGGTCTGTGAAAGCTTGTCATGTCTGATTTGCATTCAGAAATACAGTCAATGCGGTTACAGTTACATACATCCGAAAAGGTGGGAATATCTATACCTAACATTTGCCTGGGTAGACAATGCGGGATAATTTGCCGCAGCAGAAAGAATGCACCTCATTCAAAATCTCTAGAGAAATTTTTTTTAAGTAATAATGCATTAACCTTTCAGACCTTCCATAAGCTTGTTAAGAAATGGTATATACTTGTGTAAAAGCCAGTGTGACTTCAACTTTAAATGCGCATTCATTTTTAAAGGTGAAGTATGTAATGTTTTCAGCAATAAAGTATAATGCTAGCTGTGCATGTTTAATTCCCAGTGGAATCCTAATGTAGCATTGCGTCACTTGCTCACCAATGGATCCTCAGCACTGAATGGGTGCCGTCAGCACTAGTGTCCAAACAGCTGATGAAAACATCACAATGATCCACAAGTAATCCACACAAGTCCATGCATGAATTAATGTCTTGTGAAGCGAAAAACTGCATGTTTATTAGAAACAAATCCATCATTAAGACGTTTAACTTTAAATCACGCTTATGATAAAAATTACGAGTCCACAATCCATGAAGAACGCTTCCTATGTAGGGAAAAAGTCCATCTCGGTGTCTCTCAAATCAAAAATCCACCCACGATATTTGTTTAGAGCTGTTTGGCTTGCTAAACGGGCATGATCTGTGCAGATTTCCCTCCTGATTCAGACAAGATAAAGTTTTCACTAATTTCAGGGTTTTTTGTTTTAACTTGGTTTTGTGGTGCTGGAGATTGTCTTAGAAGAGAAAACAAAACGATTTACATCTTGGATGGCTGGGATGAGTACACATTTCAGCCAATTTTTTTTGGTGAACTGTTCCTTTAAGGGAAAGGCATCCATTTTTTTTATTTGTTTTTGCCATGTTCAGTTTTCTTTCTTTTTTTGTTTCAAGTTGGTTCTATATTGCTGATTTGTCTTTGAGCTGATGCACTGTTAAAGAAATTAATTTTAACAGTAAAATACAGCAAAAACCTGTAAATCAGTTAACAGTAAGTTCCCTTACTTGAAATTATAATGGTGGTAAACTGTAGTAGATCTAATGGAACATGTCATGTAATGTTAAGTGTACAGTTTTTTTTTCTCATCGGTTATGTACATTAGGGTTTATGTTGCATCTTATGTTGTTAAATCAATGTTTATTGAATAATTTTAATGTCATGTGTGTTACCACAAGGGTGTTTTGTATTTGTGTGACACAATGCTCCAGTATTAACCGAAACTTAATTTACCAAAAAACTGATTCTACATGTGGGTTTCTCTATACCAGCTGTGTTTTAAGGGTGGTTTTCAGTGTATTATGAAGCTAAAAATAGATTTTTGTAATATTATGCGAGTTTATTTAGTAATTTATTTACTTCGGCAAATATAAGTTTGATCTGTAAAACCTAGAATGTTGCTAAATTCTAGGAATTTAGAATTATCGGTAAAAAAATCGGTAAAAATACTGATTTGTTGACGTCAAATCGGTATTATTTATGGTCAAATTCTAGCAACCACAGTGGAGTTTTTTTTTTTTTTTTTTTTAAAGTGCAGGTTTGGCTCAAGACGTACAAGTATTTATTGAAGAATTGTTTAAAATGCCTTTGGAGAAAATGAATGGGAAAAATATCAAGGCTGCTGAAAAAGTGGGCAGTCACTGTCGCAGTCTATTTATGAACTGAGACAATTGTCTGGCAGCAAATGATGAAAGCCTCAGAAAGTCTTTGTTCCATCTGTCCTAGTATTCATCTCATCTGACCTGAGGAAATGTGTGAGATCTCTCTCTCTCTCTCTCTCCCCACGGCGTCAAACACCAGCCTTACACGCAGAGTATTTCCAGCTCATCAGCTGAGCTTCGCTGTAGCAATGGCAATGTTTCGGTTTTGACAGGTGGACTCTCTCCATCCTCTCTTTCTCTCTCGCTCTCCTTCAAAGTGATAAAGTGACAGCTCCATTTGAAGGGGTTCGCTCTGACAGGATGGCGACTGGTTTCGAGCTGACTGCTTGTCTGGGACAACTCGCACCTGTTTCATCTGTGAGACTGCTGCATCCCAGGTAGCGTGACGACGGCACACCTGCACATGGGAGATTTCAACACTGCCAC
Source organism: Sinocyclocheilus anophthalmus (assembly GCA_018155175.1). Classification (NCBI taxonomy): domain Eukaryota; kingdom Metazoa; phylum Chordata; class Actinopteri; order Cypriniformes; family Cyprinidae; genus Sinocyclocheilus; species Sinocyclocheilus anophthalmus. The sequence goes on along the minus strand of JADLZN010010683.1, from coordinate 242,946 downwards.
AGACTCTGGAGGCCTGAGTTGATGTCAAATCCGTAGATGCAGTGGCATCTTAAAAAAATTCCACCACTTATATCCTAAAGCATTTTGTTTTTGCATTCAGTCATTCCATCACACACAAAACATGGCCAGAAGTATGTGGAGAGCTCAAATAACACGTCCACATGTGATGTGCTTGCTGAATGCACGGCGGTCGACCTGAAAGGGTTTCAGCTCTGGGCTTTTTTCACACTTGACTCAGTTAAGCATTTTACTGGTGGAATCCAATGATAGTGCTGCGATGACAGCGACCCATTTGTCTGCACGCGTTTTGTGGCTGAATGATTGATTTTATGCACCTGTTAGTAATTTAGCTGAAATGGCTAAATGTGGTATTTAGAGGGAGTGTCAACATATGTTTTGGCCCTATTGTGAATAATGATGAATAGTATCTCTGATAAGGCATATATATACAACGTTTGGCTTGTACATTGTTTTATGTTTCTGAAAGCTCTTCTGATCATCAAGGCTGCATTTATTGATCAAAAACACAATAAAAACAGGAATATTGTGAAAAAGTATTACAATGTAAAACAGCTGTTTTCTAAGTGAATATCTGTTAAACTGTAATTTAATCCTGTGATCAAAGCGAATCATACTCCAGGTCTTCAATGTCACATAATCCTTCAAGATCATTCTAATATGATGATTTGCCTGCTCAGGAAAACATTTTCTGCTTAAATACACTGCTTAATTTAATATATAGATAGTAAGTATATATAGTATATATATCTATATATATATATATATAAGATAAACCATTATAAACACGGCATTGTTGCATCCAGTGGGGACATATACTGATTATAATGACTTATACTGTATTTTATGCATTGCGTTGCATCGCATACATAAAACAAAACATGAACATAAAACCATGTCTGCATTTGTGATCGGAGAAACGACAAACAACAAGCCTACTCTACACTGCTCAAAACTCGCGTTGAATCATCAGTGGCAAAATCCTTTAATATAAAAAACGTACTTACAAGTCTGTGAGTCAGAACAGCGGCATTGTAGTCTACTCTCCCAGGAAAAAGTCCTCCATAAAATGCGCTGAACACAATGGAATATTTGGTTTGAACTGTTCTGGAACAGTTTTGTAAATACAACTTAACTACTGATTTCTAGTTGTGTCTTCTTTTAGAAGGCTAAACAAAGCAGTTTCGCTTTCACAACTAAACACACAGCATCACACACGGTGGGCTTGAGAACGGCGCGGCCAGCGGATTCGACGAAGGAGCGTCCGGAGGGCTTGCGGCAACCACATGTGACGACCCCGGGCTGGACTCCGCATCGTCCACAGTGAAAGCCAATCCGGCGATCCAAAGCGCGAAGTTGATGTATTTCCTCAGCAACCAGCACGGATCAGCTATAGGCATGACAAAGCGGATATCCTCCAAACAAAGGCCAAACAAAGTAGTTTCGCTTACACAACAAAACACACAACGCCTTCACAACATGGCGGCAGCAACAATACTACAGCGAGAATAAAAGTTACGCCTCTTTCTTTGCGTGAACATTTGGACGACATTATGCAAATATTTCCACATAGTGAAATAGATATGTGGGGGCGTGTTAGAACAAGGTGTTTTAGGGGGGCGTGGCTGACGCGGGAATTTATAAAGAATATCTTTTTGGTTTTGAGACTTTAGTCTTTGCAAGTTTTTCAGATCTTCTTTATGCACCAAGAGTTGTAACACTCCAAAGAGGAAGGAAAACTTGAAAATCGCATCATATGAACCCTTTAATTTGCAAATACATTATCATTATAAGAGGGTCTTTCTCCACTAGCAGAGAAGCACATGCTCTGCTAGCAGTTCAAAACAAACCGATCAGTTTGTAGTCACCACACAGAAGAATAATCTGCATAGTGATGCATGGTTCTAACTGAATAAATGTGTGTTTCACAGCATTAAACATGTTTAAACTAATGCGTTAAAGTGTTTACTTTGACACCCATAATGTACAGTACAGAGAGAATGATTAGTAAGAAAAAAGGCCCTTTGCGTCAAAAGGTTGTTGACCTCTGCTTTATACAGAGATTGATTTTTATTTTATGTTTTGTATAAGGCCAAATAACATTTTAGTGCTATTACTGTAATTTGTAAAGTGAAGAGCACTGCAAACACTGTGTCGTGGTAGTTACAGACACACAAGGGCCCGTGGGATTTGGCGGGGCAATGCCGTCTCCCAGCGGTGACCTCCACTCTCAATTACACAAAGATTACCCAGCAGCCCCGGCTCTGACTTGTCAGCCTCTATAAATTTAGAGGCGGCACAATTACGCTCACTCCTGCCTGTTAACGCCATTAAACACTGCCTGCTCTCATACACACAGGAGGGAGGGAGTGGAGAGTTGATACAGACGTCAGAGACAGACAGACAGAGACAGATACAGATACAGATGGAGCTTTGCTCACACTGCTGCTCAAAAACAACCCATTTGTTCTCCTACATCCTGCATCGCTCTCCTACAGTAAAACACTCCTGGGTTCATGGCTTATGGTTAGATAATTGATCTTTTTACCATTAATGTGTCTGTAACATTTCTCAGATATATTTTTTTTTAAAAGTGATCAAAACTAACTCACCTTTTTCTTTGTTAATAAATGTTCCTGGTGTTATTGTTCACAATTTATCAGTGCATGTTATTCTAGAGGGGGAAACAAAGTTTGTTTTCTTAATCTTTCATCAAAATGTAACTTTCTCCACTCTGAAATGGGTTTTCTATTTTGCTGATGTAACCAAGAGAAAAATGATATTAACCTACCCTGCTTTCACCCAAAACATCCAATCAAATCCTGATGGATAAAATCAATTCCGCTTCACATCATTTCTCGAAGAATATTCCCAAATGTGGGGTGACTAACAGCATGACATCTCATGTATACAGATTAAAAATAATAATAATGTATAATATATATATATATATATATCTCCCCCCGCCCCGCACACACAACACTTTTCTCCGCAACATCATTGTTTTACCTTTTTTTTTGTAAAGGGCATTTGACTTTCTTTGCACATTCACTTTGTAAACACTGGGTCGGTACTTCTGCAGCGATGTATGATGATTTTGAAGTTGGAGGAGAAAATGAGTGCAGAGCACAGTCTCTTCTCCACAGGAATCCGCTACGGTGTTTAAGGAAGGGGAGGCTCAAGTTTTCCCGAGTCGGCACGTGCAGCAAGTGGTGCGGGCAATAAATATGAATTCATGTTGACGTAAAACTGATTTTCATGACTCGGAGTCGACTCTTTCTTTTGAAAGACAATAACTTTATACACGTGCACTTTCAGATTTAAAACTTTGCAGGATTTTTTCATTCACTTAGAGCTATGTTACACGCTGCATGAAAGGTCATTTTCAAAAATCCATCATAGGGGCACTTAAATGGCCCATTTATAAAGAGAGCCGTTTACTTCATTCCTGAATGAATCAGCGAATTGCATGAATGAATAAATGACTCAAATGACTTAATATAAAGGGGACATTATGGCACCTACTACTGGCAGTTTTGTTTCTATGTAGATTGTAATTTCTTAAAAAAATTATATATTTATTAGTATTATATTATTAGTCATATAATATTAATAATAATAATAATAATATTAAAGTGAGGAAAAAATCTTCCATCATTTCCTCACCCTATGAAAGTGGTAACAGTAGAAGAAGAAAAGAAGATGTTGATAACCAAGCTGATTGTTTACCAGTAAAAAAAAATACTGTGACTATTACTTTATGTTTTCTCATTTAACACAATAACAGCTCTAGATGGGATAAAAGATTATAATGTGATTAAAAATTAGTGACGACAGCCCTATATATATGCGTATTATAATATACTAGTGTATACATACACACACACACACACACACACAACACACACAACACACCCATATATTCTAAATTTACATTTATTTATTAATATTTATAAATATTACAAATTTAATAAATAAGAAAAACTAATGAAAATGTTTTTTCAGGTTAAGCAAATTAAGGTGCTAGTCTGTTTATAATAATAAATAGTTGTAATATATTTACCATACTTTATAATGAAATAAAACATTAACATGTTATTTTTATTTAATATATTTATAACATTTTGACTGAGCAAATAATTAAGAGCATCTAATAATGTATAATCATAATAAAATAAGAATAATAATAACTAGATATACCATATGATTACTATAATGATAATATTTTATAATAAAATAATGGGAATTTTATTAATATATATTATATGTATATAGTATATATATCATAATATATAGAAATACACACATTTTAGACATTTAGCAGACACTTTTATCCAAAGAAACTTACAAATGAGGACCATGGAAGCATCAAATCAAGAAAAGAGCAATGATATGCAAAGTGCTATAACAAGTCTCAGTTAGCTTTATGCAGCACACCTAGCAAGGTTTTTTGTAAATCATATAATAAATAAAAAGAAACAGATAGAATACAATAAGAATAGAGCAAGCTAGTGTTAGAGGCCCTTTGTTAATTGTATATTAAATAAAAAGAAAACAAATAGAATACAAAATTATATGCAATTTTATGCGAGCAGCTATTGGTAGACAGCTCAAATTGATAAACAGAGGTGTGACGTACATTATTTTCGGCTCGTTAAAAAATGTTCTTCCTGCTCTGGATTAATTGTAAAGGTTTGATAGAACTGGCTGGAAGACCTGCCAAGAGAGTATTGCAATAGTCCAGCCTGGACCGAACAAGAGCTTGAACAAGGAGTTGTAAAGCATGTTCCAAAAGAAAGGGCCTGAACTTCTTGATGTTCAATAAAGCAAATCTGCAGGACCGGACAGTTTTAGCAATGTTGTCTGAGAAAGTCAGCTTATCAATCACAACTCCAAGGTTTCTAGCTTTTTTTTGAAGGAGTTATGGTTGATGTGCCTATCTGGATGGTGTAATTGTGATGAAACGATGGGTTTGATGGAAACACAAGCAGTTCTGTCTAGGCAAGGTTGAGTTTAAGGTGATGGTCCTTCATCCAGCAAGAAATGTCTGTTAGACATGCTGAGATGCGAGCAGCTATCGTCGGATCATCAGGATGGAATGAGAGGTAGAGTTGAGTGTCATCAGCATAGCAGTGATATGAAAAGCCATGTTTCTGAATGACAGAACCTAGTGATGCCATGTAGAAAGAGAAGAGAAGTGGATCAAGAACAAAGAGCACTGAGGCACCCCCAGCAGGTAGATATTGTGAATGGACACTCCCTTTCCAGGATATCTTGAAGGGCCTATCTGAGAGGTAAGACTCAAACCTCTGGAGTGTGGTTCCTGAGATGCCCTTTGCCAATATGGTTGACAGGAGGATCTTGTGGTTAACTGTGTCAAAAGCAGCGGAGAGATCCAGCTAGATAATTATTGAAGATTTGGAATCCGCTCTTGACAGTCTTAGGGCTTCAACAACTGAGAGCAAGGCAGTCTCGGTTGAATGTCCACTTCTGAAACCAGACTGGTTGCTGTCAAGGAAGTTGTTCTGTGTGAGAAAGACAAAGCTTGTTCAAGTGTTTTTGCAATGAAAGGAAAAAGGAAAACAGATCTGTAGTATATAGATATATATATATATATAAAGATAGATATATATATATAAGTGTGTTATTAAGAATAATAATTTATTCATATGATTAAAAATTAAAAACCAAAAAATGCGATTCATCAAGATGGCTCTTTGGCTCAGATCAATAAAAACTCAGCTTCTATGGGTACGGCGTAGTCTCACACAGAAACTGGTAAACAATCATAGCTGATAGTATAATGTGTATTTACATCAATTTAATTGACCAATCAGCATCCAGAAGCAGAAATAGCTGCTTTGTGAGTCACATTATTGAAGTCAAATGCATTGTGAATGCTGTTTCCTGTTGAACATCAGTGTATGGACTATGTATAAAACATTTGCCCACGGTGACGCAGCGCATACAAACGCTTCTCTAAAGGGCTAATCTCATAGTGATGCAGTATGTGGTGTGATCCGTGTCTTTTTTCATCACTGATTGCTACATGAACAAATCTGTAAGCGCCGCAGTAAAGCGCCGTCTAATTAACCCCACAGCTGAGCGACTAGACCTCTTAAAAGTCCTCATCTCAGTCCGACCGCTGAGTAAAAGCTGACAAAACAGCAGTCAAAGTGAAGAGAGTCAGCCTGGGCTTCATTCATCTCTCCTTCCTTTGGCTGAGCATCAGTGTTCATAATGAGAACCACCAGGACTGAGGAGAATGAGTCAGGCTTTCTCAAACAAAAACTGAGTGAGGAGAAAGAATGAGGAGTTGTAAAATGTGTGTACTACAGTGTAATGCCTCTCATTGGAGGAAATGTCAAGACATTTACAGGGCTCATGATAAGGACTTTTCTGCTGTAGATCAGGTTTTTAAATTTTCACTGGCCTCACCACCAAATGATACATTACTGATTAATAAAATGCATCATTACAATATATTGTCATAAAGTGGACATGCTTGTAATTTGCTTCTTTTCTTAATTTTAATAACAATAATAAAATAAAAATAGCTATATCGAGGTACATATCGTTATCGTGAAATAAAATCTCTCATACTGTGAAATAAGATTTTGGTCATATCGCCCACCCCTACTGTTGTTTAATCTATTGCCATTATTTTACTGAGTACATACATTGTATAATTTTTGCAGTGAATGTTTAAAGGGAAAACAATACAACATACAGGTTTGGGCATTTTTGGGCACTTTCCAGAACTCTAATATGCTTTATTTCAAGACATATTTCATATTTTGAACACAGCTACTCATGCTTGACAGTAAAGGTGCGGTCATTACAATAGGAATAACACTGGGATTGGGAATTTTCCTTGAGGGTAAAAAAAAAAAAATCCCCATGTGGTTTTGCAATCAGTTCGAGTTGGTCTTTTGGATTCACTTTGTTGACCAACAGAAATCTGCTTGGTTTGAAAGTATCTTCTGTGTGACCTGTGCTTCATCCATCACAATACTGAAAGCAGACTATGGACGAAATAGACGACATTTTGCCAATATAACCGCACATTAAGGATGATGTTGAATGGGCTTTATCTGGTTGGTGGCAAAGACAGCTTTGCCTTTGAGCTATAAAACTCAACCACAAAATATTCTTCAAAAAGGTTTCAGATTTTTGTCACAAGGCTTCTAGCAAACTCCAGGCACGACTTCAGATTTCTCAGAAGTGTCGTTCCCTCTGGTCACTGTCCCAAAGCGACTGAATCTGTGAACTACAGAGGAGACTGTTGTTGTCTGGAGAGCTTCTGCCATGTCAGCCTTCGCTCTGCAACTCTTACTGGCCTCCTGGTCACTTCATTGACGAGCGCCATTCTGGCTCAGTTATTCTAATTTGATAGGATGGTCTGGTCTTGGTAGTGTCTGGGTCAAGACGTTTTATAAAACCTGGAGAAACTACAGTATATGTTAGCATTCACATTGATCTCACTTGCAGGTATTTAGGTGGCATCTGCCATTTTTACTCCATGGAGCTACAGAAACTTGGTTGGGTGCAGCAAAAGTTTGATGAAAAATTACAAAGAAAAACATATATTTGGAACATTCATCAGTGAGTCACTGCACAATAATAACAGCAATGTATGAAAGTCTGTTTTTGCCTGTTTTTAGTTATTTTTAGTTATCTTCCAACTGTGACTTTAAATTTAAATCTACTTTATATCTCGCATTTGTGAGACAGGTTTCTATCTAATCTAATTTTATCTTCATATCTTTTCACTCTGAGTCAGAAATGTGCTTCTACTCCTCGTTCTCTGGTTTTCTTGTGCAATGACTATTGGGTGTGAGAAAAAATCCCTTTAAATGTGCTTTTAAATTTAGTCAAATATAACTAAACCTTTGACATCATCATCTCTTTTTTTAGCACTATTCACTCTACAGGTGTAAGGTATTAATGTGTCAGCATGTGTGTGAATGAGCGTGAGCATGTTTGTGAGGTGCAATGTGATGCATAGCATCTTCCTCTGCACAGTTTTGCATCGTCAAAAACACCCATATTCATAAGGTTATAATGATGTTCTCTGCGCCAGGGCCATAAATACCAATTCTGCTCTCTCTCTCTCTCTCTCTCTCTCACACACCCCCTCTCTCTCCTGTGTCTCCTTCACTGTGGCTCAGTAATGGTGGCAGACATTAGCCTGCTGGCTTGTAGCGCTTTCCGGAAGGATCCCCCAGGGCTTCCGACAAAGAGGGCAGATTTTTAACAAGTCTGGCTCTTCCAGCAGCCTGCTGATGAGGACAACCATTTGCTAGCAGTACCTGCCTTACTCCTATCACTGTCTCCCAACCTGACTGGCCGAGCTTAGCTGCAACTGCAGTCATGTAAGTTCACACTTTTTGACACCTATCTTCTCTCCCTCCCTCACGCTCTGTCATTCAGCCAGCAAATTCAAAACCTTTTGTTTTTTTAAACAATTGGATTCCATTATATACATTATAAGAAGAGTGTAGCAAGCGTATAGTTTTTCCATTAAGAGTTCCCTTGAAAGAAACTTCCAGTAAAAATAAAAGTAGAATGAAAAATATACAATTTTTTATTATTAATACTTAATTATCACATAATGAATGACTTTTTATAAAATATATTAAATAACAATGTAATATGTTGATTTCGGGGTTTTATTTTAATTAAGTTTAATGATAAATGATATTATAAATAAATACAATAAATATAAGAAGAAATAGCTAGCACTTATGAATTTGCTTAATTAAAATATAATAACTAAAGGCATTTAATTATTAATGAATTTAAATTTAAGGCAGTATTTTTATGGTGGTGTCATAAAGTCTGCACGATCTCGTCTCATAAGTATTTATAATTTATATTATTATAGTAATTAAATTAATTAATATTATATTAATATATATATATATATAGATCTATATATAGCTATATATAACTTAGTAATTTATAAGATTATAATAAAACAAATAAAAGTATAAAAAACACATACACACACACCACAACACACAATATACTATATAGATTATTATATTATCTATTAGATTATATATAGAAAAAATTAAACCAAAATTAAAATACGACATTTAATTAAATAAAATGTAAAATTTAGCATATATTTTTTAATTATTTTTTATTTTTAATTTTGTAAATGGAAGAAAATATTATGTTGTTAAAATGTAGTATTTTTATTTTGTTTAGTTTTATTATATAAATTATGCAAGATATTATATATTTTATTACTTATATTTAAAATAGTATAATACAAATCTAAAAAGGTATATCAAATCACAATACACTTACATAGTATATAACCTGACACACACATACATGTATAAACTAACATATATAGCTAAAACTTTTATCAGTGTTGAAATGAATATGATTAGAAAAGAGCTAAACAAGTGTCTCAACCACACACACCTTTTCTTTTTTTCACACAAACTGCTTGACAGCAAAGCAAACGTTGATCAAGCATGACATAAATCCTGATGATGACGCTTCCAACGTATAAATACATAACCATGAGGGCCTCAGAACGCTAGTCTCGTCATCGCAGCCGATGCTGATGCTCTCAAATGTGATATTACTACAGATGGCATCACATATCCCATAATCAAACCTCATAATAACCCACCAACCAGCAGAAGATCACATATATCAGCACTGTATCACAGCACAGAGAGCGTAAATTAGAGTGGTTGGACGCGCTCAGTCGAGCTAAATCTGGCAGTTCTCCATCAGGTCTCCTGTCCACAGCTGTCAGATTTATTGACAGCTCTGTCAACTTTCCAAATTAATTCTGCTTGTTTACACCTGACAGCGTTACGTGCCGATAAATGCAGATTTGTGTTGGATTATAGTGGCCATCGGGTGAGATTTGTTATTGATGTCAGACAAACAGCTCCACGGTGAAAGAGAGCAAAGGAGAGAGAGAGAGAGAGAGCGTGACTTTTACTTTCTTAGTTCTTAGTCTTAAATTAAATTAACGGAATCGTTATTGTTATTTTTAGTGTTTTTTTTTTTTTTACCCGTTTAGTTCAATTGTACATTTTAATTTAACTTTTCAAATGTTTTATTTTATATTTTGCACATTTTCCCCTTTATTTATTAGTATTATTTGTTTTCATCATTTGCATACAGTTCACTCAAAATAACTTCTCTATCCATAATATTACTTTCTACAGTGAAAGAAAGTCATCTTGTCTGAATCAGGAGAGAGATCTGCACAGATCAAACACCGTTTACAAGTCTAAAACAGCTCTAAACAAATATGTGGGAGGATTCTGATGTGAGACGACAACAGGAGATGGACTTTTCCTCTGGAGGAAGCGTTATTATGGAACAGAAACAACAATTTTAAGTTAAAATGCCTTAATGATAGATTTGTTTTTTACAAACACGCAGCTTTTCACTTCACGAGACGTTAACTGATGGACTGGAGTGGTGTGGATTACTTGTGATGTTTTTATCAGCTGTTTGGACTCTCATTCTGACGGCACCCATTCACTGCAGAGCATCCTCTGGTGAGCAAGTGATGGGATGTTACATTTGAATGAATAGCAACCTGAATAAATACTTCCCGGCATGCCAACAATGCACACAATTGAACTGAAAGAGACAAAGTCCACTTCTAAAATAAACATTTGCATTGCCTCCTTGTCCTCTCACTACTGTTCTACTGAAAGTTCCCAGTGATATTTTAATTCTTTAAATATATTACTGCACAGTTGGAAAAGACCATGATTTGAATGTCAGGTGCTACAAATCCTCAGAAATGTTTATTGTTGGACAGCTTCCATGTAATACCTTGACATTTCTGAGGGATATAGACATCCATCATATAATGGACGGATAAAGTTCAGTATGAATGTGGCATTTGGCCGTTTTTAACATTCAGAAGCCTATTCACTGCACATATTCTTCTAAAAATGAAACTTGCCTAAGTTAAAGCATTAAGATTGCTTTTGTTAATGGGGCCAACACAGCCTTGAAAAACCTCAGCATACCTGTTTCCATGAACATTTTTGGAAACAGAATAAATGATAGGCACACCTGAGTCTTTCAAGCTGTCTCAAGCTGAGGATGTGCGTGTCACAAATATATATATAAAATACGCCGCTGTATCTCAGCTCACTATAAATGACTTCCCACATTTGGGTTTTACATTTCAGTTGTTAGGGGAATTTGCAGTAAATGCTTCCGTACAACCAAAAAATACTGTTAGGCAACAGATAGCATGCAAGATTAACCCACTGTCAGCAGATATAACCTGCTGTGAAAGTTGATTGAATTACAGCACAAATAAGTGATGTGCTGATAAATACATTGTGCTGTTCAAAGGTGTATTGGTTTATGCAATGTTTTTGCTCTTTTGGTTTCATTCTTTGCCTTCGCTTACACGGCAATATAGAGACTCTGGAAAAAATGCAATACAATTTTTAGTAGCGCTTGCTAAGGCAAACATCAGTATAACACTATGCTCACACTTAAGTAGAAGTTTGCCAGAAGCAAAAGTCATTAAACTTTGATGCATTAAAATCATCACGCATCAGTTTGAGCAACATGCCACTAAATTCATTCCCTTTTTAAGCAAACATATTAAAATACTGAAGCCAAAAAAAGAAAGAAAGAAAGAAAGAAAGAAAGTCAACCTTCCTGACCCAACCCTTATAACTGAAACTGCACTGAAAATCACGCACAGCACCCTAGCATGTTTAAATGTTAATAAATTGCATTGTCCCATCCCAAGCTACATTATTACATTTCAATATTTGTAGGAAAATGCATTAATTACACCTTCAGAAAGGTAACAGGGTTGATGGTAAAAGAGTAGACAGTTTTACAATTTAATTTGATGTTACAAGCCTTGTGTTCAAGGTTGTGAAACTATAAAGTACTTTCTAGAAAGAGAATTTAACGCTTATTATTGCATGTTCACTTTTAAATGATCAGTTCTTTACTATACAAAATTATGGCAACAGAACTGATTGACGGTAACAGAATTGACAGTTTTTGCAATTTAATTTGACAGTACAAATCTTGTTCTCAAGGTGTGAAACTATTAAGTACTTTTTGAAAAGAGAATATAATGCTGATATTTTAATGTTCACTTTTATATTATCTGTTGTTCACTTTACAAAATTATGGTAACAGGGAGGACACTTGTATACTTTAAACTGACATTACAAGCCTTGTTCTCAAGATGCGAAACGTTTTGTACTTTTATGTGTACTTGTTAAAAAAGGAATGTTATGCTGATATTTGAACGTACACTTTTATATTATCACCTGTTTACTTTACAAAGTTATGGTAACAGGGTGGACAGTTAAAATGGACATTACAAGTTTTATTCTCAAGGTGTGAAACTATTAAGTACTTTTTGAAAAAAATAATTTAATGATTATATTTTAAAGGGGTCATATGATACGATTTCAAGTTTTCCTTTCTCTTTGGAGTGTTACAAGCAGTTCGTGAATAGATAAGATCCTTTAAGTTGCAAAGACTAAAGACTCAAATCCAAAGAGATATTCTTTATAAAAGTTAAGACTCGTCCACGCCCTCCTAAAACGCCTCGTTCAAACACGCCCCCCACATGTCTATGTCACGATGTGGGAAGATTTGCAGAACGCCGCCCAAATTTTCACGATTAAGAAAAAAGACGTAACTTTATTGTTGTTGTCGTTGCAATGTTGTGAAGACGCTGTGTGTTTCATTGCGAAAGCGAAACTACTTTGTTTGGTCTTCCAAAAGAGGACACGACTAGAAATCAGTGGTTAAGTTGTATTTACAACACTGTTCCAGAACACTTCAACCAAATATTCAGATGTGTGCAGCATTTATGGAGGACTGTTTCCTGATCCTGGGAGAGTAGACTACAATGCCGGCTGTTCTGACTCACAGACTGTAAGTACGTTTTCATATTTAAAGAATTTGCCACTGATGATTCAAACACGAGTTTTGAGCAGTGTAGAGTAGCGCTTGTTGTTTGTCATTTCTCTGATCACAAATGCAGACATGGTTTTATGTTTACGCAGCGCCAATTGCAACGCTTGGAGGTTTAAGACAATATAAGTCATTATAATCCGTAATTATGTCCCCACTGGATGCAACGAATGCCTCGTTTGTAATGGGTTTTAATGTTTTTGTCTCGTTGCTTCGGCCGGACACGGCATCACAGTATGTAAGGTGCGTAACATTCCCGTCACACGCTTGAGGTATTCGGCCAATCACAACGCACTGGATAGCTGGCCAATCAGAGCACACCTTGCTTTTCAGACCGATGAGCTTTGTAAAAATCAACGCAATTCAGAAAGACAGGGCAGAGAGGAGCAACAATAATGTAATGTGGAAAATAATGTGTTTTTTGAACTTTAAACCGCATAAACACATTGCATTACACCAAATACACAAAATAATGTTCTTTTCAGCAACATCATATGACCCCTTTAAAGTTCACTTTTATGTTATCAGCTGTTTACTTTACAAAATGATGGTAACAGGGTGGACAGTTTTACAATTTAAACTGACTTGCAAACCTTGTTCTCAGAAAATTAAGGTAACAGGGTTGACAAATTAGATTGCCCCCCACTGAGAATCATTAAAAAAAAACAAGATGACTTAGACTTGTCCTTGAAACCACAAACCATTATGATGCATAATGACATGATTGTTTTATTTAAAATGAACATATTTGCTATTTATGCTAAGGGCAAAAAAAAAAAAAGCATCCGTATGATAAAAATTAGACGACAGCTGGATTCTTGCATATTCACTGTTTTGCAGAATGAGAAACCACTCACATTTCTGTTAGTCACATATAAAAACCGAGTCATTTTTGAAGGGAAACCCTGCTGTGGTATTGTCATAAGTAAAACAGCGAGCACAAAGGAAAAGCATTAGGTTTCCGATGGCTCTTTGAGGGCACGACGTCTGATGCCAGAATCTTTCTCAGCGCACTGAAGAAGAGCATGATGGGAGACTTGCTGCCAATCTCATCATATTAGCAGCTCTCAAAACCGCCCGAGTCAGCAGTACCGCAGAGAAAATGATTAGGACAATATTGCGAATGTGACATTTCTGACAGACGGAGATGGCTGGAGGCTAGATGAGCTGTGATTGGCTGTCCTCTCATTGTAATTAGTGATTTGAAGTTGGAGAACAGGTTTAAAGTAAGTATTGACGTCTCTCTTGCCCTTTCCCTCCCTGTCTTTCTCTCTCTCTCTCTCTCTCTCTGGTTGTAGAAAGTATGAAGCATGAGCACAGGAATTGACGCAACTGCAGCAAAATGATAATAAAGAGGAAATTAGCTGCAGGACACACACACACACACACACACACACACAATACATTACGGCTACTTAGAAAAGTACTTCCGCAGCGGCAATACACTTACACTGTGGCAAATCACAAACTATTCTAGAAACTATTCAACTAAAATATTTGTTTTCGATGAAACGTGTGCACAAACATAGGTCTGGACCGAATTAGAATAACAGCAAAACAAACACCAATCTCTTTCAATTTCTAACTGTCGTATGGGCTATTACACCCTTGCAGCACCTCATGATGTCAACTTATTTACGGATGTCATTAGGAGAAGGGGAGGGAAAGGGTTGCTATTTAAAAAAAGATTAAGAGAGAGGACAGAGATGGAACTGTTTGCGGCCTCTTTGTCCGCCTGCAGGTCCTCGTTGTATCATTTAAACACACACACACACACACACACACACACACACACACACACACACAGTCTGTTCTAGTAGAGGGGACTTGGGACAGTTGGACCGCTGTGCCCGCAGGTGAACTTCTCATCCTCTTTAAAAATGTATTATTGATGTCACAGGGTGAGGAAACAGGCAAAGGGCAACCCGAGCACAGCCTCTGCAGTCCACAAAAGCAGACCTGCTCAGGAAGAGCTGCGCCATATCAACTGCATTCAGGGAAAATCACGTGGATCGTTCTGTGGTTTGTGAAAGTGTTTGTGAATGGACGACGGAAGAAAGAGATAATGAGTTTGAAGAGCCTGACAAACACGGCCCACCGTGAAATTTGAGCCTAATGCTGGAGAGTTCAAAACCAAGCCATTAGGCATTGTTGACCCTGCTCCTCCTTCAAGAGCTGATGACGCCACACTGCAACGGCATCGCGCAAATACTTGAGAGCTTCTCTCCTGGCAAAAGCCATTAGATTTCAGATAATGGCAAAGATGTGACAAACAAATGGAACAAAAGAATACACAGAACTTCCTAAAATTCTTCTGTTCTGCAATCGAAAATAAATAAATAAAGATAATTGTTTAAAGATTTTTGTTTTTTTTATATATGGATATCTTCACTGAAAAAAAGGCCAAAAAAAAAAAAAAAAAACAAGAACAAAAAAGCAAAAAACTGACTAATTAGGACAGGACTTTTGCCACTGAAAACATATTTTATAAATAATTGTCTGTATTTGTATCCTCATTCTTTTGGAATGACTGTACATCCACAATAACATTGTGGTCACCTAAAAAAAAAAATCATAAGTGAAGAAATTAAAACAATCCACTCAAAACAAGATTTTGCTGAAAAAGATACGAATAAGATTTAAATCTCTCTTTGAAAACCAATTATATCGCTACATTTTGCTTCTAAGTAAATTTTTTTCTTATTTTTATAGTTTTAAAAAGATCCTATTAGGAGAAAAAATAAGCTAAACATATGATTTTTTAATAGGACATTTCAGAGTAAATAAAAACTTTTGATATCTTTTTCATATTTTTGGTCTGGTGCTACTGGAATGCTTGTTTGTTAGGTGTTCGGTTCTGTATCTGACATTTTGGATTTCTTACTTTGGATGTGTGAACTCGTCCACCAGCGTGACCTTCTCCACTAGGTCTCCTCCGATGCTGCGCACCAGGTCATAGAAGTCGTTTTCTGTGTAACCTTCGGCCGGCAGCCAAAAAGAGGATGTCATGAGAAGGCGGTGGGTACTTACTGAGAGGCTGCCCCCCCCCCCCCCCCCGACAAAAAGAGGAGAAGAAGAATCCATTTGTGTAGGTATACAATACATCAAATAAATGCAAGTAAAAACGGACGAATATATATATCATATACTTTATTTTACAATGTTTATTCAAATACTCACTATTTCAAGCACCCGCAATTACACACACAAACACACACACACACAAACACCCACACACACACACACACACACACACACACACCACACACACACACACACACAAGGAGGATGTTGGTGTGAGCGAGACATCTCTTCAGCCGGAGGTTAAAACTACAGTCACACCCTGAGGCCATCATACCTACAACGGCTAGTATCCTCACATCAGCAGGCATCTGAGCTCTCCTGGCTCTCAGAAAACCTCAAACACTCATAAAATACCAGCTGTTGTCCTCAACAAGAGCACCGAAAACAACAGAAAAGCTGTGTGGTAAAACATGATCAACTACCTCAAACAACCTCCTTTCTGCAGGTAAATGTGTTCACATCATTATTATTCAGCAGTTCTGCTCCTCTGATCTGATTTGCAGAGCGGTGTTCCAAGAGTATGAAGCAAAAACTTGCAATATGTATGCATATATAAAAATATATAATTGAACATTTGCATAGAGTAAGGGCTATTTGGTTAACAGTCTATTTAGCAGTCTATTTGCTTAGCAGTAGTGGTATGCCGAAACCTAGCTAACTAAAAAATAAAATAAAAAAAACATCAAAAGTTTAATTTAACAATCTATAGTGTTATTTGTTGTATCAGATATATCACATAATTTAAAAAGACACCAAAGATCGTATTTTTTCAGCCAATAGAATAGCTTTGGAGTCTTTCTGGAATGACTCCAAATCAAACTGCTCATGACACAGCCATTTTATAACCGCAAAGATCCACTCAAAGCTGTGTGTCATATTGATTTGACCAGTTAAAGGTATTTTTTTCCTCTTTTGAAAAAGCATTTTCATCCAGCCTTAGAAAGCCACCAAGCTGATTTTCATTGGTCAGACTGGTCTGGTTTGATGGTTTTAGAAGCTTTTAGAAATGTGTCAGCTGATCGGGGGTGTGTCTCCTCTAGAACAACTGTTGTTAATGTCGTCAGCTGAAGATGAAATAATGTATTGCTGTGAATAATAAACATTGCATTTGAATTTTAAGTCGCTATTCAATCATGCAAATCAATCACAGTATATATTGCTCACAAGCTTGATCTGTAAGTCCACTGTCATACTAACATAGACCGCACTGTAAAAAATGATATGATCAGAAAGTCATGCCAACTTTTGTTTTTACATTACAGATTTTACAATTAAGAGCTGCAGTTCCAAACTCTGTGATCCTGTTTGTAAATTTTTTGGGAAACACAAAATCATTGAAAAATGTTGGTAACAATGGAACTTGTGACCATAGGTGGCAGTGATGCACTGAAATTTTGTCTCAAAAATTTTGATGCACTGAAATTTTGAATCAGCTAAATAAAATGAATATTTGTTTTCAGCTGAAATGGTTTTGGAGGGCTGAAATCATTGACCAAAACATTCTCCAACATTTTGACTGTGTAAGAGTCTATATTGTGGATAAACAACAATACGTAAACATGTCAGCTGTGTGGACACTAGGACTGGGTTGACAATAATGATTTCTCACTTTTAATCAATCTTCATTTTGATGAACCGATACTGATTCTTAAATTGCAAGAAAGATTATTTCGTTTATGGGGTTTTCAATTGACTTGAATGATTGAACAAAACTTCACTAAACATTACTTTTAGTGTACCTGTCTCCTATTGAATAAACACGTCTCATTGTTCAAATTCTGTCAATTTTCGGATATTCAAAACAATAATGTAATTGCTGGTCTTAATGGGCGGGCGACAGATCGCTGTAGTTGAAGAAGCACCGGGTGAAACTGTCATCCCGTCAAACTTACTAGTTATAGCAAGAAATAAACATGAATGAACATCAGAAGGTGTTGAAAGAAAGCTTATGGCTTACTGAAATGAATCATGTATCATGTAATCACTTGAAAGGACGTCAATAAAACCAATAATAACCAACTGCAGAGCCGTAGAGCTATTTAATTAACCTCACTGAAAGCCATTCAGTGTCCATAGCTCGTTAGTTACTGTATCTCTCCTTTAGCGAGGAGCATTTTGCTGAATATATGCACCATATTAGCAATTATATATTTTTTTTTAAACCTAGTGCTGTCTAATCATTAATGTAAGTTTGAATACATAAGTCATTAAAACAAGCTTTATTACAGTTACCGCTTAAATGTTTCAATAACGAATTGGAGTATATTATATTATAATTATATAAACAATTACAACATTTATAACAGTTATATCATATCAAGTTGATATAAAAACGAGTGTTTTTAATTTTTAAATGTTTGTATAATACTCAGTGTGCTGAGTATTAAATAAACTTGATTAATTTGTTGACTATTAAATACGTTTTATTTTCAGCTAGGGTTTCGGTTTTGGGCTAAATTAAACTTCTGTAATAACTTTAACCTCTAATAGTTGGTTGATGCCTCCGGAAAAAGAATATGCCCTTATCTTATTAAATCTATCATATCATATCTTAGTCATATCTTAATCTGCTTGATGTGAATTTAAATGCACTACAGAGATCATGTAAGTATGCCGTTAGTGTTTGTGAGGTTATTAAAGTGAGGACAGTACGGGAACCTGCCTTAGTGCTCTTGTTTGGGTGTGTGTGTGTGTGTGTTGAGTGTGGTGCCGTATGTGATTTATAGTGTGCACTTGTGTGTATGTTGTGCATGTTGCTCTCACAGGACACGACAAAACACACAAGGGCGGATGAGAGCACTGACCCCACGGTCATACCTCATTACCAGCGCAGAGAGAGAGACTGACAGAGAAACTGTCATATATAACCTTCGCAGAGCATCAGGCAAACTGACAAGCAAATCTCTCTCTCTCTCTCTCTCTCTCTCTCTCTCTCTGAGTAATGGACAGTGGGCAGAGAGGGAGATGGGCTGAGAAATGACCTACAGCCAGAGAGCACAGGTAATCAGTCTCACACCCTTCCATGCAGGACGACCAGCCAGCCTACAGATGTACACACACATCACACCACACACACACACACACCCCAGTTCAGTGCAAAACATTGACTAGACCAGGTACTCAAAATATTAGGCATGGGAGACCTACAGGGGTCACTGTAGAGAGAAATATACATACTGTTCCGTTCAAAAACACCTCTCCTACAGCCTGTGTGCAACAATTTCAATTTCAATCTAAAAAAATTTTTTGCTGCTTATTATATTGTGGAAACCTGGACATATTTCTTTCTTTCTTTCTTTGATTTATAGAATGTTGTAACATTATAAATGTTTTTTTTCTGTCACTTTAAATAAATAAATAATTAGTCAAATAATTAAATAAATAAAATTGAATAGTAGTGCATCACACTTTCCCAATATATTAGACTGATTTCTGAGGTGAGGTGACATCGTACTTTGCCATCACAGAATACATTTCTTAAAAAAATATAAAAAACAGTTATTTTAAATTGTAATAATATTTCACAATATTACTGTTTTCACTATATTTATCAAATAAATGCAGTCTTGGTGAGCGGAAGAGACTTCTATCAAAAAATGAAAATCCTAGTTATTCCAAACTTTTTGACCGGTAGTGTAGAATGATTATTATTAAAAGTTTATAGTTATTGTGAACGGCCCTCATGGTTACTAGGTGAGATGTTTATTTTAGAGAAAGGCTGTAAATCTTACCTGGAAGGTGACGGGCTGATAGATGTCAGACAGGCGGAACTGCTTGAGGAAGCGTTCATCCTCACTCCAGAAAAGTCGGATATCAGGGATCCCGAACAGAACCATAGCCAGCCTCTCCAGCCCCAGACCAAAAGCCCAACCCATCTTATTCCCAGCACCAGCTGCAGAAGAAACGGACAACTGAGTGGAAAACCTACTCATTTTATTATTTGCTCCTCAAGAGTGTGACATTCTGTCACGCAAAGACAAATGTTTCAACAAGGATGAATGCAACTAGTCAAAACAAATCCACCCGAATCCAAAACCTTGACGTTCTTCTGTTGTGTTGCAGCAGGTAAATATAAACCCTTTTAGTTAACCTGAAAGCAAAACCCACCTTTCAAGGAATGTTTTTGATTATATTGTGGATGATTCATCGGTTCATGTTATTCCAAATAGAACTAAAATATTCCATAATCTTTCATGAAAACACAATAACCTTCACCTCTACTTTGGCTCCTCTCCTACTTTTCGCCAGCCAATCAATTCCCAAATATATTAATTGTCACTGAATATTTAGTTTCACTCATTCATGCCTTAGATGAAGTCAAAATATAAGGCATTACAAAGTAGGTAAATTACGTTTCCCTTGAAAAGTAGCAAGTAGGAATTACTTTAGATGTTTCTGTCATTTAATTATTTTTTTTTTTTTTTTTTTTGTTTTCAGTACTTCTGTTTGTAACTATGCCATTAAAATACTATATGGACTACAGAACAATTCCATATAAAACATCTAATGGTATATGTTTTTAATGTAACCTTCTCTCTTTAATACTTGTCAAGACACAAAAATAATTCATCCATTTGTATTATTAATTTGAAAGAATGAAAAGCAGTTTCATGTATATCCTGGTATTGTTCAAACTGGTCCGGAGCGCGATTTGTTTTGGGGAGTCAGGAAAGTAATTAGTAGAAGAAATTTGAGAGAAGGGTACGTTAGACAGAAATCAATTACAATGCAGATGACTGTCATTTGGTAGTAGTAATTTATTACTTTTTTAGAGTAACTTACCCAGCACTGATTGCGAATGATGCTTCACGCTGACTTCAACTCATATGACAGCATATTAAATGCATCTAATTGGGTTTTACATTTATGCATTTAGCAGTCACTTTTATCCAAAGCAATTTTTCAAGCAATCAACAATATTTGCAATACACAAAGCCAGGTTTATTGATGAGCAGATTACGAAGCAAGCATGAGAAGAGGAGAAATCCAGAGAAGAACGTTTTTTAAGATCCACAAGTGGAGGAGTTATTAAGATTGGCAGTCAGCGACAAGGCTGTGTGGCTCTCAGGCGATCAGTGCTGGAAGTAGTGCCGCTATTTCTGATGTGATTATAGTCATTATTTGCTTTGCAACCCTGTATGACCTATGGTGAGCGGAAGAGTGAACAAACAGAATTTTCTTCTCTTTTCCCGTCTCTCTCACCGTTTAACCCAGTGAGGCATTCCTTCAGATGTGAGGGAAATGTGCTTTATATGTTAATGAAGGGAATGCTCAGGGGTCAAAGCCTGGCTCAGCCAGACGCGACAGAAACCGGAATAAATCTACCTTCACACGTACAAATCAATCAACTCTCCCGTCCAGTCCCGAGTGGAGGCATTAACGATTCTGACCTCTCTCAAGACCACCGAATTAAAATTTTGTTTCAAATGCTCATTTAACCAATTGCAAAAAATTATAATAAATAAAAAAAATGTTCGTTTTAATTGTCTCCAAGCTTGAATAAGCATGACCTGATTTGAGTGCGAGCTTGAATTTGATTTAAATACATGATTTCTCTGAAGAAATAATTCAAGCCACGATAATTGGGTGTTGTAGAGTTGCTAAGTGGTTGTTCTTGGTGCTTTTTATTGGCCTTCGTCAACTTAAACTTCTATTGGACCAGTTCACCAAATTGGACTGAATCATCTGAAACAGTTTGTGACTCGAGCAGCACAGATCTATGAGTTACCCAATCAAGACTCACTTTCGGACACCTGACAGTCGCTCAGACTGGAAATGAGTCAAAATACTGGCGTACTTGACCCTATGATGAATGAATGAATTGGTTCTCGTGAGACTAGCATATTCTCACCATTTATACAGTTTTAAATATGGATATTTTTCTTAAAAAAAAAAAACACAGATTCGCTACAGGAGTCCTTTATTCACCCCCCCGGAGCCATGTGGAGCACTTTTTTATGATGGATGGATGCACTTTTTTTGGCTTCAAAATCTCGACCACCATTCATTGCCATTGTAAAGCTTGGAAGAGCCAAGACAATTTTAATATAACTGCGATTGTATTGATCTGAAAGAAGAAAGCCATAGACACCTAGGATGGCTTGAGGGTGAGTAAATGAACAACAAATTTTCATTTTTGGGCAAACTATCTCTTAAATTCGGTGTGGCAAAAAAAAATGTTTTTATGGCGGATGAATTTCATCATGTGAGTTCTGCCATTCATTGTGCAAACAAGTTGTAGTCAGGCGAACACAAATAAGACTTAATAAAATGTGTTTGGATTTGGTAGAATTTCACTATTAGCCCAGCGAATTGGGGAATGTAGGCTACCGGTTTGTGTTGTGATAGGAAAACAATATAAAAGTCTTGAGTAGCATATCAGCATACTAGAATGATTTCTGAACGATCATGTGACACTGAGGACTGGAGTGCTGATGCTGAAAATACAGCTTTGCATCAGAGCAATAAATTACATTCTAAAAGTTGAGCTTTTTTTTTTTTGTACTTTCGTCATGGCATGGACGGAAAAATGCACATTTTGAGGCATCATTCACATCCACAGCATGCTTGTAGCGTGACATGAGTGCAGTATGAGCAATAGTCGCACTGATGCCTGCTTTAGCAAGCACATCTAATTACATGGATGATGATGTTGAAGGAAGGAAGTCTCCACTGGAGTTGCTGCGGCGCTGAGCTTTGGATTGATGGTCGGGCTGATTGCTATCACTCGTCTGTCGGTGGAAATCACGAGCACATCCAGGGAGATAAAAGAGAGGTGTAAAGCGCTGTGACATGCTAAGAGTGAAGAGGGTGGGTGGCAACACACACCCACATCACGACACACACACACACAGCAGAAGCCGGCACGAATCTGAATTGACCCGTCAGAGTAAACGCAACGAGCATCGTGTTTCCCTCCCTTCTTGAGCACGATATGATGTCAGATGCACTCATAGCAATCGGGAGCAAAGGGGGCGGAGCGGGGCGTATCGAGAGTGGGGCTGCAGTTTGACGGCATCGCTCCTGTGGACATAAGCAGAGGCTAACTGTCCTTGGAGCTTTGAATCACAGCTTCTGCCGTCCTCCCTCCAAGCAGCATATTCTTTCCGTCCTCGATCTCTCTTCGGTTTCTTACATCGCTCCAAAGTCTCAAGTTGTATCCTCTTACCTAAATATTACTCAATTTACGCCTCTGGCTCTTTATCACCAATCGTCCCAAATTGTCGCGACCTTTTTTGGCCACTTACTTACGGTGTGCTTCTAGTTATCCCTTGAAGTCTACCAGACACTTACCTTGTGTTTTTTTCTCTGATCGTTGATTGCACTAGTCACCCCTCACCAGAAAAAACACGCTGTTTTCAGCATCACTAATCAGGTCTGACAACAGGCGGAGTCTCTTAACAGCCGTTTGGCGATGATGGAAAACAGTGCCGGTCCAGCTTTGTTTAAGATGCTTGGGCTGGCAGGCTTTGGCTGGAGTCAGAGAATTTGTTTCCTCACGAAGGTATCTACTTAAAAAAGTGTAAAAATAGGTTGGCAAACACTTTCCTCAATTTCTCTGACTATAGTAAATCAATTAAAAATTGGGAGTTTGAAAGGGGGAACCCTGGATATAGAGTGATGCCTGGGACCTAGAAGATAGACCCACCCGAAAAATAATTACCCAAAGTGAAACACGTGTTTGTATAGTAATATACTACTGTATATTTGGTAGGAAAACAACCAAAATCAAAATACATTTATAAAAAAATTTTTAAAAAAAAAATAATAAAAATAAGTGAATAATTAGAACAAAGAAACAAACAAATAAACAAGTGGGCTATTTTGAAACTTACTGCATGTGTATCTATACATCCAGGTCGTTCTAAAGATCAAGACAAAATTAAAAAAGAAATATGTAACTAGAAAATAAAGTTTATGAAAAAACATGCATTTATTTATTCATTCATTCATTACATACTGTATATTTAATAGAAAAGAAACCAGCATCAAAATAAAATAAAATAAAATACGATACAACACTGTAAAATAAAATAATAAAATAAAATAAAAAAGGACTTTTTGGACTGGAGAAAAAAAAGTCTTTGTTTAAACTCTTTTGTGTTTAATACTAAATACATATATTTGGTATTAAAAAAAACGCATCAAAATAAAATAAAATAAAGCTCTTATCTCAAAAAGCACAACAAAATTTGATTCCCCAATTAAACAGAAATCTGTATTTTATTAGAAAACAATGTTTATGCTCTCTATCCAGACACACTGCTGTAAGAGAAAATAAAGTCATAATGGAAATAATGATTGTATGAGGCTGATAGGTAGCAGATGGGGAGTATACACACTAAACAGTAAAAATACTGAAAGCACAAACATATCAAAATCAAATCAAAAAACAAATCAAAATAAATTGTGTGGCTTTTACACCAGGGCTGTCCAAACTGGGTCCTGGAGGGCCGGTGTCCTGCAGAGTTTAGCTCCAACCCTAATTAAACACACCTGAACCAGCTAATCAAGCTCTTACCAGGCATAGAAACTTCCAGTCAATGAAATCACCTCATATGCTCATTTACTTCTTAAAGAAGGCAAATAAACCATGATTCATGACTATGATGAAGTTCGTGACTATGATGACAAGGATACTGGGTATTTAAATAAAAGAAAAAACAAGCCCTTTTTGGACGGTCCCACAAAAGTCAGAGAGGGAACAAGTCAAACCCCCCCACAGCAAAGAAGCACAGTGTGATCCTCTCTGTGTCAAGTGATTTCATGGGGTTTTTAAACAGCAAATAAATTAAGTTAAAGGAACACTCCACTATTTTTGAGTTTTACCGTTTTCGAATCCATTCAGCCGATCTCCGGGTCTCTGGCGGTAGCACTTTTAGCTTAGATTAGCATAGATCATTGAAATCTGTTAGACGTTGGCATCTCACTCAAAAATGAGCAAAGACTTTCTATAGTTCCTATTTAAAAATGACTCTTCTGTAGTTACATGGTAATAAGGGAACGACGGAAAAATGAACGTTGTGATTTTATGGCCGATATGGCTAGGTAACGTATACTCTCATTCCGGCGTAATAATCAAGAAACTTTGCTGCCGTACAGGTGCAGGAAGGCGCAATGAGTACTTAAGCAGCGCAGACTTGGAGATCGGCTGAATGGATTCGAAAACGGTAAAACTCAACTGTTTAACTCTAGCCGATTTGGAAAATGAGCCTCTTTTCAAAAATAGTGGAGTGTTCCTTTAAAGCCACGGCCAAGTGGTTTGCCAAACAAATTGTACATTCCTATAGTAGGACTACTATAGGACTATTTTTCTGTCACCTTTACTGAATAGCATTTGCTAGACGCCTAAAAATGTCACACTTTTTTTTTTTTCCTGGTATAAAATATACACGACATTTTACCTGCGATCTGTGTTTGGAAAAATTAAAGTTGATTTGAGCTGACGGACTCCCTCGGATGACCGTGTTCTAATCCTCTCTGGAGTATTGTGACTCTTTCACACAGCTGTTTGTTTTAATCCTTCTTTCCACTTCAATAATCACAGAGCAAATGCTTTTAATCATTAACCCGACTAACAAGCCGCACTATTTATCTACGGCTGCCGAGTCCGACAGACCAAACAGAGGAGGAGAGCACTTAAAGATGAAGACTCTCCGCTGCTAATGAACGAGTCTCAGTTTGGGGATGTTGGACTAAAACGCTCTAAAAATACACCGATCTTGTCCTCTCGTTGTTGCCACCGTAAACTAATTGGCTAATACTCTCCATTGTTTCAGCATTTCGCAAAAAGCATAAGGCATCGCAATGTACAAACATGGCATATGCATGAAGCGGTCCGATTTTGAGAGCCATTAATTTCACACTGAGAGAAAGAAAAAACAATTACAAAACCTAATCATCAGGTATGTCGCTTAAATTAGCATTAGAGGAAAGCAGACACATGCAGTCCACGCAGAGACAGATTTCCTCATTTATTCTGTTATGAACACAAAATTACATTTGCATAGTGAAATTAAAATGGATTTTGCAGGGGGAATATTTGCTCATGCTGCTTCTTACTGAAGCATTATCATATATTTACACTATAGGTTATTAACTACTGCAGCTGGCTTCATAATGAAGTGCTTTTGTTACTTTGTGTCGATACAGGGACAATTAAATATTATTTGAGAGTGAAAGGGTTTGAAAGTTGTTGTAAATTAAACTTTTACTTGGCTGAAATGGAGAAAACATCACTTGGATTCCTGCAAAAACCCTAAGATGGGGGAAAAAAATAATACCATGATAGCAATAGTTTATGGCAAAAATACCAACAACCATTGCAATGCAATTACTGAAATATATCTGCTAACACAAAAAACAAACAAAAAAAACACCATGGTTCTTGAACATGTTTTTAAGCACACACTATGATATCATTTAATATCTTGAAGTATAATGTTATATAACATTCAGTAACATGCTATTATCATCTGTCCCACTGGTACAGTAAAACAAACAAAAAACTAACGAATCAGAAATTATAGTTATTGTGTTAAACTTGTGTAAAATAAAATAAAATAAAATAAGAATAAATAATTAATAGTGTCACAATCCAGGTCGGTGTGAAGGACTTTTAATGAAATGGTTTCCATATTAGAAGTAGTTAGTGAACGGAATAAAGCATATATATATAAAAAAAAATTATTAAAATTCATAAATTATGGTTGTGTTCGTTTTTCTAAAGTAAAGTCAAAAGAAATAAAGGAACGAACTAATGTAAGTGAAACTAAATAAGTAAACAATTATATTTTTTTTAATCAGGATATGGTTGTTTTGTTAAAATTTTTGATAAAACAAACTAATAAAATAAAATAAAATAAAATAAAAAAATGAAAAATGCTAATAAACAAATATATTAACAATTGTATGAATAAAATAAAGTCACCCTTTTTTAACTGTCCTTGTTGCAGTGTAATTACACAAGAATCCTGAGTAATATTAAAATTGCAAAATTTCGTTCAGGGTCAGGTTTTGTTTTAGCTATTTTTGAACTGTGCATAATTTACTGTCATTACTGTTGGATAACTACATGTAACGTTTAACAAGGGCACATTAAAATAGTGTTACAAACTAAACAAGTAAATAAATAAAAAAATTGTTAATCTTTTGTAATGAAAATAAAATAAAATAAAAATACTGCATACCTTTTCCAGCTAAAGAACTTATTCAGATTTACGTTCACAGGTGTCTGGCCAGGTGCTGTATACTACATCTTTATATATAAGCTCAATAACAGTGCTGAACAAATAAACCTGGAGCATCGCCGGCCAGAAAACCAGAGATGAAGAAAGGGGCTTCTATGCATTACTGAATGCTCTAATCATATGATTGAAGGCAAATAACTTTGTAGCACGTGTTTTATTCAAACAGATGATGAGAGGCAGTTGGCCCTTTCCTGTGTCTTAGAGTATCATGGGTTTTGCGGAGGAGATGCGGTCATGAGAAAAGCCCGGAGGAGGTTGGAGGCCACGGACGCAGCATCAGGATCTCCCGGTCTGAGGGTCAGCAGTGATGAATGAAAGCAGCAGTGATGTGTGACACAGAATACAAAAATCACCGCCTAGATGACTAGAATGAAAAGAAGGGCTTCTGTGTGACCTGTCAAAGCATTTAGCAGCAGGTACACACAGGGCCTAAGATTAACACTCGTCATATGCCAAAGCAAAAATCAGCCCTGGTGACTATATGAAAGTGTATATATAATATAATTCAAACAATGTGCCCGATACGGCTTAGCGCAATTATAAAATTGCATTGTAATTATATTATTATGTAATCGGATGTGCTCATGATAATGAACACGATCATGTGTTTTCAGCTTCTCTTTCACAATAAATGCGGCTCCACACAAACTCCATCTCTGCAAGCCCTGTGAGTTTGAGTTGCTATAGCATGCATTTAAAATGCAACATGCGCCAAACATCTTCCCAAGCTTAGAAATCAACTACAAGAGCAGCATTTCAAAAGAAAAGGTTCCCTGCAGTTTTCCACCAAAATGCTCTATGCTTTAGCGTTATGAAAGCAAGAACAACCCAACACCCATAAATATTTTAAAAAAGGATTGTAATCTAATAATAATAACTTTAGTACTATATTATTATAATTTAAATTATTATTATAATACTTTAACTGTTCATAGTGATTTTATTGATCTGATTCAATAATAATAGTAATACTATTTGTTTTTATTATAACATAATAATACTAAATACATAAATCAATCATAACTATAATAATAAATTAAACACTGAACCCATGGACTAAATCCTATCCTTTTTTTGTTTGTTTAGCACACATTCTTCAAGGCTTGTTTTATTTATTTCCCTTTAGTATGTTAATTGTCAGTTGTTATGCTTATCAAAGTTGCAAATGGGAGCAAAATATAACTATTTTTTCAAAATATATTATTATTATTAATTAAAATTGTTATTATGAAATACTTTACAATTCAATAGTATTACATTGATTTAATTACAGTAATAATATCGTGATTAAATAATAACAGTATAAATATTTTAACAACAACAATAATAGTAATAATAATTTCATGATTAGATGTGGCAAAATGTTAGTTTTAGGATAGTTTGGGCAATACAGAACGCCTGACTGAAACTACAACTGATTTGAATGTCAAATTTGGCTGGATTTTAGCAGGAATACGGATTGTTATAAACACAAATGTTACAAACACAAGTAGAAACAGATGTAAACCAAATACACCTTGCAGTTCCATTTTTGTTAGGTCTTCTTACACACTGGCCACATTTAAATCTAGATTATGGACGTTTTTATGTGTCTAATAATATGTCTAATAACAAGACACTATGTTTTGGGGATGTACAGGGGTTTTATTTGCATGTTTTATAATGCTTTATGAGTTTGTTCTTTGCTAATTCTGGTATTTACTGTGTTTTTCTTGATTGTAGCACTTTGGTACTACATTTGTTGTTTTTAAAGGGGTGGTTGATTATGATTTTCACCTTTTTAACTTTAGTTAGTGTGTAATGTTGCTGTTTGAGCATAAACAAAGTCTGCAAAGTTACGACGCTCAAAGTTCAATGCAAAGAGAGATATTTCCTTTTAAAGAAATCGCTGTTTAAGGACTACAAAAAAAGACTGGTAGGGACTACAACGAGCTTCTTCCCGGGATTGTGACGTCACTAACCCCGATATTTACATAAACCCCGCCCCAGGGAACACGCAACTACCCGTAATGGTAAGGGGGCGTGACGTTTCCGGACAACGTGCACTTGGTGGTTAGCGAATCACAACACACCGGGCCAGCTAACCAATCAGAGCCCAGTGTGTATTTCTGAGGGAGGGGCTTCATAAAACCAGGAACTCAATTGACTGTTTTGACGAGAACGGAAACAGCGGTGTAGAATAAAGATAAAATATGTGAAAATTATGCGTTTTTTTTTTAAAACAAAGCATGAACACATGTTACACTGCACCCCAAAAACACAATCAAGCCTTCGAAAAAAACGAATCAACCACCCCTTTAATTGTGCTTTATAAATAAACTTTTTTTTGTTGTTGTTTTTTAAAGATCTTTAAAAATCTATTAGCACACAACTAATATAATGGTTCTGTAATTACAGTAAGTATCAGTTTTTCTTTGCTTGTTGCCGTTTTCTGCATGTCCTGGTCTTTTCAACTAGGACTAAACTTGGAATAATCTAAAAATTTAACCTCTAAAATGACCAAATAACTCAATTAGCATTGGGTGCCCAGCGGCGTTTAATCTGCTCTGAAATCCTCTGAACTCAAACATTGACCTGCGCTAAAATCTTGGCTGACAGTGTCCTCATTTATCTCCATCTCATTCCGCCGTCCTCTGGAGTCGTTTTTGTTGTGCCAAGCTCATTTTGTCCTCTACTTAGAGGACGATGACAACCAAGTTCCTTTCATAAACCACAGCAGCAAGTACAGCTAATTATTCACGAGAGGTTGACAATGTGGCTTAACCTCCTCTAAATGCTGGATAAAAACTAAGCCGTGTCGAGTTCCACTTTCGCGAAAACTTCCTCCGTTGCATTTAATCCTCTCCAAATTAAAGGTTGTTTTTGGCATTGTGTGCATGGTTAGCGCTTCGATACACGCGGCTAATTCTTCACATGACATGGCGTGGTATTATAAATTGTGCTACCTGTCATAAAGAAGGGCTTTTCGTTTTAATACACTTAATTAATAGTTGCACCTCTGTGAGACGCGACCGAAACCTCATATGGATAAACAGATATATTAGCATGCTTGGTTCATTTACAAACTTATTACATCTCAATTAGCGTGCCTTGGCTATGCAGGGATGATTGCTCTCTGGTCCCATTGCAGCAGCTGCCTGGGGACACGAAAGCACAACACTCACAGTGACATATTCATTCTCGTTTCTGTCTTGGAGCTCCACAGTTAGTCTCTGTCCTCCAAACTCGGAACTGAAAAAGAGCAGTGAACCGAATTTAGACTAGGTCATGGTCTCGGTCATGACCTGAGGAACCGGTTCACTTTAAGCTGCGAAAATTCCTGCTAAAGCAGCGATATATTGCGTAAGATGAGGAGGACTTGCACGGATAGAGTATACAGCATGATAGGCAACAGTATTGTTGAGTTATTGATGCTGATCGCTTGGCACATGTTCAAAGGGTACTGTATTGATTATTATTCTGTAACTGGCACTTTTCATAAAGAGGCTACAAATCTCAAAGCAATTTCAACAATGGTAAGTGAAAGGCGTTTCTTAAAGGAATAGTTTACCTAAAAATGTGACATTTCTGAACACTTACTCACCCGCAGGCCATCCAAGATGTACGGGTTTGTTTCTTCATCTGAACAGATTTGGAGAAATGTAGCACTGCATCACTTGCTCTGCAGTGAATGGGTGCCGTCAGAATGAGAGTCCAAACAGCTGATAAAAACATCACAATAATCCACAAGTAATCCACACCGCTCCAGTCCTTCAGTTCACATCTTGTGATGCCAAAAGCTGCATGTTTGTATCATCATTAAAGCCTTTTAACTTAAAACCATCACTTTTGGCCAAAATACGAGTCCATAATCCATAATAAGTCTTCCTCGCCATCCGATACCCCCCACCAGCTTTATTAGAGCTGTTTTGGACTGGTGAAATGGTGTTTGATCTGTGCAGATTTCTCTCCTGATTCAGACCAGATGACTTTTTCACTGGAGAAAGCAATAGTCATGGTCAAGGAGGTCCCTTAATGATGGATTTGTTTTTTTACAAACACGCAGCTTTTCACTTCACGAGATGTTAACTGATGGACTGGAGCGGTGTGGGTTACTTGTGGATTATTGTGATGTCTATCAGCTGCTTGGACTCTCATTCTGACGGCACCCATTCACTGCAGATGATCTATTGGTAAGCAAGTGATGCAATGCTACATTTCTCCAAATATTCCCGGAAATATTGTTTCAAATGAACTGAACTTCAGGAAATCTGTATGGCATACCTAAATATACCATAGGAAAAGAAAAATACAACTGAAGAGTTTCCAAACTCAAAACCAGGTCACAGTCTAGGACATTTCCTGCAAAAGTCATGTGACACGCTGCATAAAATGGGGCGTCACTTTCATAAATACAACCATATCCAATATCATGTTTTGAATCTAAATGTGAAAATGTCAATTCACACAAATGGGTGATTTGAGTACACCAATTTGTGAGTAATTTACCTTGCTTGTTAAAAGCTGGTCCATACACTGAACACAATGTATGGTCTCATTATACATCTGAGACATGCTCAGGTGTCAGGTGACTCTCCAGCACATCTAGAGATTTTTCTAAATTCATTTTGGCCTTTATTCTAATCAGCATTTTTTTTTATGTCTGAAAAGTTGGAAGGGGGCGCAAGGGTGATAAAAGACCACAATTACCAGACTGCTGATCACATTTAATCATTATGCATATTAATTAAATCGCCAGGCTTGTGCAATATAAACTGTATGCTCCCAATCCACTTGATTTGGCATCTTTGCATTCCATTAGTATCTATTTCCAACAACTACAATCAATTCCTAATTATCCAGTGATACATTCATTCTTTCCTTGCCTTGCTTTGTTTTTTCAAATGAAGTACAACATATATTGCATTGTGGGTAGGGAAGGATCTGGCCACAATAATGACCACTGACCATGAATCTGCAGATGAAATCCAGCAGCAAACAACATTCAACAAAGGGGTGAACAATATGACTTAACATTCAGTTTCATCTTAGTGGATTATATATATATATATATATATTCTCTTTGATAATAAAGTTAAGGGCATCTTTCTGTCCCTAAATTCAGATTACATGTCGTAAACGCTAAATATGCAAAGTCACCACCTGGTCGCATGAATATTAGATGGAGATGTTCTGATGTGAAGGGAATTAACATGTCAGCACATCTAACTAAGCAGGCAAATGAGTATGCACTCGTCCCTGAAGCGTAAAAAAAAAACTGGATGCACAAGTATCTAAACAGGTAGCTTAAGAGCCAGTTACAATAGAGGAAACGGCGAAAAATCCCAGCATATGGTTGTACTTGGACTGTTGCTATGATACAAAACTTGCATATTGCTGTAGTAATCGAAGAAACTGCAGTGAGATGGAAATGATTGATTTGTTCAGTCTTCCGTTAGTTCAAACAGTCCCGGCTCATAAATATGCAGCAAAGCCAAACAACTGGATCGATGGCTGTTATAATTATATAGCAGAGCGAGAGTGAAACAATGATATCAAGCAAACGATCAAACACTGAGCACAATGCTTACAGAATCAACAAATGCCTGCATACAGTCATATATATCCATCTAATTCATACATTATTCATTGTTCCCAAAGAGTGAGCTTACAAATTCTCCATCAACCAATTCCATAATGTCACTGCAAGCAGCAATCAGTGGGTTCAGAAGCAAATGGGAACACAAAATGGCCTTAAATGGGACATTTGGCACGGTAGATGCTGCGGATACTGTCTTTATTCACAATTGTACAAGATTTACTTGAAGATGCAGAGATGTTCGAAGCATGTTATGTTCATCCTGATGTTGCCTTAAATATACAAAGCCTCAAAGAGTGTCCTAATCAAAAATAGAAAAGCATTCAGGATGTATTCTAGTCCATAGAGTTAAAAGCTCACATGAATATACACACTTACTAGTTGAACCTCAGATGCTTTTCCGATAACCTTTCCGCTTGGCATCACTCAGAAAAAAACGTGTGGTTTCTGCGATGCCCCAGTGAACTGACACACACAATGATGCAATTACATGTTGAGGCTAATTATCAAACGGAAATGCATAAAGATGCAGGGCATCTACAATAACAATGAGTTTTTTCTCTAACCACAGACATGCAGCAGTGGTTGCCTTACAGCGTGAGGTCTCATGCCAGCTAAAGCCTAGCAGTTTTAGGAATTTTCAAAATGATATAATAAATAACCTGTGGGGTATTTTGAGCTGAAACTTAACAGACACATTCTGTGGACACCTGAGACTTATATTACATCTTGTAAAAAGGGGCATAATAGGTCTCCTTTAAGGCATATTATTCTTACTACATTACACAATATTTAATATCTCAACAAGATAATAAAACCATACGGTCCCTATAAAGATGTGCGCAAGTTTTACTTCGAAACAAGTGATATCAATGCTGG
Source organism: Sinocyclocheilus anophthalmus (assembly GCA_018155175.1). Taxonomy (NCBI): domain Eukaryota; kingdom Metazoa; phylum Chordata; class Actinopteri; order Cypriniformes; family Cyprinidae; genus Sinocyclocheilus; species Sinocyclocheilus anophthalmus. The sequence continues at coordinate 209,178 of JADLZN010010683.1, read as the reverse complement.
TTTGGAAAACAGGCATTGCGCCATCGTAAAATAATGTGTGAATTTAAGATTATGGAAAACCCTGTGCATTTCCTTGAGTATCGAGGCACTGTGAAACCACTGATCCAGCATTTTAGCCACCCTATCAACTATTTGTTTTTCAACCTCTCAGAGCCTTCCACAGGAGTTTATCAATAGTGTACTAGCAAGCGTCCATGTTCCCACCCGTCCTACTGACAATGCTCTTTCCAGGTTCCTTGAAAGCATCTGTGACAATTGCTTTCTTTCTGAAAGGCGCGCTTTCTTCCCCAAGAGTGCTGCTGATCAGTCCTGAGGTTGAAGATGGCCTCAGGTGGGCCGCGTGCCAGTCGTTAGCGCACCTGTTTGTCATTCTAGCAGCATCGGCCCCAATGACTGCTGAGTCAGGCAGAGCCGTAGCCGTGTATTCGCTGTGCTAACATGTGCAGCTCCCACACACACCCACCCACTCAAACACAGTGCGCAGAGTTCAGATGTGAAGACATGCATAGCAACGGTGCAGGGACGCAATACATGGTTTGACACTCAAAGACGCTGGAAATTATGCTATGCAGATTCATGCAGATTGTTGCTTTGACCCTTCATATTACAAGGTTGATATGTCTCGGATACATAAAACTGCTTAAAGGGATAGTTCACCCCCAAAATAATAATCATTCTTATACATTATTTGCTCATCCTTAAGGCCCTTTCACACGGTACGCGGCAGTCGCGAGTGTCTAGTTCATTCTCAATGGGAGACATGCGGAAAGCAGCAATGTCATGCGGGCGGTTTCACTGGCGGCGCGGAGGTGGAGTGCAAGCAGTGTTCGTGCACCCAAAATCCTGCCACTTCCACGGTGCTTCACGGCAGGCGCCGCCAAAGATAAAAATAATTGATCTTTTTGTGAGCGGCAGCCAATCAGACAGATTACTAACAACCATGACCACATCAATAAGATTTTTTTTGCATTTCCAGCAAAGCCCTGCGCCAGGGAAGCATTGTTTAGGCTCAATTAACCTTCTCAATTTTCCTTTAAAATTATATTTCATTCAAATTTTTACTTCAATCATGACCTCACAGGTAATAATGCTCTTTAGGCAAATCATCAAAAACAACTTCACTTGTGCCAAACGGGGGAAAAAAGTAAATAATGAAAACAATTAATGGTAGAATGACACAAACACAAATTTCCGTTATGTTTTATTTAGTTTTTAGTAAATACAAAGGTGATGTTGACAATTGTAACTATGGCAACGTACGCTCTGAGACCGCAACGCGACCACTGCCTCAACTCCACAAAACGCTTCCACTACAAGAGCGATTCCACCGCTTGCCACTTCCCGTGTGAAAGCGCCTTTACTCATCTCTTGGTAGACCAGCTAAATTAGTTTAAAGCAGCTAATTACCTTAGTTGCTGTTTGTTTAGCAGGATATCAGATGGTAATGCCATAGTACACCACGATAACCCCATTTTCATGTACAATGGTTCTCCAAAAAATGCTGTTGTATTTCTATGTACATGTCCAAAAACCAACCCAGGCACATTGGGCATTTCTGCAAAATGATATTATGTTGTTTCTTGCAAGTTTTTGAGACACTTTCAAAGTGAAATGTCCCAGTGAGTGACGCAAAAAATGTTATGCTTTTTCATACTTGACATAATGTTCCATCTACACTAAACTCAACTCAGTGTTAACAAAAGCAAACGTGAGATAAAAACAGATTTGCTGAAGCAACCCATGCCATTTTAGCATGCTTCTACAAGTCTAGAGTTCATTTCAGCTGGAAACTGCAGTGAATTTTAAGTATAGGTATGTTTTTTTTGGAGTTTTGAAAAAATTTAGGTAAATGAACATTTTTCTAATGAGCCTAGGTTGCCAAAAACCATGACATGCAGAAAATTGCAGGGACACTTGTATCTGGCTAAAAATAAGCCATTTCCAAAGTACAATGATAAGAGTGTTATTTGATAAATGTAAAACCCTCGTTTTTCCGCTGAACGATCTGCTTCCTGTGACCATAAGCTGTTTCATACAAAACAGCCACATGGATATTGAACTTGATTATCCCGGCTGAAACTGAACATGCTACATATCACTAGTAGCTGTGGGAGCTTGTCTAAATGGGGTGTAATTTAGTCCTCATTACACAATGCAAGCCTTAGGCGCTATGGCAAAGCCTTCATTTCAGTAAATAGGCCAGAGAAATACAGAACACAACGATGGGAAACATAGAGTAGATCTCATTCACTAATTTTTCCTCTGCTCCTTCTTTCCCTTTCTGTCCTTTCGATGACTCTATCCGCTAAAGCGTCCAGGACTATTTGTCCCCCTCTCTTGGGCGTGATGGCTGAAACGGAACAGTGCACAAGCAAATGTTTGCGCAAACCCGAGAGACCAGACGTGCAAGAGGCAACTGTGACTGAGTATGTGTGTTTGCCTTTCTGGAGGAAAAGAAAGCAAAGGGGTAATGTATGTAAGATAGACAGAATGATAGAATGTCAGATAAAACAAGAGATAGATAAACTGATAGAAAGAGAGAAATACGGGCGATGGATGGATGGATAGATTTACCTTTTTTGGGGCGAAATATGACCTGAACATTTCTTTGTGAGATTCACCCATTTATTTTGCCCTGTTCTACATTTTATCCATTGTCTAACTTGCTACTGCTTTTGTAATACAAAGGTGCATTATTTATCAGGCCAATAAAGCACTAAAAGACATTGCAACTGAGAAAGACAAAGGGTGAGGGAGAAAATAATGGAAGCAGAGTGTGACTGAAGGAAGGCTGACTGATTAAAAAACTGCCAGCTCGTCAAAAACGAAGCATCCTGACAGAAGCCCTGTAATGAGGCCAAAGAAACATGTGCGTATGAAAGAGAGAGCTTTAAGCGGAGCCGGTCACAACTGGCACATGATTTATTCAGTGCGGGAGGGCGGGGGGTATTAAGGATTAATTCTAAGATTGAAAGCGCCACCTGAACCAGAAAGAGAGCTCAGCTGGTACTTTCCCCACCTACCAGCCGCCCCCCGCTCTCCTGCCGTCCCAGAGGCCCCAGGGCGTGTGACTTGAAGGGCCGTTAATTGTCACCAAACACGGCTTTAATCACATTCCCCGGGCCCCCCGCCCTGTGGGGCGTGACTAAACCTCAACCATGCCGCTGACGCGTGCCGTCATTAACACCGGGTCCCATATGTTGTGGACAGTCCTGGGGAGGTCCCACAGGGCTCTGTCCTGGGCCCGCTGCAGAATTGATGTGTCCGGGGATTACACGTCACGCTCTAATGAATAACTAAGTGGATCCACCGCCAAACCGGTGCCACACTGTTACCCCTCCTCCCCTTTCATTAGTGAAGCTCCGCCCCTAAACCAAACACACCACCTCTGGCACACTTATGCCACACTTAGCATATGGCGGTCATGCTCAGAGGTGAATAAATAATCTTTCAACTTCCCAGGTTGCCCCGTTCCTGTTTTTTCTCCTCCCTGTCTCATTCGTCCCCATACCCCCACCAGCCACCACACATTTAATGCTGTCTTGCTGCCAGATTTTTATTGTCCTACTGCTCTGAAGAGAAAAGAGGGAACGTGTGAGTGTGGATGGGTGTGTGAAATAAGGGGGGTGCGAGAAGACTGAATGAGAAGTTGCCATAGCAACGGAGCCACACTGCTCTGCTGCAGTGAAGAAAGACAGAAAGAGCGAGTTGGAAGAGGGAAAATGAGAATGGAAGGGGGAGTGAAGGAGAACAGGGGAGAGGATTTGACAGAATCCCTGCAGTCCGAGGAGGAAGCAGGGAAGGAGAGGTCTGGGACATCGAGAGAAGTCAAAGAGGAGACGGAGTGAGAGTGAGTTTGTGTTTGCGTACGTATGACGACAGTTGATGCAGAGGAGGGTCACTTTGTCAGCAGTTGTGGAAAAACTCTGAGACACCAGCAGTTAAGGGGGAAAAAAATTTGGTTTCTCTGTCTTTTTCGACAAAACTGCGCTGAATGTCACTGCCGGTTGCTAGTTGTTTACGTCAATTCGTAACATCACCAGGGAGAGAATGAGAAAAGTTACACTTGGTTACTATGCTGCAATTTTACTGTTCTGATAACAATCCAATAATGAAAAGACCAAATGTAAACGTCTTCCAATATGCATTCGATAGTAACTCAATCACTCAAATTACTTTCTGAAGATGTAGCTAGACCAAATGTAAATGCACCTGGTTGTTCGGGTAACATTTGTAAACTTTTCCCCCAAACCACACATAAGGGGGCAATCACAGATAGGACATGGATGAAGTAAGCACAATTCTAACATTAGTTTCAATATGGGGTTAAGAGAGTGAACAAAATTCCGCTGTTAGCATTAGCGGCATTGCGGATGCTAATATGTACATATATCATGGGAACAGGGGATCAAATTAATATCAGTATTGCAGAGACATATTTATATGGCCAAGTGTAAATGAGATATGCATATGCAATCGGACTGCAATCTTATTCCAAATATATTTGTGTTTTTAATCTTTCATTGAAATGTTGTAACTCATTTCACCACTGAAACGTTTTTTTTTCTTTGTCTCTATGCGCCTTTCAAACCCTCCCTTACAACCACCTGTCAAAGGCCAGTTTTCATGATCTAATCCATCCCTAGTGGATAAAGTTGGGTCCAATCCTACATTTTAATTCTCATTAAATATGCTGTATTCTCAGAAAAAAAGGTAAGGTGCATTTTAGTACCTAAATGGTACATAATGTGGATAGACTTACACTCTGAAAGCTTTAAACACATCTAGTTATATTGATATTAATAACTGACATTACTAATTGACTATATATGTCTTAATTTTGAGCTCTAACAAAAACTACCTGTTGCTACCATGGTTCATCTATAGTACCATTACCATCTATCATCTACGGCTACAGTAATTAGTACTTAGATACTAGCAGCAGTTTCTGACAGATATTTAGTTGATAAGCCATTTTATTTGAAACAAATTGTGTGGGTTTGTCGAAATTAATTAAAATCGCTTCTAAATTACGTTGAAAACTTTGATTAAACAAGCCCCCTAACCTAGAAAGGGAGGCATGGTTTGCCTAAACGCTGCCAGAATGACACCTGTGAGCAGATTCGTCTGAGCAGCAAAGCCTTGAGGAGGGGAGCAAGGCCTGCTGACAGCTGTCTGGAGACACGAGGGCTTTGTTTACCCAGTTGTGAATGTGCATTGTCACTCGAGTGGGTGTACACAGGGATAAAGCAGTGATTGAGTACAACCAGATATTACAGGAAGAGAGATGCACAGTCAGTAATCTGTACTCCTGTCAGGCACAGCACTGCGAAAGATACAAACTTTCTACTAAAATCCAATCAAAGCAGGATTACAGGTGTCCTTGCTGTGACGATAAACATGAGAGTGGAAATCGATTTTTATATTATCATTCTAGACTCAAATTTTCATAAAAAGTGGTTTACAACTCTCTGTAAAGCACTAAATTTGGTCATTCAGTCGGTCTATAATCGCACCGACTGACCTCTTTGCATCCACACAGAAGATAAAAACTGTGTACGAAGATGTGAGCACCATAAATAGAAAGCTCTTTACAAGAAACACTATTTTTCCATGCTGCCAAAACAATGCCGGGGAGCAGTAGCCTTCCAGCACAACGGAAGAGACGCGCTTGACCGTGAGTGGTTTCAAAGAGAGAGAGATGATGGGAAGGATAGAATGGAGAATGAACAATAAAGTGAGAGAGAGAGAGAGAGACGGGTGCTCTTAAGGACTTGCCTTCAGCTTTCAATTATTGATGGATTCAAAATGCCACCTACTGAATACACCGACTGCATTTACATAAATGAGAATACTCCAGTGTTAATTGGAATTTGGCCCTATGTTGATTATGCATGCATAATTCAACTGCAATAATCCCATTTAGCAACATTCATATTACAAGAAATCTGAATAAAAGATCCAAAATATGCCTGCATAAATCAGAAATGTGGGTCATGTAAACACCATATTCCGAATATCCACTGTCATGGAATATTGATCTGTATCTGCGTATGAGCAAACAAAAGTAACAGGGGGTATTTTATATATATACATACTGTACATACATACATACATACATACATATATATATATATATAATCATATTAATATAATTGCTAATAATAATAATAATAATAATTATTAATCTATCTATTACACTACTGTCAAAGTTTGGGTTGAATAGGTTTTGAAGAATTTTCTTATGTTCACAAAGCTGGATTAATTGATCAAAAATTTAGTTAAAACAGTAATATTGTGAAATATTATTACTATTTAATAATAGCTGTTGCAAGTGAATATACTGTAAAAGGTATTATTATCATTGTTGAAAACTGTTGTGCTGATTAATATTTTTGTGGAAACCGTGTTTTTTTTTTCAAGGATTGAAGCATTTATTTGAAATGAATATTTTGTTAAATTATAAATGTCTTTACGGGGGGTTTCCCCACCCTTTTTCGGGGACTCAATTATAATTAATTATAATTATAGTAAATGACCGGCCCCCCAAATAAATAAAATAGAAAAGTATTGTTAAAAATGGAAAAAAGAAAAGCCAGATTTGCATAGAGGATGCATTAACTTCTTTTCAGAATAAAGATGGACCTTAATTGTAAATATCAGGCAAAACATTAAGTCAAATGTAGAGTGTGAAATTGCAGTGAGAAAAAACATTGAGTGGCACAGTTGTTAATTGGCCGTTACATGTTCCACATGTCGGCGGTGCAGACGGCGGGGGACGCTGTGCTGTTTAACACAGACAGGATCGATGAAGAGAGCAGATGAGATTGAAGAATTAAGTGGCAGTGAGGAGTGAGATGACTGGGCTGGTTCAGAGGGAGGGCCGGTCATACAGGTCCATCCCCGGGGAGGAAAACCATGTCTCTGCAGTCATGCGTGTCCTTCCCCTCCCCCTTTACTGGAGCGCTTGGATCTTCCTCATGTGGGACTATCCCATTCACTTTATGATGGCTGGTTGCCTCACACAGCACTGCACAACACCGCCATCTACTGGCAGAGGCAGAACGGCATTCTCTCCGGCTCAAAGGTGTGGCCAATGCTCTCCAGGCACAGAGCGGCTGGAAAACCTTCTAAGCATCTTCATCTTTAGGCATCTCACACTCACTATGTAAAGGCTGTTCCTAACAGCTACATTTATGCTGTTTGGATTTGCTTTTAAAATATTGGATTTCATTTTGAAAAAAAATTCAATGGCAGCATCTCATGCATCTTTTGCTGATATGGAAAGCCCAGAATGCCTTGTGACAAGCTCATCTGATGGTGGCTGGAGTCGAGGGAAACGCTATGTATAAGTATATTTGATTGATTATTGGTTGTTCAGCAACAAGCTAATATCAGACTCAGATGCAATCAACGGTGAGCATCAGTTTGTTGCGTGCTTCCCATGACATGCAGTATTCAATCACAGGTTCTTAACGTGATTTCATTACTTTCTCTTTTTATCAATTTACTTAATGGAGACCAAAAGACAAGATTATTCACCCAAATCAATAAAACTAATTTTGTGACACAAATAGTTCAGCCTCTAAATTCTAAACACAGGTTGTTTGCGACATGGGTCTATACTTTTGCAATACGTACAGAAGCCCATTTTTGCTACATAAGGAAAACGCTTTGGTAATTCATAATTATTTTATATGCATTTTCATAAAAAGTCATAATTATATAAAACGTAAAAATATGAGATACTAAGTCAAGATAATTGACATTAGAAATAATGCCATGTCAATTATGACAAAAATTTGTAAAATAGAAATGTAAGTCAAAATTAAGAGATGCTAAGAAAGTTTGAAATTATTATATAATGCAATTATGACACAAAAAAAAATCAACCTCATAAATCAACCTATATTTTTTATTTTGACTTTTCATGATTATTAGATAAAAAAAATTTAGATAAAAAAAAAACATCAATGGAAGTTATTAAATTATGAGATAAAGTCACAATTATTAAATAAAAAGGTAACATACTAATTCATAATTATGATATACATTTTGGCATTATGAATTAAAAATCATGACTTAGTATGTCACGTTGACCTTTTTTATCTCTTAATTTGGACTTTTTATTTCATGATTATGACTGTTTTCATAGTATAGGTTTCGACATTTTATGCCATAATTATGATTTACCAAAGCATTTTTTTTTTATATTGAGGAAATGTTTTAATTTTGCCTACAGACAGTCGTGCAAATATATCTATTGTGACGGCTACATTTCTACCGTTGTGCAGTATGTTCAGCCACAACGTCGGCCCTTGTGCTCATGTTTGGGATCAGAAATTCTGCATGTTGCCTAATGGCACCTTTACACTGACAGCAATTAAATCACTGTCTGCACTCCCATTGGTGGTTGCTGTATCATCTCTGTGTGCATTTGCATAAAGTTGAACTCAGCCCAACTTTCTGCTTGATGTTTATGACTCAGCAGCTCTTATTGAAAACGCTCATTGCTTATGTATACAGCAGGCAGCTTTATGTGTGAGTGTACCTGAGCAGACCAATTCCTGCTCCATCACCCCACAGCCCAGCACCTCCAACCAGTCTCCCTCGAAGCGCACCTCCATCTCAAAGGAGGGATGTGTGAAAGGGAAGTAGCAGTCCACCCAGCGGATCTCCAAATCTGCAAGACAGAAACAAACAGATGGAGGAGAGCCGGACAGAGGAAGTGAGGAAAAACAAGTGCGAACATCACAGGATTCCTACCTTCCCCAAAAAGGTGTCGCATGAGGCGCGTGAGAGCCTGTTTCAGATCGAACTCCACAAGTTTGACAGCCTCCAGCGTGTGCGTCTCCTGTTTCTGAGGCATGCGGCGGCCACCGCTCTCAAACAAAGACAGCTCCTCACCATTCTCCACTCGAGCAAACAGCTATTAGAGAGAGAAATGTTGAAAACAAATGTGTTTATTTAATTGCATTCAGAAAGATTACGGTAAGATTTCATCATGACTTCTTCGACACTTGAACAGCCTCTTCATTACAGTCTGGATGCTTTAAATGAACAGCTTTTTCGACACAGATAAGTAGGGAGTTCTGGCAGGTACAGTATATGAACTATAGAGGACTGCTTGAAAGGTGAAGTGTTGATGCTTAAATACTTTCTTCTATCCAAGAAAAACAATTCTTCAAATCAACAACACACTTCATTCAATTCACTTAATTTAATTCAAGTCTTAAACCCGAAGGTTATTGAAACCATCCAACGGTTCTTTTTATTTATCTGGAAAATGGACCAAAAAAAAGCAGTAGTAGTGGTAATAGTATTCATTACTATTAATAATATTAACACATTAACCCTCATAATGTATAAAAAAAAGTCTGCATACTATTTTTCGCATTCATTATTCAAGAATCATTATTTTGTAAAACAGTTATAACTTTATTGTTATGCTTTAAGCAGAATATATCTTATTAGAAAATTCTCATTAATGAGAAAATATGAAAAAAAAAGAATGTTACCTTGTTACCATATTATTACTGCATTTAGCCCCTTTTTATTTATTACAAAAAACTGAGGAATTTTTTGAAACTTCAAATTACAAATGATGTGATGTGATGAGAACATATCACTGCATAAAATGTCATATCATATAATTATATAGTATGAGAATTATCAGTATTTATCAGAATTATCAGTATTAACCCCATTGGAATGAATGAAATTTAATTAAATTCCTTTGTCTTTATAACTCATGATTTCTCAAAAACACTTTTAAACAAATTTATGAAACCAATATTTGTATTTCTAACAAAACAACATCAAAACAACACAATATACAAAACAATACACCATTTTTACGTTCAGATGCAAAAAATTATTAAATTTGCATGGCTGCAGCGTCGTCAAAGGAAACAAAAATTCAGTCTCAAAAGTTATATATCTATATAGTATATAAAAAAGTTTATATACGTTATATAAGTTTTGTAACACAAATGTTTTTTTTTAAATAACTTAATGGATAAGCATTTTTGACACATAAATTGTACTCCATTCATACATCTACACAGGGGAATTTTTTAAAAAATAAACAAATGTTTTATTTAAGAAAATAAATAAATAAATGAAAAATATAAATGATGTGTGCTTTGAGGGTCTTAAAGAGCATGTGCACAGGTTCATTCCCTTACTAAAAACTATGCATTTTTTAGAAATGTTTCTTTTCCAGTCAAAACAGACCCAAATGTGTATAAGGGTTATATATAATATATGAATATGTTATTATTATATTATATTTTATTTGTATTAGCGATTTTATTATTAGTTAAGTCCCGCATGTCACCACATAGAATTCTGTTGTTTTCGCAGAAAGATTGAGAAATCACAGCCTCAGAAAAATGTCATTAAATATTCATGGATGAATCTTCCACAATAAGATGCATTAAGAGAAGAGATGAAATGAATTTCCATGTCAAGTCAGCTATAAATATGTCAATTTTTTTAATTAGTTGACTTTTTGTTTTGGCCAGGCGGTCCTTTTCCTCATTAGGGGGGGGGGGGGGGGGGGGGGGGGGGGGGGGGGGGGGGGGGGGGGGGGGGGGGGGGGGGGGGGGGGGGGAGGGGGGCACCATTCTCACCTCATGGTTTGAGAAAAGCCGCACTCCCTCCATCTGATGGAAGACAGGATAGTGGTTGGAGTCGATCTCATCTCGTCTATACACATCTCCAGCCAGCAGGAAGCGGTCCAGACCTGAGCGCACCAGCTCCTTCTGATGGGCGGAGGTGTGGGCCCGCAGCATGTGTGTGCGGTTCAGGTAGTAATTGTCTCCTTTTTTCCGACTGGGATGGTCTGGAGGAATGAGCAGACTGTCGAAGTTCTGCTCCACCGTCACCACCGGGCTGAGGTTGTCATGTACGGAGAAGAGTGGGTTTCCCGTGCGTCCGATGTAGGAGCGGTAGAAATGCTCTTTGATGCGTTCTTTAATAAGCCACAAGGGGTGGTGCGGCCGGTTGTGAAGCTGGCTGCCAACTTTGGATAAGATTTTAGCTGTCACATTGGTCATGTCATCTCGCGGGTAGACATGGCTGAAAACTTCTATTGAGTCTTCACTAATCCGCGGCCGGGGAGCGGAGCCGTCCGTCGATAGACCCCTACAGGGGTAAAGTTTGTGGGACACGGCGAGGGAACGGGTCCATTGGCAGCTAGCTGACCAGTGACAGACTATGTGTTTGAGGAAAGTCTGGGAAATATTGTACAATGTCATAGTAGCTGATCCATGAGTCTGTAAGAAAAGAGAGAAAAACGTTAGTTCTGTGAACTCTCTATTCAACAGTTCCAAAGTGAATAATAAACAATGCTAATTAGGAATGGGAATGCATCAGAGTCAACCAGTTGTGCAACTAATTAAGTGAAGTCAACAAGACATTTCTTTGCATTTATTTTAGGCATTTAAAAGTGAAGTGTGTAATTCTATTCGATATTAAAGAACTTTCTCTTGTCCAAACTGAATAAGCAGAGAAAACAATTCAATCAAAGTCATTTGTAGATTAATTCTCCTGAAAAGAGTAAACATCAATGATTTCAAAAATGTTTTGCCCTGTTTGTTTGAGCGTTCAACCAACTCGACACAGCAACAACTCAATCAATGAGTTTGGGGCGGGGGCGTTGGGGGGGGTGTGGGGGGGGGGGGGGGGTGGGGTGGGGGGGGGGGTGGGGGGGGGGGTGTGTGGCCGAGGGGGGGGGGGGGGGTAGGGGACTTATAGTTTGTCGACCTAGTTTCTCAGAAAACATTTTGCAATTCCATTTGGTAACTCCAGTCATTTCACTTTTGATAAGAGTAGTATTCATAACTGCTATCAAAAATATTTATACAATAATTATTAATATAACATCTACATTAGCGTTTAAAAGTTTGTGGTTGGTAAGATTTTTTTTATGCTTTTGAAAGAAAAACACAAATGCAGCATTTACTTGATCCAAAACAGTAAAATAAATACATGAATGATAATAATAGTAATAATAATGTTAATTTAAAAAACCTGTTTTCTTATTAAATATTTTAAAATGTAATTTATTATTATAATAGCAAAGCTGAATTTTCAGCATCACCACTACAGTCTTCAGTGTCACATGATCATTCAGAAATCATTCTAATATGATATTTGTGATCAAAAAAAAGTTATTATTATTAATGTTGAAAACTGTTAATATTATTCATAGAAAATAATATTTGTGTAGAAATCACGATACTTTTGTCCAGGACTTGCTGACTCATTGTCTAGTGCGCTAAAAACCCTCACCAATAGATAAATTGCAGCAAAATAGAAAAGTACATTGTACGTAGGCCTGGGCGATAAAACGGTATCGATATTTATCGACGGTACACCTCCTTCGATAACGATATAAAAAATGTTCGATATAGCGCACGATATAGTCACGTGCTCTGAGTGACGCAGACAGCACACACAAACACGAACACAAGCTGAAATGAGTGGGGGGGGGGTTTGTGCCTGCCTGTGATGAGTAGATTGTGAATAAAAAATGAATATTAGTCGAATTTAAAATAAACATTTGCATTTGAATGTTACGTGTGCATCAGTGGCGCGAGAGATGCGTTGATGATGTAAGTGAAGTTGTTGCATTTTAATGCTTTGTTAGTCTAGCCCACGAGACGCGCCGCTGCTGCGTTATTCATTCAAAATATTAGAGAAATATAGCAGCTCAATGCGGAGAAGATCTTGAATGGGTTAAGATAAAAAAAAAAACAAGCCATTCACACACAACGCATATTCAGCGCATTTTAGACGGACAAATATGACTGCTGCAATCGTGCCTCACAGAAGAGATGTATAGAAAGCCACGCAAAGTTAAAACAGTTTAAACTTTTAGAAAACACGTCGCGAATTTGTGGAGGTTTATTCCTTTTCACTGCGTCTCATATGTTTTTAAATGCAATCTGAGTGAATGGCGCTTCGGCTCTTTGGATTAAGCAATGCATAAATACATGATGCTGTTTTGTTCATAATTGTTTATGCAATTTACAAAATTATATTAGATTTTTATGAGTTAATTTAGACGTAATGCACGTTTTTATTGAGTTACTTCCTTGCGTTGACTATTTAAATGCGCTGCATTATTTTGCTCATTGCGCCCTCGGGAGACAAGACAAAATTTTTACCTATTTAATCTGCATATAAAACATTAGAAATTAGATATTTGTTTGATTTTTATTGTGTTTGATTGTTAAAACAAAAAAAATATTTGTTGTTTGTCTCAATAAATTGTTAATTATAAATACAGTAGAAAAAAATTATATTGCTTTTTGTTTTAAAAAAGGTTATAAAAAATGTCAATAATTATTGATACCGAACGATATGAAACATTATATTGTTGATCCATTTTTTTAGCTATATCGCCCAGCCCTAATTGTACGATGCAAAATTTGCAGAAATGCCATTCGTCCTGTTTAAGGACACTGTCTCTACCACCATCAAAACACTGCTTGTGAAACATTCACTAGCTTGAAATACTGTCAGACCTCAATAAAAGGTATTTATTTACCTATTTATTTGTTATATCTGTCAGTTTTCTTATTGAAGGGCTGCACTTATTGTCCCTATATATTTCGCTAAGAGAAAACAAGTCAATTTTCTCAGTGCACGTTATTATATTTCTTTAAAAGGTTGTCTTTATAATTTTATGACTGCTTTTAATGATCCAATCAATTCCTGGTGGTAAAACCTTTCTTTTTTTTGTACTTCTTGAATATCACAATGTTTCACATTGACCAACCAACTACTATGTTGTTTAGCAACCCACTGATTTGTAGATTTTACACATAATGCTAATGCTACATAACATATTAAAGGCAAATATATGGACCCTGAAGTCATTTAATGGCTGCTACTATAGCGTCCCTGCTTCCTCTGTATTGATCTGGCAATAAACGCTGTATACATGCAATGGAGATTCTCAGGCACGCCGGGCTTTTGTCGAGCAGTGTGAGAGTTAGATTACATTACTGGGATGTCAGATGAGCTCATGCACCAGGGACTTAACCTAAGAAACCTCTGGTGAGATGTGCGGTGCCTGTTCTAACTTGTGACATAGGAAGAGAGGCCCCGTGAGAGAGCTGATGGAAATAGCAGGTGAGAGCTTCATGCCCTCACAAATGCACAGACAGAGAAACAGACGCTCACATCATTGTCTTTGCTGCCAGCACAGGACACATTAAAGCGGGATCTGGTATCCGTCACACAGCGGGCTCAATCCGGGGTGTCATAATACACTGTGGAGGTGATTTATGGGGAGTGCAGTGTAATTGAATTAAGGGTGGTTCAATCATCATCGCCCCCCCTTTGATTTCCTCATTTTGTCTAGTTTTCTCTGTTCCTGACAATTTCTGTCCGTTTTTATTGTTTGTAGCCTCTAAATGAAGTACTGTGGTGGTACAGTGAAGGTTTCAGATGTAATATCATAGTATTGGGTGATTACCTTAATCATGTACCATAGTATGTACATGGTACAGTGCTACTGCCATTGCACATCTACAAAATGTCATAACCTTAATCCTAATGCCAAGACCCTTTAGCATGTGCCATTGCTGCACCATGGTATTCCTCAATGATATATATTCAAAATAAAACATATGGCACCTTAAAGAAATTTACACAAAAACAAAAACCAATGGTACACTTATAGTACATTCAAAAAAACAAGCCATTCCTGTGGTCCAAAACATGTGGTCCAAATTCTAAAACATGCCATTACCTTGATATTTCAGGGTACTTAAAAAATACCACGGTACAACTATAGCACATGCTATTCCCATGATATATATTCAAAACAAAACATGGTAATACCACGGTACTTCAAAGTAATTAAAAGGAAGCCAAGGTACATCTATGGTACGTTCAAAAAACGTGCAATTCCTGTGGTCCAAAACATGTGGACCAAGCCATAAATCATGGCATTACCATGGTATTTCATGGTGCTTTAAAGAATACCATGGTACAACTATAGCATATGCAACTCTCTTAATATACATAAAAAATATGGTAATATGGTACTTTAATAATTTGAAGAAAACCATAGTACATCTTCAAAAAAAACATGCAATTCCAGTCATCCAAACATGTGGTTCTAAAGCATGGTATTTCAGGGTACAAACAGGGTAAGAATACCATGGTACAACTATGGCACATGCTATTCCCATGATACATATTCAAAACAAAACATGGTATTAATATAATACCATGGTACATTTATGGAACATTCAAAAATGTGCTATTCCTGTGGTCCAAAACATGTGATCTAAGTCCTAAAACATGGCATTAAAGAACACCATGGTGCAACTATGGCACATGGTATTCCCGTGATATATATATTCAAAATAAAACAGTAATATCATGGTACTTTGAAGTAATTCAAAGAAAACCATGGTAAATATATGGTACACATTAAAAAATATATATGCAATTCCACTGGTCCAAAACATGTGGTCCTAAAACATAGTATTACCATGGTGTTTCAGGGTACTTTAAAGAATACAATTGTGCAATTTATGATATATGTTAAAATAATCATTCTATTCCCATGTTATATTGCCAAATATATGGCATTACCATAATATTCCTAGAAATTTCAAAGAATAGCACAATGTCACTTACAAAAATATATTGTGACATCCATGGTAATACCATGATACATGAATTTCAGTACCATGGTATATTTCAAAATACACTGTGCCATGGTACTTTCATGCTTTTTTTTTATTCTTTCGGACACATACCATGGAAGTGTCATGATATTCTTGGAAGTACATTAAAGTACATACACTTGGTATACAACATGGTATTACCATGATAGACCAAGGTACTTCACAGAATACCAGGGTGCAACTATGATGCATGTTGACAGAGCCATGATATTACCTTAATTTACGTATAAAACACTGTATTATTATGGTATTCTAAGGTAATTTACTATAAATTTATAATACAGTAAGACTGGCACTTTTATTGAAAAAAAATAAAATAAAAACATGTCCAAAAAAACATGGCACAACCACAGATTCTCTTACAAAAAAAGGACCATGGTACTATCATGTTTTTTTTGGACATATGGTAGTATCGTGATATTCCTGGAAGTACACTGCAGTACATACACTTAAAAACAACAACATGGTATCACCATGGTAAACCTAGATATTTCATAGTATACCATGGTACAAGTATAGTGCATGTTGAAAGAACCTTGTCTTACCATGGTATTCAAAGATAATTTACTTCAAATAATGGTAAGACTGGGATGTTTAATAAAGAAACATGTGGGGAAAAAATCGTGGTAGTACCAATACATTTTGTAACTTTTGCGACTGTCCATTTCAGTTGCCCTATTTAGGAGGTTCTGTAATATGTGGGCATCTTTCTTTTCCTTTCCTTGTTTGGCCTCTCTATTAAGTGACAAGCTTTCATCCTCATCCATCCCCACTCGTTCTTTCTCCCTCCCTCATTGCTCTCTCCTTCTCTCTCAGGGAGCATTTAGCGCGCTGCAGGTTTGGCTCAGGTGCAGGATGTTCTGAGGACACGGGAGAGCAGGGCTGTATTTTATCCCAGACTAACAGTTTTTATTTCTCTCGGCCCAGGGCAAATATTTGCTTTGGCCAAGCAATATTTTATGAGGCTAAAACAAAAGACAGACTAATTTATTTCCTCCCATCTCATCACTCTTTTTCTCTGGATCCAGTGAGTTGGACAAAAAAATAGAGACAATGTCACTCTGAGAGACTTATGCACTCTCAGGTACATGCATACTGTCAAGACTAAGAGCATCAAGAGAAGCTGCAGGTACAAAGAGAGTGTGTAGCACCGCAGTGTCATTGCAGTAAGGCAGTGCTCAAGATGCTGCTCCAGTTATGACCTCGCTTTTACACCATGATTCAGGGAGTGTATCAGCGGTTTCCACCACTGAATAAAAACTAAATAAGGTAATTGCAACTTTTTATCTTACAATTCTGACTTTTTTCTCACAATTTTTCCAATTAGACTTTTTTCTCAGAACTGCGTGACGTAAACTCCCAATTTCGAGAAATAAAAGTCACAATTCTGAGAAATAGTCTGTAACACCACCTAATTTTGGAGAAATAAGTCCGTCAATTCTGAAAATAAAATCAGAATGCAAAATGAACAACGTAAGTTCGATAAATAAAGTCGCAATTCTGAGAAATATAGTCAGAATTGCAAAATTGTAAACACATAATTTCGAGAAATAAAGACACAATTCTGAGAATAAAGTCAGAATTGCAAAATGTAAATTTAGAATTCGAGGAAAATCAAGTTCCGAATTCTGAGAAATAAAGTCAGATTTGTGAGATATAAACTCGCAGTTCTGAGAAATAAAGTCAGAATTGCACAAATGTAAACACCGTAAATTTCGAGAAATAAAGTCGCAATTCTGATAAATAAAGTCAGAATTGGGGCACAAATGTAAACTCTAAATTGCGAGAAATCAAGTCTCAATTCTGAGAAATAAAGTCAAATTGCAAAAAAGTAAATTCTCATTCGAGAAATAAAGTCTGGCAATTCTGAATACATAAAGGTCAGAATTACCAAAATGTAAACACTTAATTTCGAGAAAAAAGTCGTCATTCTGAGAATAGTCCAGAATTGCAAATTGTAAACACGTAAGGTTTCGGAAAATAAGTCGCAATTTCTGAGGAAATCAAAGTCAGAATGTCACAACTGTAAATTCGGCATTTCGAGAAATAAAGTCAATTGCACACAATGTAAACACTAAATTTCGAGAAATAAAGTCGCAATTCTGAGAAATATCAAATTGCTAATTGTAAACTAACGTATTTCGAGAAATAAAGTCGCAATTCTGAGAAATAAAGTCAGAATTGCACAAATGTAAATTCGCAATTTCGAGAAATAAAGTCACAATTCTGAGAAATAAACGCAATAAAGTCAGAATTGTGAGATACAAAATCACAATTGTAAGAAAATAGTCTGTCTCACAATTGGAAGAAATAAAATTCAGAATTGCAAGATTAAAACTTGAACTCAGAACTGCGAGTTTATATCTTGCAATGCTGACTTAGAACTCGAAATACTGATGAAAAAAAGTCAGAATTGCAAGTTTGTATCACGCATTTCTGAGGGGGAAAAGTCAGAAGTGCAATATGTAAACTCAGAATTCTGAGGAAAAAAGTCTGAATTGTTAGATAAAAAGTCACAATTATCTTTTTTTTTATTTTTTTTATTCAGTTGCCGGAAACGGGCTTCCATATAAGTTTGTGTTAAATAAAACTTTGCATATAAAATTGTAATTATAACATCTAGATCTTTAAACCTAGACAAAGAGTGGGGCTTTGAGGACACAGTACCATGGTACTAACATGGTATTCTTGGAAGAACTGTGGAGTATGTAAAGCAAATACATTTCCCAGGTTTATGTGAAATGAGGCATCATTTCACATGACATAAGTTTCAACTGCATTCTTATTCGCATTTAAATCTGTCAGATGTGTAACAGGTTGCTGAAAATACATCATTACATAAAGCCTGGGAAATGTGGCATATAAAAGGTAAAAATAAAAACACTCAGAAGATGTGTCTCTACTGGTTAAATACACATTTCACCACAAAAGCAGTAATATTTGACACTGACTGAGTTACTAAAAGCCAGAAGGCACAGCCGTGCTCACTGGGTCTCATTATACTGACGGTCATGTTTTTGGCCTTGTAGTTTTCACTGCAGTTTTATTTTAACAGCTAAATTCATCCATGTGTGACTTCAGGGTTTGTGCAGTGCCTTAGTGAAATGCAAATGTACCAACAACAGCTGCGGGGCAATCATGATTTATTAGAGCAGAGGCGATAATGATGACCGGGGTCTGAGAATTATCATAAATGATATGAAATCCTGAGTTTGTCCTGATCCACTGATAATGTTGCTAACCTGAAGTAGCCCAAATCTCAGTGAGTCTGTGAGTCAGCCCACACACAGCTCGTTTCCAACACGAAGAAGGCAAAAGTGCCGCCACCAAGCGTTTGTTTGTACACAGTAATTAATTACCAACTTAGTGTGGTGGCAAAATGCTACAGTGTGGCTTTGTGCTCAACAACAACAAAAAAGTTTTATTTTCACACATTATCCATATGTTAAAGGAATAGTTCACCCAAAAAGCCCTTAGGCGATCCAAAATGTAGATGAGTCTGTTTTGGGGGAATTTAGCATTGCATCACTTGCTCACCCATTGGATGCGCTGCGTGAAGGGTGCCGTCAGAATGAGAGTCCAAACAGCTGATAAAAACATCACAATAATCCACAAGTAATGCTCACCACTCCAGTTCATCGGGAGAAGAGAAAAGCTGTGTGTTTGTAAAAAAAACTAATCCATCATTAAGGCATTTTTAACTTTAAACTGTTGCTTCCAGCAAAATATGAGACCATAATCCATAATGACGCTCTCCGTGGAAATTCCATCTCCTGTTGTCTCTCACTTCAAAATCCACCCACATATTTATTTAGAGCTGTTTTGGCTTGTAAACGGTGCTTGATCTGTGCTGATTTCTCTCCTGATTCAGCGACTTTTTCACCAGAGAAAGCAATGTTACGGATAGAGGACTCATATTTTTGCGGGGGTGGAAGCGGTCAATAGGTTTGAAGTAAAAACATTTCAATGATGGATTTGTTTCTTACAAATGCACAGCTTTTGGTTTCTCCAGATGTGAACTGATGGACTGGAGTGGTGTGATTACGTATCACTGTTTGACTCTCATTCTGCGGCACCCATTCACTGCAGATTGGTGAGCAAGCGATGGAATGCTACGTTTCTTCAAATCTGTTCTGATGAGCACCAAGCTGCATCCGACATATTGGACGGCCTGAGGGTGAGTACATTTTCAGCAAACTTTCATTTTTGGGTGAACTATTCCTGTTTTAAGGCCATAAACACTGGTCCTGGATAAATTTGTCTTCTCACTATTTATTTTGGTTTGAGGTGGTAGACCCCCCAGAACACAACAAAAAACCCTCCCCCCAACCGTTTGGGGGGTTGTTTTAGATCTGCCCAACATCAATGTTCTAATATCAGCAACAGTGGCTGGATGAATATGGAAACAGTCTTCTAGCACAGAAGACAAACGTCCGTATTAATTAGACCTGGCGAGCGGGCGCAGAGGTTAATGAAGTCAGTCTCGTGTTCTTCTATCTGGTCACATCTGCTGCTCAGTGTGTGCTGAAGAGTCAAAGGTCATTCGTCCACCTGCGACAACTCAGCATGCATTCAGCAAGATATACAATATTTACCCTCATCTGAAAGACTTTTCTCAAGAGTTCCAACTTTGCTGCAAAGTCGAGAACTGGAGAACCTTGTCATACTCCAGTTTGATGAGTTTATGGTTCCTCTGGCGCATGCAGTAAACTTGAAATATGTGTGTAGGAAATGCACCGAAACTAGAAATATGAACTGCAACCAAAAATTCTGGACACTGTATATATGAAATATATCTATTAACGTGTTAAAATTAGGTCTCTCAAAATTATGTATTTCAATTACACTACACAATGTGACTGAATTGCAAAAGTCATTGAAAAATGTTGTATTTGGATGAAATCTGATTTTATTTACAAATTTGTGGTGGCTGAAATGTTGCTGCAGCCCTATTGGAGTTTATTTCTGAATGTTTTGCTGTAGTTCAGTAGACTGAATGCAGTAAAACAGTAGCACTGCTTAGCTGAAATGCTCAGATGATGCCGCTGTCATGCTGCCAAACAAGCCGTTATAAAGGGGTGTAGACACAAAAACAGACAGAGCTCAACAGAACTGAAGTAGACACAAACTGCAGGAGTCTCAAGATGTGTTTTTAGCACCCCAGGCTTGTCGCTACTCACCAGAGATTCCAGATCACAGACACATTTCTTTCTTAAACTCTTTTATAGCATTAAAAACCCCTCCACCATTATAATTAGTTTATACCAAATCAAACAAAGCAAAAATGCTTCCCACTCATTGCATCTCTTTTATACCAAACCAAACCAATAAATAAATACAAAAAATAATGCTCCCCCAAAGTGCTGGGTAGTAACAGATTATATTTAATCTGGATTATGTCATTAGATTCCAAAAATTACGCACTTGTAATTTGTTTACATTACGTTTTTACGAATGCTCATAATCAGATTATAGTTACTTTTTTGTAGATTACATGATTACAAATTATTCATACAATGCCAGTAAATTATTCAAAATTTATTCTGAATAATAAATCCCCCCCTTATTTTTGGATCATGTGATGCGGGCATTCCCAAACTTTTTGTCAGTCAGATCCCTTTGACCTAAAATATTTACACCCTGAGATTTAAAGTGATCACTTCAATAATTTGACAAGACATTTGCATGTTCTCTGATGGTCACACATTCCATTCTCTTTATTAGTTTTCTTTTGTTTTTTAAATAACAATAACCCCATTCAAATTCATTCATTAATTAAATATGCCTCCACCGTTTCAATAAACATTCGATACTTTAAGATATTTGTGCTGCCACCAGCTTTTTGATTGGCATTCATTTCAAAACTCACACTGATGTGCTGCACACCAAAAGTTGAACTATTTTTGCTTGACATGCCATCTTAAAAACAGTCTTGACATGAGATGCAGCAAACCCTGATGCACCTGCCAAAGACATCCGTCTGACGCATACATAAATAGACCATCAATTAAAAAGATAACCCAGACAAGTGCAAGAATGTGTCCTATGTGTTACATTATCTATATATCTATATCTATATTCTTGAAGCAGACTTGAAATAAACTTGATAACTGCTAGCTGCTAATAGCAGGTGCTCATCACTGTGAAGTCGTCATTCCTACATTTACTTTGTAATTTGTACTTTGAGTGCAACAACCCAATGAACTTGAGTGTGATACAAAAGAATGCAGTCGGTATACGGTTAGTCTTATTGCTCATCTGACCCAGCTTCTTTTAAACATCAAAAACCCAAATGTTGCTGAGAGCTTTTCACAGACATGATACAGGGGATCTATTGGCGAGCAACCAAAGTCGTAGCTGAAGACTTGTAGTTCTGTAACTTCTGTGTGAATCCTGTATTCTCAGAGAGGTGGAATTGTCTCTGTCCGTATTCGCCTCACCATACATCAACTAATTCATTAGCTTCAACAAGATGCATAAGCAGACAGTGTGAAGCCAGATGCAGTTTTGTGTGATTTAGTCCAACTTAGTTAAAATCCCCAGCAAGAAACATAACTCAAACTCACAGTTTGCAAATATACTTAAAGGGATAGTTCACACTCTTAAACCTAAAGGGATGATTCTCACTACAGGCTGAACTCAAAAGTTGGCAGCCCTGTTTGAAGTAAGTTGAAGTTTTAGGTTTCCTGAACAACATTTGCAAAATTCACAGTACAAGTTAATGTAAGATTTTTCGCTACAACCGCTGGTTAATCAGATGGTAGAAATAAGTTCCAATAGACTAACATTTGAAGTTACTAGGCATGTATCTAATGTGGGGTAATGTGCAGTGAGCAGCAACCGTAGGATTTATTCATGCTTTTTTTATGCCAGGTTGGAGTTACACACTGATTTTCTGTCATGGTCTATGGACCCCTCCGCCACTGACCCCTAGATGACACAGTTCACACGGATCCACGAAAATGACTAAAAAACGGGTGACAAGCGTAGTTTATGCTTGGGCCAGGCCAGTATTGGCATGTGTCAAGAATGATACTGCCGTCTGCTAAAGAAACACTACGTGCTTTCGCACATACCTGTAGACTGAACATGTGATATGCCAACCCATGCCGTGGTCGGTTTTTTCCATTTCGTGTTTGTTACCAAAAACTTACCTGGAGACATACTACGGACGTTTTCCAAAAACTTTCACTTTGACATCTGTTTTCAAAAGTTTTTCGTTGTCAGGGGCCCCCAAAATACTTTGCATGTTTGGTAAAAGGATTACGTGTATCCGCAGTGTTCCTGTAACAGAAATTTGTGAATGTAATGGTTGCATTTTCACGTATCCTCTGGGAAGTTCCTATGCACAATTGGTCATAATATCGTCTTCAGATGCAGTCTAATCCTTTGATCAGGCAGCTGGCGAGGTACAATTAATACAACAGATTTTTTTTTTTTTAACTCTGACTACTTCTACAAATGAGAAGTTGTTGCTTTGCTTTTTTATAGTGTCTGTAATCATGAAACATATTCTCTTTTATCGTATTTTATCGTACCGTTTTGCTTTTCTACATGCACTTAGTATTCAATCTCTAATATCAAAATATAATTTATTGTCCTTTATTGCAACAAAGTTTACATCATAAGATTGCTTGTGCTTGATTGCATTTGACATGTTTCTCACATGACACTCCACCAAACGAACTCTAAAAAAAAAAAAAAAAAAAAAAAAAGCTTACATGTGCAATTGCAATATTAAAGGTAGCGGTTGACACGGCATGGGTCTGCAGTCGCGTTTTAATATAAGCGACAATAACCGACAACCGATTCTCCGGTAACCGATTTATAATCTGTAAACCGTTAACCGCAATATTATTTAACTTCGAATTGAAATCAATTAGACCGGATAAGTGTCTGTAGTACGCGCCCGTTAAAACATACTAACATTGTTTAACACTAACCCTTGGATTTACTTTTACAAAATGCGCAAAAACGTCACACAAACCGGAACCTGTACGTAAAGGAGGCGAGAGTCTCAGAGGAGAGTCCCCTCACCACATAGTGGGTACTGTAATTGATAATCACCCACGCACCTGCAGCGCTTCGGCGAGCGGAGAACAACATAATCGCTAGGCTAGTAGCCTATTATGTATATAATCCGCAAATAGCGGATAAATCGGCCTATACGAGAAATATATTTTTTACTTAAATATTAATTAAGAAAACGAAGCGTGAAAACTTGGCATCAATTAGCCTAGTATTATGCAGAGTTTGTTCATTTTTGTGCTGCGTGAAAGGAAACCAGATGGCAGAAAGCGGCATACTATTTTTTTTTTAGGCTTATTTTACAAAAGCACAAATATTAGTTTTTATTGTGAATGTACACAAATAAAGCAAACCTTTTACAATTCCGATTATCATTATGACTAAAAGGAGTAGTTTCTTGGGTGCCTGCGCTGTTAGAAGGAATATTATGATTGGCGGCGTGCCGCATCGTCGGAGTCTCGGAGCACGGGGACGTTAACAGTGTGTCTGTACCTTGACCAGTTGCAAGCCAGGGGGTTCATCGGATTGCATTCTCGGCTGTTTCCGATAAAGGCGGGCTCTGACGTCTGCGTGGTCCGTCAGAGACGACATAACTGACACGACCAAGCTTACTAATGACTATGCACAATCCTAAAAACCGACCACGGTTGGTGTCTAGAGTGTACGGGCAGTGTTAGTTGGTTCCATATCTCTCTGGTACAGATTCCCAACGAGTCGTGTCGCCTGATTCAGGCATACGGGGGGCTACGAACGAAGGGGGGGTGTTACAGTGGAGGTGGTAACTTGTAGTAGGGACAACAAACTCGAGGTATTGAAGAGCGAGGCGTGCTGGAAATAATAATGATGGAGGGTATGGTGTGTGCGGTGCAAGTATAAAGAAAAAAAGTCATCTGGAGCAGCAAAAGTGGTCGAGAATTAGTATAAAAAATTTTGAAACAGGGATTGGGTGGGGTACTGAGCAAACAAAGTGTATAGTTTAGGAGTATATTTTGTAAAAGAAGAAAGGGTTAAGGATGTATGTCGTATGGCGACATCGGATGGATTTAAGTCTTCTGTATAGATACGTTCATTTAAGCGTGGTGGGGTAGGTTAAACTGAAATCCTACGATTTCTGTGGTTAAGGTTACTGCTGCATTGAGCGACCAAGTCGAACAACGGGGTTACTGCCGCTAAAACGTTATTTAGACTAGAAAAGTCAACCCATCGCAAAGAGGCTGTGTAATTAGTTATAAAAAGCAAAAAAGAGAAAAAGTGGACCGGGACGAGTGGAGATACGAGCGAAGTGGCGACACCAGGGTGGAGGGGCAGCAGTACCAGTAAAAAACGTCATCTAGGACCAATCGTGTAAGTCAGTGACAGACACACCAAGAACAAAACACACACACAGGCAACAGCCAAAAGTAGAATACGTCCTGTACAATAAGAGGTTCAGGGAAACTATGTGGAGAGCAGGATGAGACCTCCGAACTGGTCTTACCAACCAGAGGCGGTATAAATGGAAGGGGAGATACCAAACGCTATGGTAACAAAAAGGCGGGCCACCATCACGGGGCGTATAAGCACACGGCGGTGGGCCTGCATGCTGTTGTGCCTGCACAGATAGGGGGGGGCAGGGGGGCAAAAAAAAAACAAAAACGACGGGCGAGTCCACAAAGCCAGACGGCATCGACCGTAGATACACAAACGCGAATCCACCGGACGGCACGCGCACCACCAAGACAACATCGAGACCGAGCCAACGGCGCAGCGGCCACACGGACCGTGCCAACCACCCACACCGCGTGCGGGCAGCGGCATCCAGTGAAAGCCCGTGCTTGGGACAGGTGATGGCAGGCGAGTCGTAATTAGTGAGAAAACAAGAGAAGAAAAAGAGAGGGCAAAAGAGTAAGACAGCGGGACCAAACGAACGCTAAAACACTAACGCACCTATGGCTAATAAACGACAAATAGTAAGATCATGGTCATTTAGTATAAAGGATCGCCAAGCACAAATATCACATGCCTCCGACTTTTGGGAGACATTTTTGAGTACGCAACCTGGGCAGTTCATAACCAATCCACGATGGTGCTCAATTCGGTCTCTAAAGATGCTATGCAGGACAGATTCAGAGGGATACCAATATAAAGCAGCTAATACCTGGAGATAGACCTTGTGCACCAGGAGCGTGATTCCCTTTCAATAATTTCTCATCTCTGTGGTGAGTATAGACAGAGCAATACGCTGCTGGGCTAGCGGGGGCGAAAGTGTGAGAAATATGGTACGACATGTAACCAATAGCAAACTTTAAGGTGCAATCTGTGTGGAGCGCGGCAAGGGTACCAAAATGTTATGTGCAGGACAGTCAGGCTGAGAGTGGGGACCTTCTAGCAACAATGTAGATAAACAAATCGGACGGTGGATAACTCAAACAACAAGACTACACCCAGTTTGGCAAGCCAACAGTGCATCCAAGCAAGCGTACAAGATAGGTACTCATATTGCAGGTCGCCTACGTGGCAACTGGTGAAGTGTGGGGGAGAAAGTATCGAGGTGGGGGGAAGACGGGTCGGGGGGGCCAGACCGAAGATTGTTGACTCAAAAAAAAAAAAAAGGAAAGAAAGTCCAAAAAAATGACCTTCACGGGGCGTCGATGTGGCCAGGTGAAGATCCCCTCCTGTGGGGCCCCATGCAAATAGAACAATGCATCAGTCATTCATAATTCCGGTTGGAAGTGGGACGGAGTCCTTCCAGGACTGTTCTGAATCCTGTGAATTCGTGACATACTACTCTTTTGCGATACGGAATTTTTTTTCACATACTAATATATAGTATGGTGTATTCGGCTGTTCAGGAATGCATCAACTATAGAGTCAAATGTATTGAGCAACAGTAAGTAAACAAACAGGATTTTGTGCAACCCGCGGCCAGCCACATTCTACACCACTCATAAGCAACACCCTAGAAACAACCCTACACGGGTCTTAAAATTCCAAAGAGGGTGGTTGGGGTAATTTGTGTTCCCCCGCAATGCAATGAAGAGAATAGCCCCAAAAATTAAAAAGAAAAAAAAAGGCGCAGCACACTTTTTAGGTAGTCGGCAGAACTAAAGTGTGTGACGGAGGGTCGGGAAAACTACTGGGAAAACGAAGATGGTGGCGCAAAACCTATTTCACACATTTAGTGAAAGTTTGCAGGGTGCATCAGGAACACTGGGGACAGGAGGTGTAGCGGCTAACGAAAGAAAAAAGGAATGGGGAGACGGGTAGAAATACGACGCAAGGGGGGATCAAACGAAGCGGGACTTGCGGGCTTATGGGATAGCACGGGGGCGTAAAGCAACAGAACACGGAGAACAAAGAAACCACGTTACAACCAGAGGAGATCGGGACGACGCCTGGTGAATCAGGGGGCATGGGTTATGTCATATGGGGGTTGTGTTTCATCGTCGCGGGAAGGGGGGAAGAAAAAGGGTGGAGGGGGGGCGGGAGAAGGATTTCAAAAAACATAAATACCATTAATACACATAAGTGAATTGACTGTTCGAGTAGAAGGGATATCACGATACAAGAAAGGAATAAATGAGAGGTGAAAAAAACGAGGAGAACTAAGAACAAGTGGCGTGTAGGGTGTTGGGTGACATACGCGTCCTTGGGCCAACTCAAGGGGAGCAGTACTTTGTGCCGGCTAACACGGATTATACCAGTTGGTGCTGGCGGTGTAGAGCAAAGAGCAACCTGGTAAATGATCTGAAAAAAGGTGTGAGTAAGAGAAGCACAAAAATTGTGGAAGGGTTACTCACGGGGCCAACGAGGGGGGGGAATGACATCCGGGTGACTACAAGGATCGTAGTCCAGAAGCACAAAAGACAAAAAGTCCAGCTTCCGGCGTGTGAAACTCCAAAGAGGATGGGGTACGTGCCCAAGGAATAGCGTTTTCGGGTACTGATGAACACGGTTTCCTGCCGTGTGGCGAAAGGGGCCCTATAGAAGACAAGCATTTTTTTTGGTTCCCAAAAGATCCGTGCATGTGAAACCAGTATGCTACAAGAACACGTTTTGTTGCTCACTATAAAGAACAAAACTCTGTGCAATGAAAGGTTCTGTATTTTAAAGGTTCTTCACAGACACCATAATGACTCAAGTTGAACCGTTTCATATTTTAAGACTAGAAAAAAATTGATGGTGGACGAAAGCAGCCACGTGTTTTTGATTTGCCAGGTAATCAGCCATGTAGTATCCGGCGACACAAAAGAAAAAAAAGTAAAATACCGAAAGGCAGGGACTACTAGTGGAACCAAAAGGCAAATAAACTACCCAAGCAAAGGGAAAAAAAACTAAAAATAAAGGGTGCGGTTGATTAAAAATAAATGGGGGGGGGCTGTAGAGAAAAATGTATGGGATAACAATGAAAAAGAGGAGGCTTGAGTGTAGAGGTGAGAAGTCGAAAAAAATGTAGTGAAGAAAAAGAAGAAAAAAGGAGGAAACCAAGCAGACAAAGGCAAAAAATAGGGGAAGCCGGGAGCAAAAAGACAAAAAAGGCGGAAGAGAAAGAAGGCAAAAAAAGGGTGGAAAGCTAAAAGAGGGAAGGACGGGTAAGGGGGGGGCAGGTCAAAAAAAGGGGTGAAGGGGGGAGGAGAGGAGATAAAAGAGGGGGGGGGGAAAAGGGAACAAGAAAGGGAAAAAAAAAAAAAAAAGGAAGAGAAAGAAAAAAAAGGGAAGAAAAAAAGAGAGGGAAGAAAGAGGGGGAGGGAAGAGAAAACAAAAAAGAGAAACGGGGAAAGGGAAAGGGGAGAAGAAGGGTAAAAAGGTCGAAAAAGATTAAAGAACGCAGAAAAAAAAGGGGGCGCGGGGAACGGAAAAAACAAAACGGGGAAAAAAACAGAGAAAAACAGGGGAGCAGAAGGGGGGAAAAAAAGATAAAAAGGGGGAGGGGGGAAAAGAAGATAAAAATAAAAAAAGCGGAGAAAGGAAAGAAAAGCGGAAACCTACGTGTATCGAAACGGGTACAAAAATGAAACGGGGCTAGGATACTGTAGGCTTGCGATTCCCGGGATTATAATTCCAGTGGCATTGAGAACACACTCGATCGCCATGACCGTGTTCTTTTCCCCTCCTGACTCTAGCTTCATGGTCGCCCATGCTAGAATATTGGAGAGAAGCCAGGGGGGCTGGCGTGGACATTGTTTCAGGCCTGACTGGCCTGCGAGTGTTGAGTCACTGTGGGCACCAGCGGATCCATGCAGAGCCAGGTCACCCTCAAATGAGCTGGCATCACAGAAAGGTCCAATGGGCAGCAAACAGAATCACTAATGTGAGAGAGTATACAACAGGTCATACTGAGAGAACTGCTGCCAATGGCATATTCTGCATCTGCTGACTGCTGTCTGATACCTAGCAGAATACCCCAGCTCCTTGGAATGTTACTTTTAAAAGCAACATTTTACATTATTGTGTTAAGTCTAACAATTAACTAAACACATTTAAACATTTATGAAAAGTAATGCATTGCCTAGCATTGTGTAAGAACAGAACAGAAGCGCTAGGCTTAAATTCGAAGTGTTGTATATTGTTGTACACAAAACACAACTTGGATTCTAGATGACTGTTTATTATAATGGGAGCAATTTCATTGTGCTGCTCGTTCATAGTATGGAGACAGTGATAATCAATAGAAATATCTCAAGGAGCTCTAACTAGCTGGAGATAAGCGGTGTGTTGCATTTATATACCCGTAACTCACTCGTCATAGAACGGCGCGTCTAGGTTTGCTCCTGAGAGGAAGACTAAAAAAAAGAGTCATGTTGGAACATCAGCTTGTCGAAATACGTAACATGGCAAGGCAATGCACTAAAAAAGCAGTAAAATGCACAGAATAAAACAAATGAAATAAAGAAAATTTTGAAAGGTTGGTGTAATGCCACTTGGCCGACTTATTTCGTGGCACATTTTTCATGAGCAACTACAAACAAAAGATTGAAATAGTATAAAAACTAACACAGGTTTAAAAATAATAACAGGTATTTTGAAGGGGCATAAAGCATCTTATGTGGGGTTTTAAAATTGATTTTCCAATTAAATAAAATAATGACATAATCACATTTTTATGCAGGTCCTTATTCGAGTGCGTGTACCATTCAGGATTAGGAGAAAGAAAGTCAGAATTCTGAGTTTACTGTATATCTCTCAAATCTGACTTGTTTTTCATCAGACCATTCCAAATAAAAAAAATAAATAAATAAAGCCCAAATTTTGAAATATAAACTCAGAATGAAAAAATGTCAGAACTGTGAGATACCAGTCACAAATTATCCGTCTTATTTATTACTCCTGTCAAAAAAAAAAAAGTCATAACAACAACAAAAATGGTAAACGGGCTTCCGTAGTATATAGATGAATCCAGAGCATGCACAAACAAAATAGAACTTCATTGCATGCCTAGTTCATATGCAAATAAGCATACAGTTATGTTTTAATGATGATTTGCTTTATAATGATGTCTTCAGTTTGCATATTCACAGCTCTTGCTGAAGATAGAAGCCTGTGGCAGATCCTAACACAACATGGGCAGGGGCACTGGAATATTCACCAATGGAGAGCAGCTTAAAACCTCCTCAAGGACAACACCTCCAAATCATCCTCAACATGTTCCCACCATGTTTCCTGTCTAATAGCAGGCACTGCCTATAGAAAGAAACCCACGGTGGTGTGAAGGTTACCAGCAGACAGCAGTGTGACAAGGACACAGTGTTCACGTGTAATTGGCACCTCAGTGCTGTAATCACTACATCAGTATGCTACGTCTTGGTTCACGTTGAAATTGCGGCATATGGATCATTTAGACAGATCCAACTCCTTCCTGAGATAATCTTCACATAATATAGACGGCATAAGTTATTCATGATGTGTGGGAATTCTCCACTGCGATGATCGAACATGAAACCAGATCTAATGGCCTACATCAGAGGAACAAAGAACACTGTTGTGTAGAAGAAAAAAAAACTGTGAGACTGCAAAGTGCGAGCAAATTTTAAAATCAGGCAACATGGCTCATCAACATAATGTCAAGCACTTGAAACTGAAGTGTGATTAAAACATCAGCGACCAGAAATGCATGGTTTTCAGATGGCAAAAGGAAACTTCAAATATCAATAAAATCACTGATAGTAGAGAGAGAGTGATGAAATATCATGGTCAAAAGAAAGAGGTCAGCAGATCTGACTTAAATCCATGCGTTTCTTCCCCCCCGGGGGTTTTTGATATTATTCAATGTTCCTTCCTTAAATCCATTGGAAATTTAAAATAAAGCAAGACTATGGGCAAGGCCCATTTCCACCTGGAGAGTCAAAAAATAGGGCTTTGGTGAGCTTTACATATGAATCACATTACGAATTAAGAGTTTAGGGTATTCCTGTCAGCAAATCAGGATAACATACATATTGTCTCTCAATTGCAAATGTACGTGACATAGCATGTGACCAGCCGAAGTCAACTTTAACTTTTAAAGAATATTTTAAACTTGTATTTTCACCCAATCTAGCTGGTGATTAGTTCTATTGGGCAGCTAAACAGAGCTTCCAGACCCATTAGTTATGTCTTACAATCAACTCTTCTTTATTGCAATTTTAAGATATCTAGCACAAAAAAAAGAGCTGGAGTTGAAATAGCCAAATGTGGCATGAAAGTGGAAATAAAAATGCACAACACAAAAAGGGTAACACCTGGCCCTTGTAGGCAGATCCATTGTTTTCTCATGATAAATAAACATGTCACGACACTACATATAATAAAACACATTTATGCAAAGGTCAACCATGGGGGATTCCTGTGTGCATCAAAAACGTCATGGGACTTTGTGCAACTGGACGGCATAATTGGACTAACCAGTAGAATGATCTTGTTGCACAGCATCTGACATGTTGTTTTGTGTCACTGTGAAACGCCTGAGCCAAAGTCTGTTGTCAAATGTGTTTTTGGTAAAAATTAACGTCTTACCAATACCGCCATCCCCATGAACTGTCTTACAGTGACTATGTTCCCAAAACATCCGGCATCCGCCCCTCCCGAAAGCCAGATTAACATAACCGGGTTGATTCTACACACTCTGATGGCAAGTAATCATTAATTATACAAGAAACGACCACAGTGGCTTTCTCACTGTAGCCAATGACCTTTTTCTCTTAGTCATTTTGGCATTGTGTGCAAAAGTAATCCAACTTTGGATATAAACAATATTGTCAAAACGTGCGTGCGGAGAAAACGATCGAGGACCCGTTCCAAGTTGCAGGAAGAATGGGTCCTTTAAGAGCGGTCACTGCAATTTATGAAAGAAATCAATTAAATCTGTATGTGTGTGTGCGTGAAAATATTCAGATGTAACCCCCTTTGTAATCGTTAACATTTCCATAAGTAACTGTAATTTAATTACATTTTTTCTCAGTAACTGTAATGGATTAACTGTCTGTGGCTTTAAATTATTAAGCACGTTACATGTAACGGTTACTCCCAACTTCTCTGTTTGAATAATATACGTTAATACGGATCAATTTATTTTCTGGGTCATATTTTTTTAATTGGCATCATTAACGACACAATTTGTAAGTAATCTACCCAACACTGAGTATTTTTTATGTTACAGCTCTTGCTACTTTTTTATGAAGGCAATAAACCACGACAAGTCGTGCGTTACTTCCACACCCTGACATTTCTGCATTCTTATATGTTTGGAGGGAGTCATAGAGGCATTTCTCGATGTCACCGGCGTGTCCAGACCAAGTCATGGCTTTCACACCTCAGATGGTGATTCAGTCGAGGGGTTAAATGGCCGAGGAGGGGAATGAAACAACCCATCCCGCCCCCAACTTATGCTTCATCACCTCTGCGGTTACACATGCCTACAGTGGAGCCATGCCCTGTAACAGGAAACCGTGGGCTGTAGAGCTCAATGAGCGCCTGCTGGGCTCTGAGAGAGGGCAGTCCTCAGGCCAGGCCAGGCATAGGAATCACACATCTTGGCCGACACACTGTTCCCACGGCAACGCGGGATAGCGCCATCCACACCCACCCACTAACCGGTGTCCCTCTCACCTCAGCCAACATTCGGCCGCCCCCGCATTAGAATGTCCCATTTCCAGTTTCCTCATGACTTTGTGCCCTTCTCTCATTTGTTTGGAAGTTATGTGCTGGTCATTTGTCCCACTCGTTTTGCAAATCAACAAATGTGAAAAAAAAAAGTTAGAAAACAGGACAGGTTTGTGCGGTTTGCATGACAATTATCAAGATTAAAAGATTTTTTTTAATTATATACAATATATTTATATCAAATTACATGGATTTATCATTAATATTTGTTACTGCACAATTTTGTACAATCAATAAGCTGCACAACTTAAGATGCAGAGCCATTCAACGTTTAAAAATGTGTCTCAAGAACCCTCTCATCTTCCATTCAAACACTGTGAACAGAAGTTCAAACATGGAACAAACATGGTTCTTAAGTGCCAAGCATGTGTGTTTGAGCTTCTGTTCACTATATTTGATGTGCTCTATATATGTGCATTGATAAATATTTACATAAAAAGGAATAAAAGACTAAACTGAATCTGTTCATAATTTAAAGTGATCGTATCTCTTCTAAAGATTACTTTTACAATGTCTTTATATACGTTTTTGAAGCTTCTACATGTTGATTGCCTAGACTTTCAATGGAGAGACAAAAATTATGAAAGTATATTAAAAATGTCCTTACTTTTGTTCTGAAATAAATGAAAGTCTTATAGGTTTGCATTTTTCTTCCAAACCAGATGAAATTTCTAAATTATCCGAGTTAATGACATGACCATTCATTTTCTTCTATTCAATTCTGATAAAACAGAGATATTATTCACTGGACCAAAATCCTGTACACATTAACATTAATATCTGCATTTGTAAGGATGTAACTTCATACTCTACAGACCTGTGTGTTATATTAGTCACAACTTGACTTTTAAAAACCATATATCCCATGTTATAAAAACAGCTTTCCCGTTTCTACCTCGGGATGCGCAAATCTGCAATAATAACTGTTTTCAAAAAGGTTTCCCAGAGTCCCACTACTGCTACTGGATGAAAAACAAAAAGCCCCGCCCCCAAACTCACACACCATTGGTTGAGCTGTTGCCGTATCGTGCTGACGGGATTTTGAAAATAAACAAACAAAAAAAAAATGTTTTGAAAGCACCACAGAGCCTCTGTGTTACCACTTTAGGAGAAATCAACCTACGAGTGGCTAATTTACAGTTTTAAAGGGGTCATATGATGCGATTTCAAGTTTTCCTTTCTCTTTGGAGTGTTACAAGCTCTTGGTGCATAAAGCAGATCTGTAAAATTGCAAAGACTAAAATCTCAAACTTAAAGAGATATTCTTTAAAAAAGTTAAAAGTCAGCCACGCCTACCTAAAACGGCTCGTTCTAACACGCCCCCACATATCTACATCACGATGTGGGAAGATTTGCATAACGCCACTGAAATGTTCACGCAAAGAAAGAAGGCGTAACTTATTCTCGCTGTAGTATTCTTTGCCATGGCCGTGAGCCGCCGCCATGTCGTGAAGGCACTGTGTGCTTTGTTGTGAAAGCGAACCTACTTTGTTTGGTCTTCCAAAAGAGCGATATCGCTTTCGTCAATGCCTAAGTCTGATCCGTGCTGGTCGCTTGAGGAAATCATCAACTTACGTGTGGAATTCCCGGGATCGGCTTTTCAATTCCCGTGACTCATCGTGAGATCCAGCCCGGGGGCCGATCACTATGGTTAGCCGCAAGGCCCTCTGGGCGCCTCCTCATTTTTCAGTTTCATCCGGTGTGTGACGCTGTGTTTCGTTGTGAAAGCTAAACTACTTTGTTTGGTCTTCCAAAAATAGAAATCAGTGTTTAAGTTTTATTTACAACACTGTTCCGGAACAGTTTAAACCAAATATTCAGATGTGTGCAGCTCTTTTTATGGAGGACGTTTCCTGATCCTGGAAGAGTAGACTCATGCCGGCTGTTTCTGACTCACAGACTGTAAGTCCGTTTTTTATATTTAAAGAATTTGCCAACGACGATTCAAACGTGAGTTTTTATGGAGGCAGTGATAGAATAGGCACTGTTGTTGTTTGGTCATTTGATGCTCCATCAGCTAAATGCAGATCATGGGTTTTTAGTGCTTACGCTCCGGCCCGCCCAGGGCACCACAACCAGTAGTTGAGGGGGCTTAACCCTATTCCGTCACATGCTTTAGGTATTTGGCCAATCACAACGCACTGGATAGCTGGCCAATCAGAGCACACCTCGCTTCTCAGACCGATGAGCTTTGTAAAAATCTACGTGTTTCAGAAAGGCGGGGCATAGAGGAGAAACAAAATAACGGGTTTTTTGAACCTTAAACTGCATAAACACATTTCAGACAAAACCAAGACACAAAACAATGTTAGTTATAATAGCAGTCATCATATGACCCCTTTAAATGGCAAAAATTACAAACATCATCTTTAAGAGATTAAGCTAGACTTAAAGCGTTTCATTTCGCTTTTGACATACTGAGAAAACCTATGACAAACAGCACACTCCTAAAGCAGCTCTGACAGGGATATAAATGCAATAAAAGTGCATTTCAGGACCACCGTGCCGCACAGCTGTCAGAGCCTTGAGTAGTTGCAGCAAAAGCACAAACAAGGTAAACTTTTATGAGCAGCCAGGAAATGTGTGGCAGCTGCCGTCTCCAGACCATCTCAGCCTGCACCGCCTGTGCATCTGTGCCCTATGTGTGGGTGTGTGTGTGTGTTTGTGTGTGTTCTTCCACCAAAACCAACACTCTGTCCTTAGCGCACATCAACTTCCCCAGATGTATTCTGTTCTCCCTGTTTGCGCACTCTGCATTATGAACTGTCACATCTGATGAAATAATGGTAAAATGACAGCCGTGACAGCTCCGAATGCACTAGTCCGCTTACTAGACACTTTACACTTTCAGCATGACTGTGTCCCTTTCTTGCCGGTTGGGAGTGTTTTTAGAGATGGTCTTGCACGGTGAGTCAAGGTGACAACATCTTGTGTTTTGTAAAAAACAATCAGCGATAGAAACAGAATCGGTTTCACACTGAAGCAACAAGAATCCCTGAGCTTGCAACACAGTGTTGATACACTACATTAAACCACTCGCTGTCTCTCGAGGCATGCGGCTTCTGGGGAATGCCTTCCTCCCTTTATGTCTCTTTCTGTCGCTGTTCGGAGCTCATTTGAGAAACAGTCAAAAGGACCGTCTTTATCGGGATTCCGCTGAGAAGCTTTCTCAGTCATCTCTCCTTGAACGAAGATCAAACAAACGATGGTGTAACAGTCCTGAGGGCTCGGAAAAGGTTTTCTCCACATTTCAAGAGCGAATTCAAAAAGTCAACACAGCTGAGACGAGAGGGACGTGAAACCTAAAATGTGCTCATTACAGATTCCACAGGTGTTTAAGACATAAAATAAACAACCGAAGTTAAAGTAAACTTCTGCTTTAGAGGATCGGCCCTCGCTGGCTGACTTCTGAAAGGAAACTGTCTTGAATGGTAAAGCCCCACAAAAATAGAACGCATGGGAGTTGGGGAGCTCGGTGTGTGGTTAGGGAAGTGTGTGGGTGGGGGTCACGCTGGCAGCAAACAGGTATGTGCTCACCGAAGCGTGTGATTATCAGAATGTAGTGTCTGAAGAGAAAGACAATGAACACCATCTCTAAATGTGAAAATAAATTCATTATTTATAAACAGAATATACCTACGTAAAATACTGAGCTCATAAATTGGTGTATTTTTATGCTTAGAGTATCATTGTTAGCTTAGCAACATGCAAATGTCACATTCTATTGCAATCAATAGTAAATCGAGTTTCCTGTGCGATACACTATTTGTTTACATTTCAAATATTATGCTTATTCAAATATTACATTGAAACATTTGGGTTAATTTTATGCTTATTAGAGTATAATTTTATTAGGATAGCAAATATTTTATGCTCACTGGAGTATCACGTTGTTAGCAATATGCTATTGCAAATTCTTTCAAAATCGACACAGAGTCAGGTTTCCAGTGCGATTTGCGTAAATAGGGCTATTTGAGGCATATTTTTTTATTTTTAATGCCCGTTTTTCTGTCCTGTAGTCTCACATTGTTAGTACCATTCTAAAAACAAATGATATAGCAATCAATGGTAATCCCTGATAGCACTCGTGCATACGAGAACGTCATTTGAACATCTGCGTTTAACATCTGGCAATATGTAGTTTGTGTTGAGCGCGTGTGTTGTGCCCAAACTCGGTCATGGAGGGCCAATGTCCAGCAGAGTTTAGCTCCAATTTGCCTCAACACACCTGCCAGGAAGTTTCTAGTATGCCTAGAAAGAGCTTGATTAGCTGGTGCAGGTGTGTCTAATTGGGGTTGGCACTAAACTCTGCAGGACAAAAAAAAAACCGTCCCTCCAGGACCGAGTTTGGAGCACCCGCTGGTTAGAGTGTTTGCTCATCTGCAATTACGTCTACGACGTGTCCCGTCGAATTGTCAAATAGACGTTGTATAAGATGACTTTCTAAGAATGTTTTAGATTTAGAATAATGTACACTGACTACTTAACAGATGTCTATCAGATGTTTGTGCACAGCAGATGCTTTCCAGATGAAGCGATCTTTACCAGACATCTTGTAGATGTATGTGTGCTATCTGGGTTAAGTTTCCAGTGCGATTCACATGAAAAGGGATAGTCTATTTGTATTGTTTTAAAGCGTATAAAACCGATCCACCACATTGGTTAACGTTAGCGCACATGCCCACTGGCAAAGTTCTTGTTGTCAAATCAATGGGGATCCTGGCCTGCAAGTGCAATTTTACATGAAGGTGGGGTGGTTATTTGTGTTTATTTCTAGTATTATTGTAGAATCCATTGTTTGCTTATCAACATGCTAATGCCAAAATTCGATTGAAATCATGCTGGAGGGGGGGATTCAGTTTCCCTGTGGGATTTATGTAACAGGTGGGCTATCTGAGGTATTTGTGGTATCTTATTAAGTTCAACTAAATATAAATGTTAGCAAATGTTCACATAACTTACTGCGTCTGTCCATTTAGATGTAAAGTAGTTTCAGGGCCATTCACATAAAGAGGGATAGTCTATTTGTGTTGTTTTTAAGCTTATTAAAGCATCACATTTTTAACTTAGCAACATGCTAACTTTTGAAATCAAGGGCGAGTCAGGTTTCAAGTGCAACTTGTGTAAAAATGGCTATTTTGTGTCTCTATCTATGCTTATTGGAGTATCAGATTGGTAGCTGAGCAACATGCTAATGGCAAAATCTATTGAAATCAATGCTGAGTCAGGTTTCCAGAACAGAGTTCTAATCTGGCACAGAGTTGATGCCCATGTAGAGCATTCCAAATAAGTCACTTATGAGGTTCTATTTCTATTGTGATGCTTCCTATGTAGGCATTAAAGTAAACAGTAACTCTGGTTTTTGGAACCAAGCTATATTCTCTTATTTTATGATGGCAGCATCCATCTTTATGCAATATTGAGTTAAGCTCACAGCTTTCAGCTGAAAACCCTTGAGAGGGATGCCAACCTGATACAAACTTGACCTGACTTTCTCAGAGCATGAAAAGCCCCGGCTTGCCCAAAGACTGTCTAGATGATGTGCAGTCAGCAGGCTGTGACCGCTGGGACTACCAACAGCCCCATGCACCACGGATAAGATGCCCCCAGTAGGCCATCCCTGAGGTGGCTTGGCCTGATGCCTGGCCTTTAGAGTGGCATCGTCTAGAGACATGGATCCCTCATCATTTGGGCACAGCCTGCCTACACATCCATCATCAATTCCCTCTTCATCACCGCCTCGGTCCTGTTCAGTCTGCAACATCCAAAGTCTAATGCCCAATGACATCGTCCTTACGATAATTCATCTTGGTTCATGATGTCCTCCAGATTCAGCATGCACACTGCATCTGAAGGTCCTGCAAGTGACCCTGTTTGTTTAGGAGACCAGCCTCAGTCTATATTGATGAAGACCTTGTTTTTGTTTATTTATTCAGTCTGGCTTTTCTCCAGCCTCAATCAATTCAACTTCAAACTCTCAATCCCCTTAATTTACCGTCATTGTTTTTGAACTGCAGTAACCACTGTTATATGGAACGAAAAATGGGCGTTCCATATAACAGTGGACCTGAATGTGTTCACAGTAGACTTTGGATAACTATTCCTCTCCTAAAACACCACTGGCCCCCACTTTTGAGGAGGTCAAGTTCACTCTCAAGAGCATTTTGATGTATCCCAATTGGAAAATTAAAATGTGCAAACTAATTTCTCCTGCTTTTTACAATTAGATTCTAATGCAAACTTAATGTTTTAAAACACTAACATTTTATAACACTGTAAATTATAATCTTTAGCATGAATATCTATATTAATACATTTTAAATGTTGTTAATACATTAATTTCACTATTAATTAATTACATTAATTTAATAATACATAATTTCACTTGTAGAGTTTACTTTAATTTGTTCTTCATTTTTACGCTTACTGTGCAAAAATCAAACAGTACATTATTTTAATTGTGCCCATTTATTGATTATAAGAATGCCTGTGTCATGTCAAATAAGAAGTTGTTCCAGATGCAGAGCAATGTATTATTGAAAATACATTTAAAAATAAAATATAATTTAAATTACTAACAAAAACTACA
This sequence comes from Sinocyclocheilus anophthalmus, assembly GCA_018155175.1. Lineage (NCBI taxonomy): Eukaryota > Metazoa > Chordata > Actinopteri > Cypriniformes > Cyprinidae > Sinocyclocheilus > Sinocyclocheilus anophthalmus. The sequence goes on along the minus strand of JADLZN010010683.1, from coordinate 169,728 downwards.
ACAGTATAGCAATGATACTTAATAGCACTGCCTGGAAATATGAAATTGCTTTTGAAAAATATCCTTGTGTTGAGAAAACTGTTCAGCCAGTTTCAGTTTCAATCTCTCATAATTTTATAGTTGACTCACTGGTTTTATTGCATCCACTTCTTTACACAACAAAAATGGCAAAATGTTAGATTAGAGGTCAGAATTTGAACTAAGTGTTTGAAATGAGCATAAAAAAAATTCTGCTAGAGAAAACAAACAGTTATTTTATCATAGAAAAGTACACAGACAAGACAACCATAGAAAAGTATACGTGTAGGAATTTTCAATTATCACAATCCTTGTAGGGTCTTTCCAGCATTAACATGAAATACAGAATACAGCGGTGTTTATGCAATATCATTAAGGCTAAGGTAAATTATATCATTCTCAAAGATTGATGATTAAGCTCTAATTGGGTTTCATCCAGCTGATCAGTCTATAAATCAAGAGATCAAACAATGACTCATGCAAAGGAAGAAGCATTTAGTCATTTTCAGACACACTCTCTCTCTCTCTCTCTCTCTCTCTCAGAACTGCTGCCCACATTCTGTCACCTTATAAAAACAAACACCCGGCAAAATGTTTTAGAAATAAAATATTTCTTATGTGACCTATTCAAAGTGAGAGTGTATAAATAATAATCACTTGAAATCACGTCGTTTCAAGCGGTTTGCAGGCCCACAGAGGCAAAGCATCTAAATGTCACTCGGTGACTCGAGCAATGAAACCGCACCATGTGTGAACCGATTGTAAGAGGAAGTGAATAGCGAGCTGGCAGGGGACGCATCCCATGTTACATCACAAGGCAAGCTGGCACTGAGGTGTCTATGTTGGGCACTATTCATGGGCACAGGCTGAGGCAGGAGACCCAGCAGGGCCAGGAAGAGCTATATGGAGCAGATGGGAGCATCCTGCAGAGCAACAAGCCTCTATAGGACTGAGAGGAGCGCTCTCCGCAGTCGGACCACTGCGATAACATCCACTCAATTTATTAGCACCTTTCTCACCAGGTTATGTGTGGTATGGCTGGCTGGCAATAACAACTTCCGTTATTTTATTTTTAGAATATTAGCCAACTTTCATGACAAAGACAGTAGATAGGAGACAGGATTCTTTATAAAGCGTTGGATCTGATCGGGGAAACGATATGTTTGATTTTTTTTTTATCAAACAGTTTAAGGAAAAAAAAAAAGTTTTTCTCTGATTTCCTGATTATTTACTCACCCCAGGCCATCAAGAATCTAGATGCTTTTTCTGAGCTGAAAAGAAATTATGGTTTTGGAGGAAAACATTTCAGAACTTTTCTCCACTTAAAGGCACAATCTGTAATTTTTTGCTGCTAGAGGGCGCGTATTCAAAATAAAAAAAGAGACAAAGGCATAGTTTGATGACGCAGTGACTGAGTGTGGAATCATGGGATTTGTCATCTTCATCCTCACAGCCAATGCAATCCGACGGGACTCAGGCAAAAATCATGTTCATGGATGAGCTAATGATTTATTCACGTAGTAGAATGAAGCAGAGTGAGGAGGAAAGCCGTCAAAGCGAAACGAGGCCACTGAACGAGGAGCGACACAAGACTCGAAAGCAACGGAGTTTTATTATGCCCAGCCCCGAACCGCTTCCGCTGCTTCCGGTCGTGCGTATGTGGGGTAAAGCAGCGGAGGTTTTATTATGCCACAGTCGACCGCTTAAGCTCACTCCGGTCGTGCGTATGTGGGGTAAAGAAGCGGAGCTTTTATCATGCCACAGTCAACCGCTTCCGCTCCTTCCAGTCGTGAGTATTTGGGGTAAAGCAGCGGAGCTTTTATTATGCCACAGTCGAACGCTTCCGCTCCTTCCGGTCGTGCGTATGTGGGGTAAAGCAGCAGAGCTTTTATTATGCCACAGTCGACCGCTTCCGCTGCTTCCGGTCGTGCGTATGTGGGGTAAAGCAGCGGTGCTTTTATTATGCCACAGTCGACCGCTTCCGCCCCTTCCGGTCGTGCGTATGTGGGGTAAAGCGCAGAGCTTGCATTATGAAACAGTCGAGCGATTTCCGCTGCTCCCGTTCGTGAGTATGTGGGGCTAAAGCAGCAGAGCTTTTATTACTGCCACAGTCAGACCGCTTCGCTGCTTCCAGGTCGTGAGGTATATGTGGGGTAAAGCAGCAGAGATTTTATTATGTCACAGTCGAGCGCTTCCGCTGCTTCCTGTCGTGCGTTTGTGGGGTAAAGCAGCGGGGCTTTTATTTTGCCACAGTCGAGCGCTTCCGCTGCTTGCGGTCGTGTGTATGTGGGGTAAAGTAGCGGAGCTTTTATTTTGCCACAGTCGAGTGCTTCCGCTGCTTCTGGTCGTGCGTGTGTGGGGTAAAGCAGAGGAGCTTTTATTATGCCACATTCGACCGCTTTATCATACTAGATACATTCGAAAGTTCTGTAATTATGCTACTCTGTGCGCTCATCATCGGTCTAATAAAACGCACAACATATTAAAGCGTCTTTGGTGTTTCCATGTTTTCTACAAAACAAAATCTGAAATCAAGGGATTATGAGGTTATTGGCAGGCGACACAATGACACTATAGACACGGTCCGTGTCACTAGTTAAAATTGCTTATTTCTCTCGATTTAAACATTCTTCGAAACATTTAGGATAATGTAAGTACACAAGTCAGCAAATATATAACACTGTTCTAGTGGTTTTTGGATATTTTAATGAAAAAGTTTGTGAAATCGCCAGAATACAATTCTTCAACTGTCAGATGTAAAAAAAATAAAATAAAAAAATACACAATCAGCCTAAATTGATATAAAGCCTTTAAGTCTTTAAATGTATAAATCTTTGAAAACCAATCATTTAATGACAATAAACCTACATTTTTAGCAAATCTCAAAAATAATATAAATTTTTAGATTGTACATTATAATGTTGTGATGCCTATATTCACTTTCAAACTGATATTAGTTTTTATTTTTATTTATTATTTTGGACAAACGACTGTAGGCTACATAATTTGAACATTTTAATTGTTTTTAGCAATTAAAAGTGATCGTTTTCAAACAGGTTTCCCCAAACACTCCCTCTGTATTTAATTGGTCAGTCAATCAGAGAGCCCCGCCCCAAACTCACATGATTGGTTGCGCTGTTGCTGTGTACATCCGAACAGGATACTCAAACAAACAGTAACGTTTTGAAAGCACTACAAAGACACATGGTTTTCACTTTTCAGGGAAAACAACCCACTAACGGCTTGCTTATTAAAAAAATCTTTATCAGTTTAATACACAGAGACAACAATATCAAAGAAATTAGACACTTCAGCTTGAAGACGCCTGAAGTAAATCTGTACATTAATAAGTTTACTAAGAACTTAGTATGTGGAGAGGGACTATGGCTTTGTTCTTTAGTTGTGCTCAGCAAGCTTTACACAGTCTTATATGGTTTTACATCTCAGACCATTTCAAACAATTATCACAGCAGATAATCTGTCTCAATGACAGCTAAACAAATGCTACAACTCCAACATTATCAAGGCAGCACAGGGTAATGTATTTACTTACTCCTTGCTAAACCAACAAAAAAGTGATTAAAGCTCCAGGCTACACAATTAACCTCTCGGGAACAACTCGAAACACCACCAAATGCAAAAATGCTATAGATTATATCTGCTCCAAGAAAAAGAATTTCAGTGAATGCATGAATAAGAAATACGTTTGCACAGACAGTTATAAACAAAAGCCCATGTTTTACATTTGTACAAAAAACATTCATATGATTTTAGTATATCTGCTTAGTTTTTGTCCCTGCTGTCCAACACAATATTCAAAGGCTCCCAGACATGTATAATTTCCAATATTTCTGCTGTAATTATGACAAAGCTGCTTTTTATTAACAGAGACTGGGAGTATTGATACAAAATTCATTAACTACAATTTTGTGAATCAGAAGTTTCAGAACTTTCAAGAAATAATAGTTTATAATCTACTCGCACTCATGTCATACGAGATTTATTTATTTATTTGGATGAATTTAGGGGAGTTGTTAGTAAAATATTAATTTGTAAAACACTTATAAGTTAACAACAAAACATTTAGCCAACCCTGATAGTAAATTAATAACATGATCATTGTGTGACTTCTGAAATATAAAAAACAACAGTTTTGATGGGGTGAATATAATATATATTATATATCTATATATATATACACAGTATATATTAGGGCTGCACAATTAATCAAAATAAAACTGATATCATATGCAATATGCATATTGCTACAGCTTGCAATATTTGACAAAGAGAACAAAAGACAAAGAGAAAATCACTCACTGCTCTTACCTAAATAACTTTTCTAGCTTAATTAAGAATCAGTGCATATTGAATTCAAAGAGTAAATAGTAAGCAGTGTTTTATTTTTCCTTTTTATTATTCAGTGCCTAAACTCATGTTAAAATGACTACACTAATGTTAAAATGACATTTTTATATAATGCTCGAGTAAAACACATACCATTCACTTTAAGAAGTTGTTGTAGGGGTGCTTTCTTATTAGAATCAGAATGAGCTTATTCACCACTTAAGTGTGCGCAAAAACAAAAGAAATTTGTTGTGGTTTTACAGGAACTCATACATACATACATACATACAAATAACCATAAATATGACACAAGATAGGTATAGAAGTTCACAGAACTGACTCAGCAACAACTGAGTAAAACTGTTTCATCTGAGCATGTGGCACTTTAAGCATTATCGTATAGATATCGAATATGCATTATTTAATTAGTTATCGCATTGGGCATTTCTCAATATCGCACAGCCCTAAATAAATAAAATATATATATATATTATGTTTAATATATTAATAATAAGGAGCTTAGGTAGAATTTTTTTAATTAAATTAATTATTTTTTTACTTGACTAGTTTAGGGAAACTGTACCCACTTAAAACGCCTATTAGTAATTTAACCCCCCCCCCAAAAAAAAACGGGGTTTGGTATGTTTTAAGAAACCTTGTCCTTAACAATATAAATTGCAGACACACTTCTGTTTCTGCTGACTTGCTAAATGTGTTTCCCATTATGTTACATTTATGAATTCAGTCATTTTTTTCCACAGTATGTAAGTGAAGATGAGCTGAAAATATGTTCAGCTCCTTTGAGAAATGCCGGGAGGCCATCATTAAGAAAAACTGCCAGGTTCCTTCAGAACGATAATCTATTCCCTCTATTACATGTTCATGGCGGTAATGGTTTTAAATGCAGAAGCTTCTTGTCTGACTGATGCACTGCCAGAAGGCCGAGAGTGAAGATAGACTAGTTTAATTTGCGCTAAAAGACTGAGGCCAGACTAATAACAACATTTCTCAATGAACAAGCCGAGCAGCTCGTGGACTCTGACAGGACGATGTGAAATACACTGTTACGAGTCCTGTTACAGATACTACCAATCACACAGGACGATTGTTCAGCTAAAAACTTCTTCAGAGGAAGATTGGGTTGTAACAAAATGCCTGAGCACCACAGCTTGGTTTATCAAAGCATGTGCGCTAACCGCTAGGTCACGGCTCCGACATCAACAGTTATTTCAGTAACAACAGAGTTGGAAAACAGTTTCCAAGTAGGGTTTTACTTTCAACTTCACCTATCTGACCAGTCTGTAATGGTCAGTGTACATTAAGCATGCTTTCCTCTGCTGTGGGAGCAACAACAGTTCAGGTGATTGAAAACCGTTGAATAAACTGATCAAGCCACTGGCAGTTTCCAAGCAGAGAACATGATGGCGCTTTATTTTCACCAGGGTGTTCTACCTCTTGTCCAACAGACATTATATAATCTCCCCAGTACTTTGATGCAATGACATTAAGCAAGAATGCTAATTTAGAAATGGAATATATTCCATTTCTAAATTAACATTCTTGCTTAATGTCAACTTTTTAAAGTTTTTGTGTGAATGTTGTCCAACATAACGTTCAAAGGCTCCTCAATATAAGCTATTTCCATTCTGCAGTAATTATGACAGCTGCTAATTAGAAACTATTATTGATATTACATTTTGATATTGGTATTAAATTAATTAACCATGGTCAATTTTGTGACTTCAGAAGTGTCAAACAGAAAATAAAGTTAAACAGATATTGAGGAGGGTGCCTTGGGGAGGAGAGGTATCCAAATCACATCAACTGGTCTCTGGGGTTCCTCAGGGATCAGTTCTTGGGCCCCTCCTCTTCTCTGTATACACTACATCACTGGGACCCATCATTCAGGCACATGGTTTTTCCTACCATAGTTATGCTGATGACACCCAGCTCTACCTCTCATTTCAGCCAGATTATCCAACGGTACCTGCATGGATCTTAGACTGCCTGACGGACATCTCAGCATAGATGAAAAAACATCACCTGCAACTCAACCTGGCTTCTCATCTTCCCAGCCACCCCAGCAGTACGAACCGTTTACAGCCAGATGAGCTCCGAACGGATAATCACCTCGAGTTTCGGCCAGGATCTTGGGGTGATTCTGATAAAAAGCTGCCTTTAAGGTCATATTGCAAAAACTGCAGATCATGCAGGTCGCACTACACAACATCAGGAAGATCAGACATCCTAACAGAGCATGAAAACCAGATTCTCATCCGGCTATTTGTAATTTCTAGGCTGGACTATTGCAATGCACTTCTGGCTGGACTTCAAACATGTGCAATCAGACCTCTGCAAATAATTCAAAATGCAGCAGCACATCTTGTTTTCAACGAGCTCAAGAAAGCCCATGTCACACCACTTCTCATCTCTCTGAACTGGCTTCCAATCGGGGCTCACATTAAGTTCAAGTCATTGGTGCTTGCCTACAGAACATCCACGGGCTCCGCACCCTCCTACCTCCGCTCTCTCCTATGCATCTACACCTCCTCCAGAAGCCTGCAGTCGGTAAATGAGCGGCTTGTGGTCCCATCGCAGAGAGGCACAAAATCACTATCTAGGACATTTTCTTTCACTGTACCCTGTTGGTGGAATGACCTACCCAACTTCATCGGGACAGCCGAATACCTCACAATCTTCAGGAAACAACTGAAAACTCATCTCTTCCGTGAGCATCTAACCGCGTCCTCATAAAAAGAAAAAGAAAAAAATATAGCGATTTACATCTTATTGGTAAGTAAGTCGCTTTGGATAAAAGCATCTGCCAAATGAATAAACGTAAATGTAATAATATTTGTATTTTAATTAATTTATTAGATTGCTTATTGTAATATCGGAATGATAATTTATTAAATTAAATACTTTTTAGACATCTTGTGGCTCCCGGTGGAGGCCTTACGTAGATATAATTTTTTTTCCAATTTAGCCTTTTCTTAAATTGACCAATTTAGGGGCCTTTTACCCACTTAAGATACCATTCGTTGGTTAAAAACTATAATAATTTAACATGAATGAATAAGTAATACAATGATATTAAATTAATCATGATTAATTTTATGAACTTCAGGCAAGTGTCAAAACTTTACTTTAACAAACAGGTACGAGGGCGGTATTTTTTGTTTTATATTATATATAATTTATATATGTATTACTGATTAATATATAATTATAATTATAAACGTAGTAATTTAATACTTTTTAGTACTTTTTGTACATTATTATGCTGTGACGTATATTTTCACTTTCAGACAATTAGCTTTTTTCTTTTCCTTTTTTGACAAAACATGTAGAATTTTCATGTAGAACAATAGCATAACATGGAAATAATTATTCATCAGTTTAATTGTCCCTCCAGTTGCACAAACACAAAAAAAGTCTGGACTATAAAAGTGATAAGAATGAAATTGAGCCATGAAAAATGTCAGATTTCAGCCAAAAAAGTTATTTGTTGTCAGAGCAAACCAACCCCTGATTTGAACCCTATTTCCCCTTGTTTCCAGTGCATCCATTAATCCATAGATTGGAGTCACCTTATTAGTATTCCTAATGCCAATTTGTTGTTTTCTCCTCTACCAAGGTTTCAAAGCAGACCCATGTCAAGCTCCTGGCAAAAGCAAGTCTTAGCCTCTTAGCATAAATTAAACTCAAGACACCGCAGCATTATTTCTCAGCTCTGGCACGAGCTTGTCAGCTGAAATGCAATGTGGCATAGTGAATATCTACACCCCAATGAAATCAATTAAATGCTCAACACAAGATGACAAAATGCCACACAGGCCTATACCGGTCTAGAAGGAACAGAAGAGCGAACTGGAAAACTTGTTTTAGTATTATGGATCCAGTCACAGTCTCTACCTAGTTTGAATTATTCGCTGGAGACACAGATCGATGGGTTCAAACCCACGTAATCCACGCTGCACGCTGAGTAATGACCAGCCGTTCACCTCTCTTGAGGGTTGAAGTAGTAAAGGACAATAATCACAGGGAACTCTTGTTCTCGTCATATCGACTCACCTGAGATTGACTGCAGAATCTCTGAGGCCCTGTTTACACCATCCGTCTCAGCCGATCTGATCACAAACCGTCAGCTGAGGCAGATCGACATTGACTTTTGGAAGTAGCGTGTCTCAAATGCATGTCCTGTGACCACTTACGATCGGATTTGAGGAAATCATCACTACGTGAATGTCTTACTACCTCTGTTACTTCATCTCATCTGTCACTGCATGTTGATATTCAGGGTTAACCACATGATGCTAATGTTGTCCGGATCTATGAACTGATTTAAAAATACAATAATTAATGCATACGATGAGGTGCATACACATCATCTATGATGAGCATGTTTTCATTTCACAATTAAGATTCATTGTAATAAGTTTTGGGGGCGTGTCAAAAAAAGTGTCAGCATGGTACAACTGTCCTGATATCAAAATGAAGATAATGTAAATAAATAAACTGTTTACTCCTTATTAGCGGTTTTCTTAAAATAGTACTAATATTAAAAGGAAATGTATATATATATATATAATATATACAGTGGCGGCATAAAAGTATTTAGTCAGCACCAATTGTGCAAGGGCTCCCACTTAAAGATGAGAGAGGCCTGTAATTTTCCTCATAGGTATACCTCAACTATGAGAGACACAATATGAGGAAAAAATAAAAAAAAAAAAATCCAGAAAATCACATTGTAGGATTTTTAAAGAATTAATGGGTAAATTCCTCGGTGGTAAAATTAAGTATTTGGTCACCTACAAACAAGAAAGATTTCTGGCCCTCACAGACCTGTAACAACTTCTTTAAAAGACTCCTCTGTCCTCCACTCATTGCCTGTATTAATGGCATCTGTTTGAACACGTTATCAGTATAAAAGACACCTGTCACAACCTCAAACAGTCACACTCCAAAATCCACCATGGCCAAGACCAAAGAGCTGGCAAAGGACACCAGAAACAAAATTGTAGACCTGCACCAGGCTGGGAAGACTGAATCTGAAATAGGTAAGCAGCTTGGTGTGAAGAAAAATAACTGTGGGAGCAATTATTAGAAAATAAAAGACATACAAGACCACTGATAATCTCCCCCGATCTGGGGCTCCACGCAAGATCTCACCCAGTGGGGTCAAAATGATCACAAGAACTAAGCAAAAATCCCAGAACCACACGGGGAACCTAGTGAATGACCTGCAGAGAGCTGGGACCAAAGTCACAAAGGCTACCATCAGTAACACACTGTGCCGCCAGGGACTCAAATCCTGTAGTGCCAGATGTGTCCCCCTGCTTAAGCCCGTACATGTCCAGGCCCGTCTGAAGTTTTGCTAGAGAGCATTTGGATGATCCAAAAGAGGATTGGGAGAATGTCATATGGTCAGATGAAACCAAAATAGAACTTTTGGTAAAAACTCAACTTGTCGTTTTTGGAGGAGAAATAATGCTGAGTTGCATCCAAAGAACACATACCTACTGTGAAGCATGGGGGTGGAAAAATCATGCTTTGGGGCTGTTTTTCTGCAAAGGGACCAGGACGACTGATACGTGTAAACGAAAGAATGAATGGGGCCATGTCTCGTGAGATTTTGAGTGAAAACCTCCTTCCATCAGCAAGGGCACTGAAGATGAAACGTTGCTGGGTCTTTCAGCATGACAATGATCCAAACACACCGCCCGGGCAACGAAAGATTGGCTTCGTAAGAAGCATTTCAAGGTCCTGGAGTGGCCTAGCAGTCTCCAGATCTCAACCCCATAGAAAATCTTGGAGGGAGTTGAAAATCCGTGTTGACCAGCGACAGCCCCAAAACATTACTGCTTTAGAGGAGATCTGCATGGAGGAATGGGCTAAAATACCAGCAACAGTGTGTGAAAAACCTTGTGAAGACTTACAGAAAAAACATTTGACCTCTGTCATTGCCAAAAAAGGGTATAATAACAAAGTATTGAGATGAAATTTTGTTATTGACCAACTACTTATTTTCCACCATAATTTGCAAATAAATTCTTTAAAAATCCTACAATGTGATTTTTGGATTTTTTTTTCTCATTTTGTCTCACATAGTTGAGGTATACCTATGATGAAAATTACAGGCTCTCATCTTTGCAGTGGGGAACTTGCACAATTGGGGGCCTGACTCCATACTTTTTTCCCCACGTTATATATATATAGATATATGTTGATTGCCAATTCACGTGCATGTGTCCACCAGAGATATATAGCTAGTTCAAATCTTTCTTATCTAAAAATACTTACTTTTTATTTCAATATGCCAAGGAAACATTCGCAGTTAAGTTTGAAGTACTGAAATAACTTAAAACAAAATAAAAACTAAAAATTTAAAATAAAACTTCATAGAAAAACACTAAAATAAAAAAAATTATCAATTCTAAACCAATCATAAAAAGTAACAATTGCCAAAAACACACTAAACTGATACAATTTAACGAAAAATTAAAACAGAAAATGTAAAAAATAAATAATTTAAAATATTAACAAAAACTATACTATTATAAATATAAAACCTGGTCCCCAATCAACAGAGAAAATGGTCAAGTCTCTTAAAATATCTGGAAGTGACCCCCCCCGTTTATGACAAAGCAAGATTAGTTTGGTTACAAAAATATTTTGTAAAAATGAATTAATATGTGTCTATGTGATCAGCGTGCAGCATTGTATTAATTTGCTTGCTGGTTACCACAGTACATTTTTAGGCATTCTAAATTAACATTTTCTTAATAAAATGTATAAAAGTGAAACTAAATCCATTAATGATAAATTTGCTAAAACTGCACCGGTGTTAAACTAGATTTTTAAAAGATTTTTAGTAACATTTTATTTTACAGTGTCATTGTTACTGGTTTACATGTTACATTACTAGTAATAACATTATGCATAAATACATACAGTGCATAAGTACACTGTTACTAGGACACCTTAAAATAAAGTGTAACCAGATTTTTCTTTTCATTATCTTGGGAACTCTTATTATAACACTGACCCATCAGTTCTGTTCTTGTGCATTTAGATCTTCTCTAAAATGTTTGTTCAGTTTCATATTCTTATAAATCCATGAATAACCAGCAACAAGTAAACCTTCGTAATAGTGCAATGGCTGGCTGATTTGAGTAGCGAGTTTTTGATTTTGTTAGGAATGGAGTTGCATTCACACTACAAATGCAGTGTGATCACATGCATTCTACCTCAGAATGAGGTTTGTGTGATTTGAACCCAGTTTAAAAAAAATGGATCCTGGATTCACGAAGATCGCCAAGCCTAAATCTCATTCAGGCCCTAATCCTCCCGACCAACCACAGGACAAATCACACGCACTCGTAACTAACATCCCATTGGAAATCAATGACAGCCACTTAAGCTTGACTTCTTCACTGAAGTGGACAAGAAACTGGCCTGCTCTTCTTCACCCACTTAATCACACACAGGCTGAAGACACAACTCGACGTCTGAAGACAGCAGAGTCCAGCTGGTGGCCTTCAGGTGATCAGAGCTCCTGGCCGCTCTGTGTAGCCCTGTCAGAGCCGGCCGGTGGGCTGCTGACGGATGTAGGCTGAGTAATCATTTGCACTTGAGAGCATTCTGGGTTCAGGAGCGAGTGGGTGGTGAGTTGATGCGGTGCAGACACAGCAGGATCTGCGAGAGTGACGACTCCCATGCAAGCTCCAGTAATCAGCTGTGAGCACTGCATGATGGGGAAATTCCTGCATCACGCAACACTGGAGGAAAAGCTGGAGATAAACGTTCATGCTGGCTTGAAAGCACCCTGTCTAAAGTTGCTCTAAACTGCTTCCACTTTGGTATTGGAGATGCCTGACAATTACAAATGAAAGCTGAAAAGAACCTCTGGCAAAAAAAGCAGAACAATGAAAATAATCGACAACAAGGTTGTACATGATTTACATATTTGAACATTATACTAATGAAAGCAAAGGAGGAGTATGAAACAAGAACCATTTTGTTCCACAGAATAAAGGTCATTTTTCCCATAGCATGTGCCAGTAGTTTCATGCTTAACATGAGTCTCTCGACTCTTAATATATGATTGCAAAAAGGCTGAGGATGGATAATGATTAATTTTCCCAAATCAGTACTGTATGTTTTAATGAATTGGTTTAAAGCATTGATATGTTTGAGTCATCACACACAAATATTAATGGAAGAGCCGGCACTAAGAATGTAATTAGACTGGAATGTAAAAATGAGAAGTACCTATTTATTACCTAAATATAAATCTTATGTTCATTTAGCCACCAAAATGTAGAAAACATGCTTGCTAGATTTTTTTCAGAAGTTTGTTTGATTATTTATACAATTTTGTTTGTAATTGCTCCTCTAGCTGAAAAACATTTTATTTTTTTTGTAATTTTTTATTACAGTTTTTTTAATACTTTAATATATTTGTATATATTTTCTGTTTTAAATGGATAGTTCACCCAAAAATTTTAATTACACCATGATTTACTCACCCTCAAGCCATCCAGGTGTATGACTTTCTTCTTTCAGACGAATACAATCGGAGTTGTATTAAAAAACATCATGGCTCTTCTAAGCTTTATAATGGCAGTGAATGGGGGTCGAGATTTTGCAGCCCAAAAAAAGTGCATCCATACAACCTAAAAAATGCTCCACATGGCTTAATAACGGCCTTATGAAGCAAAGCGAGGTACTCTTCATTTTCGGGTGAACTATACCTTTAATGTTAATTTTAGTAAACGTTTAAAATGTGTGCACGTGTGTGTGTGTGTAAATAAAGCAATAATAGTTATTCATTTTTATTTCCGTTTATTTCAGTGGCAAACTCGCGATCTGGCTAAGACACGCCTCCCAGGGAACGGTCCCAGTGAGAATTTCACCGCTTTCGCGGAGAGGGTGCTGGTGAACAACAATTCAGCTTTCACAATCGGCCTTACAGAGGAGGACTTCACCAGCTCCACTCCAAATCCAGAGACCTGCCTGCCACCATCCACGAGCGACGAGACAGAGATTTTGCTTGAGCCCTCCACAGACGGAGAGTCCGAGCTTGCCGCGATGCATGAGCCAGTGCAAGAGGAAGCGACTGAGCCGACCATCGACCCGGAGCCTGAGCCTCACGATGAGTCTGACAAGGTGTGTGGGCTGGCAACATTGTAGATTGTCGAGGGATTATTAGTGGAGATTGACGGCTTGGAGGGAAGCCCTACCCACACTCCTGCTGCTGTGAGTGAGTTGAGTCTGGCCTCTGGAGTTTATTATGAGAAACTTAAGGACATTTTTGATGTGGATTTAATAGACTGGTTTGGGGAGATTATACCCAATGTTCCTGAATCTCCTTCATCTCCTGAGTCTCCGCTGGTTCCGCCCAGTTCTCCTGAGTCTCTTACATCTCCTGAGTCTCCGCTGGTTCTGCCAAGCTCATGTTTTCCTGTGTTACCTCCCAGACTCCATCTCCTGCCTCTTCTCCTAGAACCAGCCAGTTCCTCAACCATGACTTCCGCTAGATCCTGTCAGTCCCTCAGCTCATCCTCAGTCCAACTCCATCCTGTTGTGCGGATCCGCCTCGGGCCTTCCAGTCACCAGCTGCACATAGGCATGAAGATCCCCTGTCTCTGCTTCCATCCTCCGAGTACCGAACTCCACTTCGGACCTCCGACCCATTGGCTCCGCTTTGGTTCCTTTGGTTTGGCTGCACGATAAATCGCATGCGATATTTAATACACATCTTGTCAGTAAAGCCGGTTCTGTAATCAGCTGTAAATCTCCATCACGTGCGTGCTTTAAGATGCGCATTAAATATTGCATGCGCTTTATCGTGCAGCCCTATTTCCTTGTTCCATCGTCTCCACCGTGGCCCATCATCCCACTAGCTCCACCGGGCTCTCTCATCCCTCCGGCTCCACTTTGGTCAGTCATCGACCTTCCTCCACTACGGTATTCCACTCCTCCGGCTTTGCCTCGTCGCTCCATCCCTCAGGCTCCATCTGGCTCATCCTTCCCTCCAGCTCAACGTGGTCCAGTCGCTACGGCATCAGACAGTCTTCCAGGTCCCACCATCTCCACAGCACTCGCATGAGCTGTCAGCTCCGCGCCTTGGACCTCCAGACCTCGTGTGTCACCCTGGCTCACCATCTGCTCCACCTGGGTCTCCGTCTCCAGCGGCTCTGTCTCCAGCACTCATCCCCAGGGTGTTGTCTGCCAAGTCAACACTATAGCTCCTCCTTCCCTCGACTTGTCCTGGCTGGTCTCTGGACAAACATCTGACTCCTCATTGGCTCCTCCCACCGTCCACCCCACCTTGGATTTATTTTCCATTTATTTTGGATATTTATTTTGGTTTAGCCCCTCTCCTGCTCCACGCCCTCCGTCATCAGTTTGTCTTCTTATGGCGTGAGGACGCCAGGATTGGGGCAACTGTAACATGTGTATTTTGTGTTGCCATTGTGTTGTTGGTTTGACCTAGTCTTCCTGTGTTGCCTGATTATGTCATTCTGTTCAGTTGTTGTCTGTTAATTACCTCATTAGTTCCTTTGTTTGGTTCATGCTTATAAGTCCTCAGTTCTCCCTCAGTGTTTGTCGGTTCTCATTTATGTTGGCGTGTAATTCATTCCTGTCTCCAGTATCTTTGTTATTAAAGTCTATTTCCTAGTGTTTATGTTCATCTTCGTGTGCTTTCTTGCACAAACGGAAACAATTATTACAGTATAGGCCTACAATGAATGCACAATGTCTCTCAATAGCGTTTCTTTCCTAATTCTTTTTTCATCGCAATTTCTTCAACACTCGGAGACTATAAAGCTGTCAAGTGAAGAGAGAATATGAAAGTTAAAAGAAAGCATTAATGCCATCACTGCAAAGACAGAAGCAGTCCTCAGGGAGAGGAGAAAATTAACCACTCTGAACAGGACAGAAAATATTGCAGTGCAATGAGGACGACTGTAGACTAAAGCCTTAAGCTGACAAATGGTGTGACAGATCAGACATTCAATAAAAATGTGAAAAAGAACGCAGTGTATAAATGAGTGTGGTGCAGTCAATTAATTGCATAACAATTTTCATCATTTTATTCTATCAAGCCAAATGATATTGCATAATATTATATTAAAGAAATGCCATCCAAAAACCTAAATAGGATATTTTAAATAAGTTTAAAAAACAGTGAAAAAAGTTTTAGTTTCTGTCCTGTATTAATGGTTCTGTTCTCATCTGTCCCTGGTGATGCCATTAATTGTTTCCCGGTACTTTTTCTTCTGCTTTAGACATCTTTATACTATATTATGCATGAACTTTAGAATTTAGTATTGCCATAAGAATAGAACATTTTGAGAAATGTAAAATATCGTCTTCACATATAAAAGAAAAAACTAATTATATATATGGTGTATGCATTTTTGTATAGAGCTTTTCAAGTGAGCAAAGAAAAAGACTCTTGTGTGTTTCTAGATGATATCAGCGCTCCGCTGCGAGGGAAGAATAAAACAACCACTAGACAAAAAAAGAGAAACAAAGTACACTAACAAGCTGTCTGGATCTCCACAACATCTACAATGAAAACTGGATGTCATCAACATGAAAACAAGAATCGTCTAACAAGACAGCCTTGAAAAACAGCACTGACTGCTAAAGGAAAACTTTTGACGCTACTTTCAAGCGCACCATGTTCATGGACCGGAGCATAATTTAAAATTGAAGAACATTATCCAGGTGACAAACCAACACACACTCAGAAATACATCTGCCTTCCCTTTAGATTCATCTGGACATGGATTCAGTGGTTTTCTTTACATGAAATTGACATTTAAACTGAGACGTGCCAAAGTAACTTGAATGCCTTCTTGAAAAAGTCACATGAAAATGGGCACCAAGCTGTGTATTTAACAGTACTGATAAAAGAGCATGGCGTAATTAAATATCTGATGATTAAATGCACACATACTGTATCAGGATATGGGTCGTCAGATCTGGACATCTGGACGTTTTTCATCACTGTAAAGACCTTTATGTAGGTTATGCTTTTTTGGTTGTTGTTATATATAATATATTATATTATAATAATATATATACTATATTATATATATATATATATAAATTTGTATATGCTCCCAGGCTGAATGTTATTTGATAAAATAAATCAGTGAAAAAACAGTAATCTCGTGAAATATTTTTACAAAATTTTATTAAAATTAACTAAAATGAATAACAGTGTTCTAGGTGAATATCTGTTCAAATGTAATTTATTGCTGTGAGCAAAGCTGGATTTTCAGCATCATTACTCCACAGTGTCACATGATATTCAGAAATCATTCTAATATGCTGCTCAAGAAACATCCTTATTATATTATTATTATCAAACTTGCTATGTTGTGCTACTTCATTTTTTTTTTTTCAGGATTTTACATTTTTTATTCAAAAGAACAGCATTTATTTGAAACATAATTTTGTTGTAAGCATTAAATAGCTTGTGATCAGTTTGCATCCTTTCTGAAATATCTATAAATAAATAAATGAGGACCCAAATTTTTAAGCGGTAGTATAGATGAAAGAATACATTGGTGTCCAAACATTGGTGTCTGTATATGCCTTCATAATTAAAATAGTTCAAGAGTGCATACACAAGTTTTGTTTTATTTTTAAGTTCAATGTTGTTCGAATTTTAATTTATAATGGTTTTCCATGTTGTTTCTTGATGTATTTATTTGTGTGCTGTTATTCTTCAGTTTCCCCTATGCACTTTTATAAAATATGCAGTTTTCAGAAAACTAGTTGTTATCATCAATCTTGATAAAATTTTTAAACCTTAGATTTTTAGTCTATGCAAGTTTTTGGACACTATTTCTTCCTGCTTATTTATCATCTTTTGAGATGGCGTTCGCATTTTTTTTTCAGGTCGTACCAAATAACATTGTCTCCTGTAGACTATCCTATTTCATACAGTTTTACGCATTATATTGTTTTTTTACGCTGCGATGTCTTAAACATTGACTCGACCCAGGTGCTTTCCCATGCTTGCATGTTTGGCAATCAGCTGACAGGATTTTACAGTTTGTTGCCTCGACCTGCCACTTGCTGGTGACCTTTCCACTCAAAGCTAAGGCCATCTGCAAACAGGACACGTCTGTGACCTTCTCCAAGTGGCGCAGAGAAGCGGACACCCTTTAAAGCCAAGCTCATCTTCAGCACTACATCTCCCCACAATCATGTCTTATGAGCACAACATCCATCTCTGCGGCTCAAAGACAGACCCGTTCTTCATGCACCAGAGACAGAAAAGGCACAGAAACATGCTCCTCATGCAGCTTGTGTTTTTCATCAAGTGGATGGTGATGATGGGTTGATTAGTTATTTGCAGGGAATCAGCCTTGGAAAATAACAATTCAAGCTAAAACCTTGGCAGTATGCTGTGCAGCACTGAATAAACACATGAGCTGCAAATACACAGAACACAAACATAACAACATAATAAATGCTCCAAAAAAAAACTCAAGAAGTAAAGGTTTTTTGCATGCAGTCACAAAAAAAAAAAAAAAAAAAAAAAAAACTTGTACGGAAAAAAGAGAAGGGGTAAAAAAAAGGACTCTTACAATGATTTCAATGCTATACACTGTATATATACACTCTAAAAATGCTATCGTAATATAAACCAGGCTGGCGTATAAAAAGGCAAACCCAGCCTGTTGGGTTGTTTTGACCCAGCGGTTGGGTTGTTTTGAACCCAACCGCTGGGTCAAAACAACCCGACCGCTGGGTCCAAACAACCCGACCGCTGGGTTTGTCCCTTTTTAACCCAGCATTTTGTAGAGTGTATATTTATAATTTATTCCAGTTTACTGTATTTTTCTTCTAACAAAGACATTTCCAATGTCCAATCGCTCTGATGAAAAATTAAAAAGAAAGAAAGAAAAGGACCTGTTTGTAATATACGTGTTGTTGATTACTTTCTGATGCATTCACCAAAACTCACTGCCACTCCCAGACTGTTCTGTTCAGTCCAAACAATTCAGTAATAAAGTCTGGTTTCTCTAAGGGTTGTCCAGAATGAGTTGCAAAAGCCATATTAACTTATTTTATGGTTCTTCTTTGAACCATGATGTCAGATTTTGTCACCAGCACTAGTTTACAATCCACTGAAGACTTACTGGACTACTCAATAAAGTGACTAAAATACTCATAAAAACACCAACAGTCATCAGCGTCTTAATTCAACAGAACTTTACAGTTCATTTTACAGCAATAGAAACATGTTCAGTCCTGCTAAATTAAGCATTCATTTTACTGATGGATGGCAGTCGTACAATAAGTCACTGACAATTTTACTGTCGTTCCCAGCAGTGGCTCACACAGATTTCAGCACATCACAGAGACATTCATTTGAGATGTGACTTATTTCATACTTTCATTTTAGAGCAAGGCTGTTCAAACATCCGCTCTTAGTCTTCACAAGACAGAGTGCCATATGATTCCCTTAGCCAGCATTTCACAGGCAAAGTGGACAAGGAGGTTCTGAGATAACAGATTTCTACACACTCAATCTCACTATACGCTTAGATCTGCAGCCAAATCCGTCTGATGGATCTCTCCTGTTATGATCAAAGCTGGGTCATTCAACTTAACCAAAGGTCCCTGGCTAAAAAATTGGATTCTGGTGAAAGAAACACATAAATAAGGAAGAAAGCCTAAATAGTAAACGCCATGATTATTTACTGAGTAATCCACTATTTTGCTGAGATTTGGAGACAAAATACAGAGGGTAGAGATGACATTAGAAAGATGACAGCATCATTTTTACACAAAGACTGACATGTCTGTAAGTAGAGATCAGTTGACTTTTTAATTTTTTGTTGCATTATATGCCAAGGTGACAGTCACAATCTGGGAAACCGCACCAGTTTACACCAAAAATATGCCCAAATGTTGCATGCCTGCAACTCTTAAAGCGGTCATATGATGTGATTTCAAATTTTCCTTTCTCTTTGGAGTGTCATAAGCTCTTGGTGCATTAACAAAGAAGATTGTCTTTAGTCTGCAAAAGACTAAAGTTTCAAATCCAAAGAGATATCCTTTATAAAAGTTCAGAGTCAGCCACGCTCTCCTAAAACGGCTCATTCTAACACGCCACCACACGCCCCCACATGGCTAGTCACGCTAGTGGGGAGATTTCCTATAACGCGCCCAAAGTATCACGCAAGAAAAGAAGGGTTAACTTTTATTCCGCTACCACAAGAAATTGTTGTATGTTGTTGCATGCTGCCATGTCGTAGAAGGCGGACTGTGGCTTCGTTGTGTGGAAAGCACAAAGAAATCTTGTTTGGTCTCCACAAAAAAAGAGGTGAACATCTGCTAGTCATGATAGAGACTGATGCTGTGCTGTCGCTGAGGAAATATATCAACTTCACGTTGGGATCTCCGGATCGGCAGTTCCTACCCGGGGACGGAAAGAGGAGTCCAGCCCGGGGTACGTCCCATGTGGTTGATTGTTGCCTTGCCCATTATGCCACCTTTTTTATATTTTGTGATTGCCACCCCCGAGGCATCACGGTATGGTAGGGGTGTAACATTTCCATCATACGCTTGAGGTATTTGGACAATCACAATGCACTTGATAGCTGGCCAATAAGAGCACACCTCGCTTTTCAGAACGATGAGCTTTGTAACAATCTAGCGTTTCAGAAAGGCAGGGCATAGAGTATAAATAATAATGTACAGTATGTGGAAACTAATGTGTTTTTGAACCTTAAAAACGAACAAAGATGCAAAACAAAATACACAAAATAAGGGGATGTGGGAGAGCAACATCATAGGACCCTGTAAGTACCAAATAGATATTAACTCCTTTTAGACTGAACGTCTTAACAACCTTTTCTGTGGATATCTATTTTAAAGGCTCTATAGATTCGTTGAGGCGGCACGAAAAAGATGCCGGCTTTTTGGCGGCGCGTTAAACGTTGGGAACAGGAAGAGTCGTGCTTGACAAAAAACAAGGGCGTGGAAGTGAGGAGCAGGCTCAGTGTGAAGCGAAGACTGATACCAGCTATCTGGGAGTGTAGTGCCTTTGTACTAAACTTCAAGGAGAGAAGCATTTAGTTTGCATGGAAGTGGCAGCTGGTTTCCAAGGTCCAGTGTCCCCTCGTCCAGCAGGGACGCTGGGTGCTCGTGCCCCGCCCCGTTGTGCTTGGCCGTTTCCCCGCCTTGGTGTCGGGACGCCATCTGGGTGTATTTTCTTGGGGCCCTGGCACACCCACCCCCCCCTCTTGTTTTTGCCTTCTTCCCTCCCGTCTTTTCCGTGCTTTGCTCCTCTTTTTCTTTCTTTTTCCGCTTTTTTTTTGTCTTGCCCTCTCTTTTTTTGTCCTCTTTTTCACAAAACAAAGTAACAAAAATCGATCAAAAATACATACTCAACTACAAATTCACACTTACTGACGAACATAACCAATAACCAATAATTGCAAAACCAACCCACGAAAAACCAACCAACCCAAACACCCAAAATTGCAAGGAGAAGCATTTCCGTCACACCGTTCGCCCGACTTGACCACCTACCACCACCCGGTAGTCAGGCCCACCAACCCGCTCCCCACCAAAGGTGCCCACTTTCACACATTCAACTCTATATCGTGCTGGTCCAAACTGCGGCTGTCTTCAAGACGAAAGACATAGGATCACTTATTAAGTTAGCACCCCACAATACCCTGTCTGTCAAACTCAACACCAATATAACCCCCTGCCCCATTACCACACAACACTCTTCATCATCAACCCGCACACTCTAACCCTACTACACACACACAGAGTTTGGTTTTTTTCCCAGATTTTGTGCCCCACCCATAGATGGTATCACGACCCACAATTCAACTGTCTTATTTCAACATACCACTTCCTTTTTACACTACTCTAGGTGGTGTTTTCAAGTCCCTATTTTCGGTCATAAGAGTAATGGATAGGACCATAAGTTCGCACTCCTCCCCCTTACCCATCACAGTGATGGATGTTTGTCTATAGGGTTCAGCCCTAAATCATACATGACATACTATGCCCACCTACATTCAAAACAACAGAGCACCCACTGCCCACCACCACCAGGAAACACCCACAGAGCATTTTGACGGTGAAGGCCAACATGAGCAACACATTCTTACTGTGATCAAGCTATGGCTAGCCTGCAAGTTACACTCAAACTGACAACTTCGAATAACAGCCGCTATATAATCACCCTGACACCAATTCTCATTTCATAATTTACAAATACAGAATAAATGTGTGCAATCCACGCACGGAAACTACCGAAGAACCCTCCACTCACCTCTGTTGACACGCGTGCTGTTATTGAGACGACTGCTGATGTGCCTGATCACTGTGAACACAACACATCTCGTACAATATAGTTATTTAGAGCGCATTATGTGTACTGGAGTACCTTAGGATATTTTAGATATAGAACACTTCATTAATTAAACTTGAAAATCAGCTGGACTTCTGTATTCGAACAGAAAAGCGAGTGTATGTGTTCAGGCGCGCCTCTTGTAGCTGTTCGGGGTCCTTGCTTTGAACAGTTTCCATCATGGCGGCGTCCAGCAGAGAGCATGTACTGTCCCTCTACAGACTGCTTCTGAAGGAGAGCGAGAAGTTCCCCTCTTATAATTACAGGTAATTACACCAATGTTCATTTGTTAATCTGCAGCACAAGCGCGTGCCATTTGTGCAATATTCCCCGTGATATATTCTCTAAGATGCAGATATGTTCATCTCAATATTTGCAATATTTCTGCTGAAGCAGCAAATGAAAACTGCTTCGTATTTTATTGATACATTTTTAGGATTCTTCTTTAATGAATGGAAAGTTTAAAACAAGCAGCATTTATTTGAAGAAAAAAATATTTTCTTGACATTAAATGTATTCGCTGTCACTTTTAAAAAAAAATGTAAAGTCTTCTTGCTTGATAAAAGTATTAATTTATTTGTTACCAAACTTTTGCTTTGCATTGCATTATTTTACCAAAAATATGAAGCAGCACAGCTGTTTTCACCACTGATAATAAGAAATGTTTCTTGAGCAGCAATATATATTCCAATATAAAACACTATTTTAAATTTGACCACATATATATATATATATTAGGGCTGTGCATCTCATGACTCGATACGATACGCATCTCGATGCATAGCCAACGATACGATACATTAAAGATACATATGAAGTAGGGCTGCACGATTAATCGAATGCGATTGTCATGCGCATTTTGTTAGTAATGCCGGTTCTGTAATCAGCAGGAAATCATCATCACGTGCTTTCAGATGGAGCAGCATTTACTACACATAGCCGTAGTTCACTGACAAGTTACGCAAAAAAAAATATATTCGCAGATGATTTTATTGCGCGATTATAAAATCGAAGAAATCGTTGGCGATAAAGACCGCTGTTTGCGTAGCTTGTCAGAGAACTATGGCTCTGTTTAGTAAATGCTGCTCCATCTGAAAGCTTGTGAAAATACCACATTTAATAACATATTTTTACTCCAAACTCACTTCATAACATCAGTCGAGTGTTTGAAATAAATCCTTCTGTGAGATGATGTGGCTTCTTACACAGAATAAGGCACGCAACATATTTCATAGTATTTAAGCGGTGATAAAGGCATTGCATTATACATATACTTTATTTGAATGAAAATTATAATAAAAATAACTCAGATAAACCAAACATTGTCAAAATTGTGTGTTTATTAGTCACGCTGAATCAATGAAAGCATTTGAATCTTGCTGTTTATTCAGTTGCAGCGATAGGCATTTTCTGGGTTTCTTTTGCGAGGCGTATTTGGAGTTTCAGCGTGAGAGCGCCCTCTGGCCTTTGGATGGAGATTTACTGCTGATCACAGAACCGTGCTTCACTGAAAGATACGCATGACAATCGCAGCTTCTGTCGAATCGCGATCTCGATTCCATTTCGATTTATCGTGGCCAAGCCCTAATAATAGGAAGCAGCTACCGATGCGATACGATTCACCCATGTTACGATGCAGTGCGATCCGATTTCGATTCGATTCAACACATTGCGATTCGATGCAATATGATGCAATAGAAAAATATGATAACTTTTAATGCCTCAAGGCCTGTTTCATAAAACAAGTTAACAAAATAAGCCAGGCTTATTTCAGTTAGTCTGACTCCTTGTCATTTTGGTTCCTACAGCAAGCTTAGTCACTGTGCCAACTTATGCTGGGAAACTAACCTGGTCCCAAGCAGGTTTACTATCCCAGACCTAAGCCTAGTTTCCTCTACACTTACCATTGGAACGCTATTATTTTCACTTTTTTTTTTTTTTTTTTTACAGTAGCCAAGCAGAAAGGCTCTCTCTGGTTTTATGACCGCTGTAGGCTACCTTTGCAGAACAGATAGCAGAACATTACAATCTAAAATTGCTCTTTAAAGCATTCAAATAAATAAATAAAAAGTTAAAATCACTGAATTAAAATGAAAATAAATAATAAAAAATTAAATAAACTGCTATA
Source organism: Sinocyclocheilus anophthalmus (assembly GCA_018155175.1). NCBI lineage: Eukaryota > Metazoa > Chordata > Actinopteri > Cypriniformes > Cyprinidae > Sinocyclocheilus > Sinocyclocheilus anophthalmus. The sequence goes on along the minus strand of JADLZN010010683.1, from coordinate 145,819 downwards.
AGAAACGCACATTAACTCATTTGAGCTTAGTAATTAGTACTGAACTAGCTTACATTTGATTTACCCATTACAATAGTCCTTTTACAGTTACTGCTATCATAAAAATACACTTATATGAAGGTTTCAAATTCTACAAAAGGCACATTTAATGTCCAAAAACAATTTTTTAGCAAAATGTACATTTTACTCTGAATTATTGTGCTCCTATTCGATTGCACTCTGTCTGTTTAGCGTGCATGCGCGCAGCAGAGCTCGTTCCCACCTTGCGCGTGCCTTCGCCACGTCCCTGGACAGCTAAATGATAATCGCATGACTTTCCTAACTTTCAGATTACAAATATACCGTGACAATGTCAGTTATGCTGAGTTAAAACACTAGCTCTCAAATGCATTAAACAGCACAGATATATTCGCTGTGTGCTGGACGATTTGAATCATGATCACTTTAGTGCTTGTAATGTACAGAGGCGGACAGTAACTAATTACATTTACTTGAGTATTGTACTTAAGTACACTTTTTGAGTATCTGTACTTTAATTGAGTATTATTTTTTTCTGGGAACTTATGACTTTAACTTCACTATATTTGAAAGACAAATATTGTACTTTTCACTCCCCTACATTTCTATCAAGGTCCTCGAAGTAGAAAGTCGTTACTATGTAGCAGCTTTGAAAGTCAGTGGGTGATTCTTTTCTTCTCTAAAACGTGACTTTCTTTTTTTTTTTCAGACAGTTTATCAGTAATCACTCTTGTAGGGCTACATGAAGTGATTTCTCAGCATTTTTTTGAACACTGACCAGTTGCAAATGTGATATTTATTTACAACAATTCAATAATAGGAAGTTAATATTGTGGTATATATTAAAAACAATATTGTCTGATTTTGCTAAATTATTTAAGTGAAAATATTACCTATAAAGCCACAGAAAAACTGTTGTGTGTCTCCTAATAAACACAAAAGGTGTTGGACTTGAAGCAGCACTGCACAGACCGTTCTGCTCCTGTGTGACATCAAAGTACTGTAAGCATGATTAGACAGCATTTTATAATTTTAGTTTTGATGTCAAATAAGTCTTGCTGTTTTGCTTTTTTGTTAAGGCAGTGTTGCTGTTGTAAAGTTGTACAGCTACAGTTGTGTTGCTGGGTTTTAAAGCAGGTTTGATTCTTTTTTTTCTTCCTTATCACTCTGTATTTACAGGATTTCACTGTCCACTCTGTTCAAATGTGAGGAAATGTTTACACATAGATTGGTGCACACACTGTCAGAGCTGTGTGAGATCACTACCATCCTGCTTTTGTGGGGGTGGGTAGGGGTGTTCAATAATGTTTTTTGTTTTGTTTTTTCCCCCATAAGTTAACATTCTAAAAGCTCTTTATTCCAAAGATACTACAAGCTAGTCAGTTTATTTGTTAGGTGTAATGTATTCTAAGTTGCTTTAGAAGTATTGTAAGTATTACAAACAACAATAATAAAACAGTGCATTGACAAAAAAGGAAATTTACTTTTGTACTTAAGTACTTTTAAAAGCAAGTACTTCTGTACTTTTCTTTAAGTAAAAATCTGTCTTTACAACTTTTACTTGTATTGGAGTAATATTTGACCAGCAGTGTCTGTACTTTCACTCAAGTAATGGAGTTGAGTACTTTGTCCGCCTCTGAGAATAAGCGTGCACAAATTAGTGAGATTGTGTGAACTTAATTTGTCGTTTATGGAGCCGCTTTAGCCCGATTGATTTGTTAGGTTATTTCAATTCAGTTTTTGGACTTTAATCCCAGTTTTTTTCCTCGGTTTCTGTGGTGTTGTGATTCGTCATATTCACGCAGCAGCGGTGATGACAAACAAATACATAGATCACAGATTATTGGTCACTCTCACTAAAAACAACCCCACCCAAAGAACAATAAGAAAGTATATTGCATCCACTATCACTATTTATCTATCAAGTATATATATATATATATATATAATGATAATACTATATATATTAGTGCTGTGCAAAAAATCGAATGCAATTTTCATGCACATCATTGTCAGTAAAGGTGCTCCTGTAGTAGTGAACTCCAGCACTGCGTTTTCAGATTAGCGTCTTTACTACACAGAGCCGTAATCCGGACCAGCTACTTACGCAATCGTAGAGCTATTTATGCAATTTTGAACGTGATTTTGCGTAGCTTGTCATTGATCTACGGCTCTGTGTAGTAAATGACGCCGTCGGCTGGATATTTTAGTAGCTACTATCACAGAACCGATTTTACTGACCAATGAGCTGAAAATCGATTCGAATTTTTTGCACACCCATGTGAAACATATGCCATAGGGCTACACGATAAATCGAAATGGAATCGAGATCGCGATTCGTCAGAAGCTGTGATTGTCATGCGTATCTTTCAGTGAAGCACGTTTCTGTGATCAGCAGTAAATCTCCATTCAAAGGCCTGAGGGCGCTCTTGCGCTGAAACTCCAAATACATCCTCGCAGAAGAAACCCAGAAAATGCTGATTAAATCGCTGCAGCTGATTAAACAGAAGATTCAACTGCTTTCATTTGATTCAACGTGACTAATAAACACGACTACGGCAATATACGGTTTATCTGAGTTCTTATTATTATAATTTTCATTCAAATAATGTATATTTATAATGCAATGCCTTTATCACTGCTTAAATACTATGAAATATGTTGGTTGCCTTATTCTGTGTAAGAAGCCACGTTATCTCACAGAAGGATTTATTTCAAACCCTCGACTGACGTTATGAAGTGAGTTTGGAGTAAAAATATGTTAAATGTGGTATTTTCACGTGCTCTCAGATGGAGCAGCATTTACTACACAAAGCCGTAGTTCACTGACAAGCTACTCAAACAGCTTTCATAATCACAGAAATTGTCATAATCGCGCAATAAAAGAATCGATATCGATTTTTTTTGCGAAACTTGTCAGTGAACTACGGCTCTGTGTAGTAAATGCTGCTCCATCTGAAAGCACGTGATGATGATTTCCTGCTGATTACAGTACCGGCTTTACTGACAAGATGCGCATAACAATCGCATTCAATTAATCGTGCAGCCCTAGTATGCCTTGATAAATTACTATAAATATGCGACATTCTCTTGACCTCTTTATATTTAATTCAGTGGTTATCTAAAATTTAAAAATTGTTGGTTTGTTTGTTTGCTTGCTTTCTTGCTTGAATTTTGAACCTAAGTTTGTTTAAAAATGTTTTAAAGATTGTAAAACCACATGCATAATGATTGAAATCAACAAAATCTCTCATAGTGTGCTCTCTTATATGCTTATATGCCACATATTCCACGTGTACAAAAACAAAATGCATTCTGTGCACAGTATACATGCCTGGACTATACTGCAGAAATAGAATGAGTTTGATAGAGTGCCATATGACACATCCCCTGCTTCTCACTTCAACTCTTAATAGAACAAAGAGAGGTGGGGGAATTTTAGGAAAACGGTAAGGAATAGGAATCACGCCATAATAGATTCCAAGTTATTGTTTGGAAATTCTATCATCATGAGGCCTTTATATTACAAAGCTATAAAAGGCTTAAAGTGTTCACAGAATAAAAAGCTGACAGCCAACAGATAATACTCTCCCACCCACTCAGTTTCCATAGAGCTTTGAGTCTCCAGTGTAATTCTTCCTCTAAACTGTGCCAGTGTTCATATGTTAACAGTTTTAGAGCTCCTACTTTTGTAATCCTTTTGGTTTGTCTGCATACAAATACTAATATTAATACAAATCATGAATGCCTCATTGAAGAAACATAATCAGAATGGATTTGTGTAAATCTCTCACGAAACTATTCTTGAATAAATTCATATAGATTTTAAAGCCACAAGGGGCCTCATTTACAAAGAACAAATTTCTTAGTAAGTTGATATTTGAGAAAATTGTAGCGCTCCAAACAGGAAAAAAAATAAGTCTTTTTACTGCAGGTGCGTAGAGCTAGTGGGATACTTGAAAATGAACAAGAGATTGGCTAAACACACACTGATCCACTCAAGACTGGAAAAGTCTACAAAAACATCCTTTTTATTTTAGAAAATAAAAAATATGTTTTTGTAGACTTTTCCAGTATTGAGTGGATCAGTGTGCGGTTAGCCACTCTCTTGTTCACTTTTAGTAAATTGATATGCCATAACAATTATTAGACAATATCTTTGGTTCTTTTTGTATATACTGTATATTGCCCGATATTGGATGTGTAATTGTGTTGTTCATTCCCCTTATTTTAACATTTAAGTGACCTTTGCTGTAATCAGATGTGAATAGTTCAACCAAAAATTTAAATTTGCTGAAAATGTACTCACCCTTAGGCAGTGGCGGAGCAAGATACAGGTGCATCTCAATAAATTAGAATGTCGTGAAAAAGTTCATTTTCTCAAAAGTTCAATGTTCTCTCGGTTGGTTGTGCATCTTTTTCTTCCACACTTTTTCCGTCCACTCAACTTTCTGTTAACATGCTTGGATACAGCACTCTGTGAACAGCCAGCTTATTTGGCAATGAATGTTTGTGGCTTAACCTTCTTGTGAAGGGTGTCAATGATTATGATTGTCTTCTGGACAACTGTCAGGTTAGCAGTCTTCCCCATGATTGTGTAGCCTAGTGAACCAAACTGAGAGACCATTTTGAAGGCTCAGGAAACCTTTACAGGTGTTTTGAGTTGATTACCTGACTGGCCAACTCTCACAATTAAAGAACAAAGACTTAACACTTCAGTCTGGTGCTTGAATTTATTAATAACGAGTTCACAATTTGAGTTGAAATGTACTGAACTTTTCCCACTGTGCATTCCGAATTTATTGAGATGCACCTGTAGATGTCCATGGTGGCACTGGACAACCTACTCTGATTGGCCACCCCAAAATATAATATGCTACTATTTCATTTTCTTTGTTTAATCAAACTGAAAGAAGCATTTATTTTAGCCTTGAACTCATTGCGCTTCATCTTGTCCGGTGGAGCTTCCAGCCTCTGCTAACTCTCACGCCACACATTCATTTTCTTACGGAGTGAAAAACATAGCAGAGCAAAGAGCACACAGCTGACAGACAAGACAGAGCAGGTTACTTTTGATAATAGGACACAGAGTCTCTTCTCTTAGTTTTATTAAGAATTGAAACCTAATACAGTTTTGGAGCTCTTTAGTGGCGTGACGGCTCACTTTGCTTCTAATTAGCGTGAAATAAACATGAATGAACATCCAAGGGTGTGTTGAAAGATACACTACAACTTTCTGAATGATTAGTGTCTCATGTAATTACTCAATGAATGTTTCACCCGCGGAAAGACAGCAGCATGAAAACACTGTCACATAACCTCAGAAAATCCATTCAGTGTCCATAAACTAGTGAGTAAAATGTACACTAGAGAGGAGAGTTTAGCAAAAAATTACATTTTTTATATTTTTACTCATAACTGGTGGACTGGAGTGGTGTGAATTACGGATTATTGTGATGTTTTTATCAGCTGTTTGGACTCTCATTCTGACGGCACCCATTCACTGCAGAGGATCCATTGATGAGCAAGTGATGCAATGCTACATTTCTCTAAATCTGTTCTGATGAAGAAACAAATGACAATTAACGGTCACAGTTTACACAGAAATCCGTTCTGCTTATGTTTCATTAATGAGGCCCATTGTTTTCAGTGTAATTCTGTCTGGTTTAGCAAGAAACCCAATGTGCACATTGTTTTCTAACTGTGTAATGATAGTCTGTTAAATTATTCAAGGCATAACAAACGTTTTGTTTTTTTTACATGCTGATGGTAACTCAGATTTGCCATTTTTGAGATATGCAGTGTAATACTCCTTCAAATTGTATTTTTTTAGGTTGTGGTTTGAGCCCCATGTGTATGTGATGTGAAATTCTCAAATTTACGCAGGAGGAAAGAAGTTGAAACAGCATGTGAAGAGAGAGAGAGAGAGAGAGAGAGGGATGCAGGGAGGGGGAAGAGTGAATGAAATGCAGGACAACTCAGAGCGCTGCGAGATGATTGAAAGCCGGAAACAAATTCAGTCAGTGAGAGCGAATGATTGAGAAGGGAGGATAAAAGAGATGTTGATTTTGACGGAAGGTAAGAAAAATATCACATCTGCCAAGAAGGAAGATTCACAACACGCACCCAGAGAGAAAGAGAGACTCTTTTTGAGGAGAGGACGGTACACACTGCAGATTTAACAAGACGGCTGCAAGTGTAGACTGCAGAAAGTAGGGCAGCTCTTATGTAAAGCATCTTCCCGTTAAATATAACCCTCCCCCGTGGTCCTCCGGCTCGACGTTAGTGCAGAGCCAATGACGGCATATTTGTGCTCAGTCTTATTCATAAAGCTCACAAGAAATAAACCATTAAAAGCCACAGATAAATAAGCGATCAGGGATCAGCTCAGATTTGCGTGTGAAATCTCACAGATCTTCTTGAAAGTCCTCGCCTGCCAATCCGCTTTACTTCCTCGTGTCAGTGAGGTGTCCGTGTGACGCCTGTTTGAAACGGAGGGCTGTTTTCTGTTCTGTTTGTGTTCATTTATTCATAGCTGGCTGCTCATTTGACATGCTGCGTTTACCGTGACTGCATTTCTCCTGCATGTTCAGATTCAGTATCTATGAAAAATGCTACTCTGGCTGTAAAAATGATTGATTTCTTGTTTCTATGTATATGGCTAAAGTGCCAACAAATCATTTTGTGATCATATGCTTAAGCTTTCATTTTGATTCCACCCAAATATTCTTTCCAGAACGGCGTTTGCTGGCATCTTCACAGGTTGTGGGCAGTTGATATGTTTGCTGAAAGTTAAGCGTGTCCTCCTGTTTCAGTTGATAATGGGCTGCCACTAGTCTCTGTTGAGTCTCAGTGCAGCATCTCTTTTTTGAGGTTTCAGTATTAATGCTGAGTTTCAGTAGCATCTCTGTGGGTTTGATCTCCGAGAGAAACTCTCTTCATCTCCACCACAAGCTCTGATATCACAGCCTGCATGCAGCGCTTCAGACTCGTCTCTCCTCTTCTCGTCTCATCTCGTATTGTCTCGTCTCTTTTCTTCTCTTCTAGTCTCTTCTTTTACGTTTTATCTTCTCACATTGCTCCTTCACATCTCAAATCTGATTTTTCTCTCATTTCACCTCATTTCTTCGCTTGTCTCACGTTTTCTCTCTTACTGCCTCTTTTCATTCCTTTTCTCTCCTCGTCTCTTTTTTGTTTCTTATCTTGTCTAACCATCTCTTCTCTAATCGTCTCATCTTTTTTAGATCCTTTTTTTCACATCTTGCTTGCCTCCTCTTTTGTTTCCACTGTCTTCTGGCCTAGTCTCATGTATTCTTTTCTTGTCTCATCTCATCTCTTCACATCTTGTCTCTCACTGGTTTCTCTTTCTCACCTCATCCTTTCTTGTCTTTTTTTTCTCTTCTTCTAATCTATCTCCAATTGCTTTATCTGCTGTCTGTGTTTGGTTTCTCTTCCTGTCCTGTACGTCTGAAATTCATTTCAGGGACAGGAAGCATCTTTAGCTAATAAAACGGGGCCTGTGTATTTACAGCTGAAGGTGTCATTAAATATTAAGCCATTATAATTGGTTTCACTTCACAGAACCATGAAACAAGTTGTTTTATCTTCTATTACATGCCTGTTATTACTCCTGTTTTGTGTTGGTGAGGTGAATTAATTGTGTGTTTAACTGCCCATGGGTGACGCTATGCTAATTGTCGCTTACAGAAAAAGAGTTTGATGTCGTAAGATCTTAAGCGAGAGTTCCTGTTCAACTCCCTAAATATAATTTTCTCAGCTGTCCATGTGTTAATCACGCTTCCACCCGCTACATTCAATCGGGCGCCACGTTATGCTTTTGTTTAATGTCAGCTTAAGCATATCTGACAATATGACGCATTCTCTTCAAAACACAAGCGTTTGCTTGTTGCTCTGTCACGAGCATCATGGCTCATATTTAAGTCTGGATGCTTGGCAGAGAGGATGAGTGTCTCTCTGAGGATTCGAAATGCGTGCCGCTCGATGAATCAGCCATTCCTACGCTGGTGACAAAGACCAACTGCTTAATTGTCCGATGGCCCCAACCAGAATTCACCACGGATCTACAGATCGCTCAATGTTTTCCTCTTGACAAATGCTTTGTCTTGTTGATGACCTTAAAGCCAGATGGCTGAAAATGCTGAAAATATCGATCAGCTGTTGCCTCAAAGATATGATGCGAGTTGTTTATTATTAACTGGGTCTCTGACGTAATGAGAAGTGATGTAAACTGAAGAATTTGACGAGCTAAAATGGTGTACTTAATATTGAAATACACATAGCCCTGTATTCTATTGTAAAGTTGATCTAAGATTTGCTTTCCATACAAAAGAGTGTCAAAAGGTTTATTTTTGAAGGCCTCTGATCATTTCAGTCTCTTATTTTGGTCAAATTGTAAGGCATCATGCGTTGCTGCAAGCTCTTAAAATGAATCCAAGATGGCAGACAGAGTTGAGAGAAATCTCAAATGTAAATGTTTAATTCACTTTTGAAATGTATTGATTGAAAATGTTCAGTCTAATAAAAATTAAATATTTTAGCCAATATCTGCATGTTTTATGCTTGTTAGAGTATCAAGCTGTTAGCTTAGCAAGATGCTAACATTAGACTCTGTATTGAAATCAACAATAAAATCAAGTTTCTTTGCAATTTTAGTGAAAACACCAATTATATTGGACCCAGTACAACCCCATGAACTCAAAGAAATGGTCGTTTCAATGTAGAATCTTAAGCTCAGTAGAAAACAAGCCAAACAGCCTGTGTCCTATTAGAAAATTGCCCACCTTGTTGAAAAAAAAACAGCATATGCTGGTTAGGTATGTTTTGACGCTGGGATGCTGGTTTATGCTGGTCCTTTTGCTGGGTTATGCTGGTCCTTTGCTGGTTTAAGCTGGTCCTTTGCTGGTTTAAGCTGTCTGTTGCTGGTTATGCTGGTCCTTTGCTGGTTTAAGCTGGTCCTTTGCTGGTTTAAGCTGGTCCTTTGCTGGTTTAAGCTGGTCCTTTGCTGGTTTAAGCTGGTCCTTTGCTGGTTTAAGCTGGCCCTTTGCTGGTTTATGCTGGTCCTTTTGATGGTTTATGCTGGTCCTTTGGGTTTTAAGCTGGTCTTTTGCTGGTTTATGATGGTCCTTTGCTGGTTATGCTGATCCTTTTGCTGGTCCTTTGCTGGTTTAAACTGGTTCTTTGCTGGTTTATGCTGGTCCTTTGCTGGTTTTTGCTGGTTTTTTTGCTGGTTTAAGCTGGTTCTTTGCTGGTTTATGCTGGTCCTTTGCTGGTTTAAGCTGGTCCTTTGCTGGTTTATGCTGGCCCTTTGCTGGTTTAAGCTGGCCCTTTGCTGGTTTATGTTGGTCCTTTGATGGTTTATGCTGGTCCTTTGATGGTTTAAGCTGGTCATGTGCTGGTCATGTGCTGGTCATGTGCTGGTTTAAGCTGGTCCTTTGCTGGTTTAAGCTGGTCCTTTGCTGGTTTATGCTGGTCCTTTGCTGGTTTATGCTGGTCCTTTTGCTGGTTTATGCTGGTCCTTTTGCTGGTTTATGCTGGCCCTTTGCTGGTTTAAGCTAGTCCTTTACTGGTCCTTTGCTGGTTTAAGCTGTTATGCTGGTCCTTTGCTGGTTTATGTGGTCCTTTGCTGGTTTATGTTGGTCCTTTGCTGGTTTAAGCTGGTCCTTTGCTGGTTTAAGCTGGTCCTTTTGCTGGTTTATGCTGGTCATGTGCTGGCAAAGGACCAGCTTAAACCAGCATCCCAGCGTCAAAACATACCTAACCAGCATATGCTGTTTTTTTCAACAGGGTGGTCATGTGAATGTAAATATGAATTGTTTTGCTATAATAAACCTTAACTAACATTACAAGTGGACTTCACTGAAGAAAAGAACCCATGCTCATTGGAGAAATGTTTCTACAAAATGATGTTACGTTGCCTCTTGCGTGTTTCGCAACATTTTCAAAGTGAAATGCTGGAGTTAAAAGGTTAATGCTAAAGACTTTAAGCTCTTTTATCACAACTAATGTTTCACAAAACTTGTACCTGAGCACTTCACATTGCAAGTGTAATGGGTGCGGGTGCGCGAACAAGCAAGTTTACTAAATCAGAAAAGCCATGCATATGGAGCTGAGTAAGTGATGCAAACATCAAAGTTTATTAGTTTACAAATCATGCACTATGGTAAGTGTTTTAAGGTTATACCATAATATTGTGAGAGGAACCATGCAAAAATAAATCTTTATTAATCTGCCTCGTAATTGTAACCTGTGTGGAAAAGGAATAAATATAGTATTTTATTGCCACTTGTGTTCATTTCAGCTGGAAACTGAGGGGATTGTATGTATAGGTGTGTGTAGGTTTTGCCAAAATGTAGGTAGAGGGATGCTTTTTCACATGACTGAACAAAGAAAAATGTGTTATATCCACAAAGTGTATGATTTCGATGATCTTTTATTTGTACATACATATTTTACTTGTGTGGTTTATGGTTTTAACCTTAGATTTGTCACACTTAATACACACGAGCTGTTGAAAAATCACATGATGTGTGCTTCAAAGCCGGCTGCTCAATTTTGACTCCTTTGAAGTGTCTGTCACTGTGGTATTTCTAAAGATGACTCGCTCTTTATCTAGCAACTGCCCCTTTTCCTTCTCAAGACACAATTTTGCATCTGTCATCTGTTGTTTTTTAGTGTATGATCTAAGATCGTTCAGCTCTCACATAAGTGTGCTCACCCGTTCTGTCTGTCTCTTTCTCTGTGGGTTTCTCTCATTATTTGCAGATTTTCTTTCACTCTTTCATCCTTTCTCCCTTGCTTTTTCCCCCTCCTCCTTTCCCCTCATCCCATGAAATGGTGGGAAGCTTGGATTTGGCTGTCAGAGCGGAGTTGCCTTGTCTTGGTTGAGGTGGTTCTTTGGGTGCCAGGCGATACTTTGATCTTTGCGTGGCACTGGGGCCTCCGTATGCCCCACACTGCTCGTTTTTCGAGATGAAAAGCCTGGAGATATTCTTCCTCATCGTTTGTTCACACCCCAGAAGTGCAGGCATGCAAAGCTACCTTACAGCTTAGTAACTAGCTGTCTAATGACTGCTTCATTATTAGCATGTGGCACCCACAGCACTGGCACTAATGATCTCTGTCAAATGTGACTGAGTTTGTCTTCGCTTTTCCCAACACACTGTCAGCGTGTTCCTCGTCTCCTCGATGCGGTGTGACAAGCTCACCTCATCCTTGTCAGTCAGATCTCCATTTCTTAATGTGCTTTGAGTTTTCTCATTGAGAACAGCATAAACAGAGGGGCAGCAATCTGCCCACGCCATGACTGATAAAAGACACTTGGAGTCGTGTGCACTTGGATGGATTGAAGCTGGTAAAGACTGTAATTTTAAATAATAATAAATATTATAACAACAACCATAATTAATAATAATCCTTACTATATTATTCTATTATTATTTAATTGAATTTATTAAACAAATATCAAATATAAAACATAAAACAAATATCACTAATACTACTAAACTGTAATTCATAATATTGTGTGTGTGTATTTTTTTCGTTGCTTTCAAATGTTAAAACCATAGGGCTTTTATTTTGCTGAAAATTTGGATACGCTTCTGCCGATATGTGTGCGTTTTAATAGACCGGTGATGAGCAGAACAGAGATAGCATTAAACAGAACTTGCTAAGTATCTGGTATGATAAAATACATACGCACGACCGGAAGCAGCGGAAGCAGTCGACTGTGGCATAATAAAAGCTCTGCTGCTTTCGAGCCGTGTGTCACGCTTGTTCAGCGGCCTCGTTTCGCTTCGACGGCTTTCAGCCTCACCCTGCTTCATTCTACTACGTTAATAAATCATTAGCTCATCCATGAACATGATTTCTCCCATGATTCCACACTCAGTCACGGCGTCATCAAACTATGCCTTTGTCTCGTTGTTTATTTTGAATACGCGCCCTCTAGTGGCGAAAATTACATATTGTGCCTTTAAATGCCAAATTATGCAGGATCACAAAATTTAAATTTTTTGATTTTGTGTTATGTTCAAAGATAGCTGAATCAAACAAAAAAAAAACTTGAGGGAATGACTTTGTTTACTTTTTTGCCCGTTCGACTCCATGGCAATCTAGCATTGTGGCAGTCACTTTTGCACGAGCCAGCAAATGTCTTTACATTTACATCAATTTACATCAAGTGACTTGTTTTGATCTCTCGCTTCTGTAGGACGTATGCTCTACGAAGGGTACGAGATGCCTTCAGGGAGAACCGGACAGTGGAAGATCCGGAAGTTGTGAAGGAGCTGCTGAACAGGGCCCGGGACAGTTTGGCCCTCATCCAAAGACAGGTACTGGTCCAAAAAATAGATGTTGTGACCTGTGGATTCTGTAGAGTATGTTGAGAAATAAGAAGAGCTGGTTGGCAACCCAGAACAACATTTTGTACACAGTTCCTTTTTTTTCCCCTTGCTGTGCAAAATCAATTGTTGTTGTTCCGCCACCGATACATATATAAATATAAAATACAATTATATTACATCAAATGAAATATTGAAATATGTATGTAGTTGAATTTTTTTATTCTCCCATTTTAATATTATTTTTGCACTACAAATTGTATTGTCAGAACAATAATCTGAGTGAAAAGTTCACATGATCAACGTCACAAATTTGCTTAGTGAGCTAGAAATGGTGCCAAAAATTATTTACTTTATTTTGTCATAACATTTATTTATTTACTTACTTGCTTCTAGTAATTTATTTACTCTTCTGCTCACCGAGGCTGCACTTATTAGATAAAAAATATGGTAAAAACTGTAATATTGTAAAATATTAAATATTAAAAAGTTTGACTCTTTAAGGGAATAAATAAATTAACTATTTCCTATGTGAATATATATTAAAATTTACTTTATTCCTTTGTTGTGAAGCTACATATTCAGCATCATTACTTCAGTCTTCAGTGTCGCATGATCCTTCAGAAATTATTTTAATATTAATCTCCACTGAGACAGAACTAATGTTGCATATTTCCGCACTTAGTTTCATGCTGAAAAACATCGCCCATTCATTTATGTCTGATTTAAGAAATCTCCCAATTAATTTTTTGATCTACGCCAGACGTGGAGACCGGAAGTTACTCACAAGAGAAACCCATATGCACAATATGGTAAGAGTAAATGGAATGTGGTACGCTGAACATGTTCCAAGAAATCCAATCTATCAAAGGCCTATGGATTATCATGCTGTTTAATTTAAATGCTGTTAAAAGAACAGCCACCTTCATCAAACTTCATTCTCTCTCTGCTGGTGAACCTAATGAAGGAGTGGTGGGCTTCATCTTGTCTTCCTGTTCCTGTATAATTCACTGTATCCTCCTGAGGGCTGGAGGAAGTTGTCTTCTGTCTGTCGCAGCTCCAGATGCATATATATGAACACCTGCTCGGCTCCCACCTGTCCGCTGGCACGTCCTGTGCACCACTAATGACCGCTGATGCCTCGCTGTCCTGCACTTTGTTTCCATAATTCCACTCCAATTCAGGGCAGATCCCTAGAGAACATGATTCTTATGATTTTGACATTTTGTCTGATTTTTTTCTTCTTCTTAGTATCAGGGCCTCAAATTAACACTTACTACGTGCCAAATGTAAGTGAAAATCTGCATTGGTAAATGGCCAGTAGTTTTTTGTATGAATTCTAACATTGCCTGAGAATCTGATATGATTTAGCTTGATTATCGAATTACAAAGACATTGTAAATTACATAAATGTGTTTTAGTTTCTCGTTTGCAGTAAATGCGAACCATCTCTGGAAGTGCTGTGATTTTGAGTCGATTTAAAATGCATCTGTCGCCAATAAAAGAGAAGCGTATCCAAATTTTCAGCAAAATAAAAGCCCTATGGTTTTAACATTTGAAAGCAACGAAAAAAATACACACACACAATATTATGAATTACAGTTTAGTAGTATTAGTGATATTTGTTTTATGTTTTATATTTGATATTTGTTTAATAAATTCAATTAAATACTAATACTAGAAAGATATATATTATATTTATTATTATATGTGTGGTGTGGTGTATATCACCTTCATATATTAAAAATTAATTCATTTACAGTTCAATCAATCAATCAGTAAATCAACAATCAATCAACATTATGTTGTGTGTGTGTGCTTATGTGGTTTTAACCACGCAAACAGAGTGTGCAAAAGTGTTTTAACCGTCTTCAACTTACCAAATGACACACAGCACAAAAACATTCACTGTTCATTGCCCCCCCCAAAACCTAGGGTTCGAGTCGAGCGTGTGTGTTTTCAGCAATAGAGTTAATACAGTCTGTGGTCACAGGAATCTATGCTAGCATGTTGCTTAACCCAAAAGGCGCGTCGGAAGTATTCCAGAGACGTGGGGCTGCAACAAAGAACGCCTCGATGTCCTTTGCTCTTGGGCCCCTGTTACATACTCGCCCCCTCTGAGCTGATCTTAGGAGGTGTGCAACGCCATGATGCTTGTAAACAGGCATGCTTATTACTCGGAGCCAGGCCTGCCCCCCTGTAAAACACTCATCCCACTGCTTGGACGTTAAAATCAAAAATAAACAGGAAAACCATGCCCCACTAGTGTCCTTTTCAGCACCTCGCTCCCCAGAGCTGTTAGGAATGCTGTGACTCATTTCTGTGCCTGTCAAGACCTGAGAGGTGCGCGATGAGTGGTCTCTACTTCGTGTTTCACCACCCCACCCGGACGAGAGCCCCGCAGCCCCTTCTTCACCGCCAACCCCCACCAAACCCCAATTAAAGAGTTGATAATTCCAATCTGCTATGAAATAAAAACATGAATCCCAGTTATGTAATTAAAGGACAAAATTATCTCAATTGCAATATCCGCAATTAGTTCAGTAGTATATGGCGATATTAATTGGTTAATTTATAATGGTATTAAATAATAAATAATAATATTATTATTATTAATTAAAAACTATTATGAAATACTTTAAATATCAATAGGAAACTATCGTGATATTTAATTTTTAATTAGATTTATTATATAATAATAAGAATTAATAATAATAGTGTTTCCCCCATTTGTGTGCCTTTTTTTTAATTACTGAAATAATGCGCCGCCACAGTGTCATGATGTTACCAGGTCAGTTGTTTTTCTCTTGACATAGTTTTGCATGCTTGTCTTGATTATGTCATTCTGTTAACCTGTGTATCGTTAATCATCTCGGTTGCTCTTTGTTTTGCCTGTGATTTTATGCCCTCGTTTCTGTCTGGTCTTGTTGGGTTGTTTGAGTTTAGTGTGTTTGGTTGTAATTCTCGGGGATTCTCCCTGTCCTTGTGTTTGAATTAAAAAGACTATTATTGTTTCTCTGTGTTGTGTGCTTCCTACAGCCACTACCGTTCCTCATGACTGTTAAGGAAAACTCGTATGGCCAGTAACGTCAGCTGCTAGCAGTTATATATATATATTTTTTTTATTTACATCATAAAATGTAAGATATATATTGGCGCATATATATATAGATCTGCACACATAAAGAGGTTTTGAAGGAAGAATAGGATCGGCACTGGCGAAATCGTCTTATTGTCTCATACCAACAGGCGTTGAGCGGTTCTTTGAAACCGAATCATGTCAAAAAAGAGTAGCAGCAAGACATGTGCAGGCATCCATTATTTTATGCGTGGTTAATGTCTGCCTAAGAGGCCTTCTGTTCACCAGCACGCGCGTCTCACACCCATGGGAAATCATGAAGCCTAAAATACGAACATGCGGACTCGGGTCGTACTCCGTGTTAAACCCCCCTCTTCAATGAGAGTGTAGAGAAATAGGCCAAGGCTCCGCACGAGATTGCCAAGCTTCCCACTCTGTATTCAAAGGAAAGCATGAGGCCAGCAACTGTTCCCTTAAGTGCCGAGATTGATAGGACCAGACTCAAAAGTCCAAGTTGCGAGCCTTATTTGTTGTGGGTCATGAAAAACTATGAATCTAAGACTTGCTCCTTTGATAAAGCACACACACCAAATGAGAGGGAGTGATAGAGATTAAAATTATTGGAAGTAGAACACGAAGCAAAGGGAAATTATGAATAGTTTGAATTGAACACTAGAGAAGATAGTAAAAAAGATTGAGTCATAATAAATTAGTTGTGTTTGTTCCTATTGTTGTTATGCGGGTAAAGTTTAGAAAAGTATTATGCAGAAGTGTTGGTTCTTGAGTTTTACGCGGACGTTAACAACAGTAGTAACAAAATAATAAATAAGTTTCATTAGTATTATACTAAAACTAATAATTACCACTAATAATAATAGTATAGAATATAGTCGAGATGTGGCAACACAAAAATTGTGAGAATGTAAACGTTTAGAATTCAGAGAGAAAAGGCAGAATTTCAAGACATTAACTCAGAATTGTAAACTTAGAATTGCAAGAAAGAATTACAAGTTTATATGTCAAAATTCTTAATTTATATAACACAATTTTGAGTTTGACTTTTTTCTCTGTATTGTGTTAAAAATAAAATCTGAATTGTGAGATGAAAATTCACAATTGCCTTTTTATTCTTTTATTCTGTGTCAGAAATGGGCTTCCATAATTTCCACTAGTGGTTTCAGACGTTTGAAGCCCACTGCATGTACAGCGAGTGTGTCAGGCGTTCACAGATGCGTTTGCGTACTACTGTGGAGTGAGTTTGTGGTGTCATGGTGAGTGGCTGTGGTGTTTTGTGTGTGTGTTGTAGTGTTTGTGGAGGTGTCTTCAGCATGTCTATGTCGTGGTGAGGGGACGCTTAGTAACCGGCATGTGCATGTCGGCAGTAGTTTGCGCTCCGTTGACTCACACACATCACAGCATACGGGCTGCTGGAGGAAGCCAGACCCACGCCTCGCTCTGTTTCACGCACATACTGTACGCATAACGTCCCGTTGTGTGTCGTGACACCGACAGCATGCGTCCCGCCCTCTGCTCACTCCACAGGCACGACCTCGATGGCAGCACGTTCAATTTATGTCTCAAGCCTCACTGCTGCCCATCTACTCCTGCTCAGATGTTCTTTTATGACACTCACTGTTTGCTGTGCACTCTCAATAGCTCTGTTCTTTTTATAGATGGCATACTTTGATCTTAAGTGGTTTGTCCTATAAGACCATAAGGACGAATCCGGTTTCCGTGAGTTTTTTATGCTAATGTCTCTTTATTAGAGGAAATTTTATGGTAAAGTCATGTTGTGCAGTATTAATGCTGTCTGTAGACACCAAAGCTGAACTATAAGGATATTTTCTGCCGTGGTTCCAACGTAGTTCAGATTTCTACTGGCTACAACACTATACAGTGGGTAGAGAAAAGAATCACCCCCTTAAGGGGTCATTGATGTTGCTAAAAAGAACATTATTATGTGCATTTGGTGTAATGAAATGTGTTTATGCGGTTTAAGGTTCAAAAAACACATTATTTTCCACATACTGTACATTATTGTTTCTCCTCTATGCCCCACCTTTCTGAAAAGCGTTGATTTTTACAAAACTCATCGTTCTAAAAAAGCAAGGTGTTCTGTGATTGGCCAGCTATCCAATGCAGCACGTGTTGGTGATTGGTACAACCGAATCCTCAAGCGTGTGGACAGAAAAATGTTAAGCACACTCAGACCAATACTGTGATGCCGTGTCCCGGCATGATGAGACAAACACCAATAAAACCCATTATAAACGAGGCATTTGTTGCATCCAGTGGGGACATAATTAAGGATTTAAGACTTATTTAATCTTTTCTACTTTTTAAAATAAAACTCTGTCTGCATTGTGATCAGGAGAATGACAAGGAGAAAGCGTTTGAAGAATAAGTGAACAAATTCTTTAATAAAAAAAAAAAACCATACTTACAGTCTGTGAAGTTCAGAACAGCCGGCATGTAGTCTACTATATACCAGGATCAGGCCCAATTCTCCATAAAATGTGCTGCACACATCTGAAGATTTGGGTTGAAGTGTTCTGGAACAGGTGTTGTAAATAGCAACTTAACCACTGATTTCTAGTCGGTCCTCTTTTTGAAGGACAAACAAAGTAGTTTCGCTTTCACAAAAAAAAAAAAACACAGCGTCTTCGCGACATGGACACGGTGTGGTAGGCAGCAGCAAATAAAGTACGCCTTCTTCTTTGCCCGTGAAGATGGGGCGTGAATGCTGTTATGCAAAATCTTCCATACAGTGACGTAGAAATGTGGAGGGCGTTTTACAGAACGAGGGCGTTTTTTTTTTTTAAAAAACCAAGGGGGCGTGGACGAGTCTTAACTTTTATATATAATATCTCTTTGGGTTTGATACTTTAGTCTTTGCAGCTTTAGGGATCATATCTATTCACGAACAGCTTGTAACAGCTCCAAAGAGAAAGTAAGAACTTGAAGTTGCATCAAATGACCCCTTTAAAATAATCACATTGTGTTGCTTTGCAGCCCAAAATGAAGACGGGCACAGTTTTTGTTTTATCAAGCTGTATTTAATCAGTGCAACTTATAACATCCAAGAGAAAGATAAAACACCAACATGTCAGAAAAAAAAAAAACATAAAAAAACAATCACTGAGTTGGAAAAAGGATCACCCCATTGTGTCAGCATTTTGTGCAGGCTATAGTCTGTTGCCGGAAGATGTCTATTTTAACTTTGCACATCTACAGTGGTGTGAAAACGTTTTTGCCCCCTTCCTGTTTTTTTAATTGCTTGTATATCTGTCACACTTTAAAAGATTCAGATCATCAAACTAAATTTAATATTACACAAAGATAACCAGAGTAAATACAAAATGCAGTTTTTAAAATTACTGATTTCATTTAAGTTAACGGAAAAAAGCCGGTCCAACCTGCCGTAGCACAATAACCACGCTTTGCAGCAACAACTGCAATAAAGTATTTGGGATAAATGGCAATGAGTCTTTCACAGGAATTTTGGCCCACTCTTCTTTGCAGAATTGTTTTAATTCAGCCACATTGGAGGGTTTCGAGCATGAATGGACTGTTTAAGCATCGCAATCAGATTTAAGTCCGGACTTTGACTAGGCCACTCCAAAACCCTCATTTGGTTTTTCTTGAGTCATTCAGAGGTGGACTTGCTGGTGTGCTTGGGATCATTGTCCGGGCTACTTAACCCAAGTGTGCTTGAGCTTGAGGTCACAAACTTATGGCTGGACATTCTCCTTCAGGGTTTTCTGATAGAGAGCAGAATTCATGCTTCCATCGGTTATGGCAAGTCACCCAGGTCCTGAAGCTGCAAAGCAGCCCCAGACCATCACACTACCACCAACATGTTTGACTGTTGGTATGATGTTCTTTTTATGAAATGCTGTGTTGGTTTTACGCCAGATGTAACGGGACACACACCTTCCAAAAAGTTCAACTTTTGTCTCATCAGTCCACAGAATATTTGCCCAAAAGTCTTTGGGATAATCAAGATATCTTTTGGCAAATGAGAGACGAGCCTTTGTGTTCTTTTTGGTCAGCAGTGGCTTTTGCCTTGGAACTCTCCCATGGATGCCGTTTTTGCCCAGTCTCTTTCTTATTGTTGAATCATGAACACTGACCTTAATTGAGGCAAGTGAGGCCTGCAGTTCTTTAGATGTTGTTCTGGGTTCTTTTATGACCTCCTGGATGAGTCGTCGTTGCGCTCTTGGAGTAATTTTGGTAGGCCGGCCACTCCTGGGAAGGTTCACCACTGTTCCAAGTTTTCTCCATTTGTGGATAATGGCTCTGACCATGGTTCGCTGGAGTCCCAAAGCCTTAGAAATGGCTTTATAATCCTTTCCAGACTGATACATGTCAACTATTTTGTTTCTCATCTGTTCTTGAATTTCTTTAGATCGCGGCATGATGTGTTGCTCTTTAAGCATGCTTCACTTTGTCAGACAGGTTCTATTTAAGTGATTTCTTGATTCAACAGGTCTGGTAATGAACCAGTAATCGTCTGGTAATCCGGTCAGTAATCAGGCCTGCGTGTGGCTAGTGAAATTTAACTCTGCTTTCTAAAATGATGTGGTTAATCACAGTTCTTTCATGATTTAAGAGGAGGGGCAATTAATTTTTCACGTAGGGCCAGGTAGGTTTGGATAGCTTTTTTCCCTTAATAAATGAAATGATCATTTAAAAACTGCATTTTGTATTTACTTGCATTATCTTTGCGTAATATTAAAATTGGTTTGATTATCTGAATCTTTTACGTGTGACAAATATGCAAAAAATAAACAAAACAGGAATGGGGGCAAAAACCTTTTGACGGCACTGTAGACTTTGCAATATTTGGCCACTCTTCTTTGCAGAACTGCTCAAGTTCAGTTAAATTTGATGGTGAGAGTTTGTGAACTGCAGTCTTCAAGTTATTCCACAGATTTTCAGTGGGGTTTAAGTCTGGGCTCTGACGAGGCCATGCAAAGACATACAGCTTTTTCTCCTTCAGCCACTGTGTGCTCAGTTCTGCTGTGTGCTTTGAGTCATTGTCATGTTGGAAGGTAAACCTTCTTCCCATTGGCAGCTTTGGCAGAGGGCAGCAGATTTCCTCAAGAATTTGACAGTATTTTGCTCCATATATTTTTCCTTCTATCCTGACAATTGCTCTAGTCTCTGCTGCAGAGAAACAGCCCATAACAGGACATCACCAGCTCCATGCTTTACTGCAGGAATGCTGTTATCTGGATGCTGAGCTGGATTGGATTTCTGCCAGACATATCGTTTGGGGTTGAGGCCAAATAATTTCATTTTAGACTCATCTGCCTCAGAATCTTCAAAGTGAGTTTTGGCAAAGCTCAGTCGTGACTGCACGTGGCCTTTGCGTTTTTCTGCATCCTCCCATACGAGCCCAATTTGTGGAGCATTTGTGATATTGTTGTCACATGCACACAGTGACCACTCTTTGTCATAAATTTCTGCAGCTGCTTTAGAGTTGCTGTAGGTATCTTGGTCGCCTCTTAGTTTCCTCCTGACATTTCATCCAGTTTGAAGAGATGTCCTGATCCAGGGAGGGTCTGTGTCGTACCAAATACCTTCTACTTCTGAATAATAGACTTCACTGTGCTTCTAGGCATTAATAAAGCCTTTGAAATGTTTTTGTATCCATCTCCTGACTTCTGCCTGTCCACAACTTTATCCCGGAGATCTTTTGACAGTGCCTTGCACCCATAGTTGATTGTTTGCTTCAGTTGCACATACCAAGGGATGAAATGCTCAGGAAAGCTATTGTATGCCTGAGCGATCAAAATGACCACAGTAGATACATACAGAAAAATGTTTTCAACATTGATAATAATTCGATTTTTTTCTTGAGCAGCAAACATCTATATATATATATTATAATAATATATATCTATATATATATTAGTGGTGTCAAAATTAGCACGTTAAAGCAGGCGATTAATTTTTCCAGTTTAACAGCGTTAACGCAGGGGCGGGGCTAGGGTTGGCCACCCGACTCACAACTGCTGTTTCTGTCTCTTTTTTCTTGACAAGAAGTGCATTTATTCAGTAGCAGAACGACTGAGAACGGGAAACGTTTCAGAAGCACGATCCATTCAACTTCAGTGCAAGGCAGCGAGTCAAACGAGCTCGGAAATGGTTACTGTTGCTCGCAGCGCGTCGCTGATCTCAATGCACGCACAAGTGACGGCCGCACTGTAGCCTGTATCCTTAAGATCAAGCATGAAAATTAAAACTACGTGCATGCAATGTTCCATGGTGACAAGTTAAGTCATGAAGTTACAAAAAAATGCGATACAGCTGCCTTCAACCCCTTAAAGGAAACTCCACTATTTTGAATAGCTCATTTTACAACCTCCCCTAGAGTTTAACACAGTTGGGTGTTTACCAACATTTTCGAATCCATTCAGCTGATCTGCCGGGTCGTGCGGTAGCAGGAGAGTTAAGCTGTAAGAGCTTAGCATTAAGAAAGATCACGCTGAATCTGATTGAGACCGTAGGGGGAGGGGCCAGTGCACAAGCTCAAAAAAAATGACTAAAGAGTTTCTTTATTTTTCCTATTTAAAACTTGACTTTTCTTTAGTTACATCGTGTACTAAGACCGACGAAAAAAATGAAAAGTTGCGATTTTCTAGGCAGATATGGCTAGGAACTATACTCTCATTTCGGTGTAATAATCAAGGAACTTTGCTAACGTACCATGAGTGCAGCAGGCGCAATGATACGCTGAATTAATTATTGCGCCACCGGCTGCAACCATGGTCAGCCGAGACAAAGTTTCTTTGAAGACTCATAAGAAAATCGCAACTTTTTATTTTCTGTCGGTCTTAGTACACGATGTAACTACAGAAGAGAAGTTTTAAATAGGAAAATATCGAAACTATTTGGTCATTTTTGAGTGAGATGTTAATGGTCTAATCAGATTCAATGATCTTTGCTAAGCTGCAGCTAAAAGTGCTACGACAGACCCGGAGATCAGCTGAATGGATTACAAAACAGTAAAACTCAACTGTTTAACCCTAGGGGAGTTGGAAAATTAGCCTATTTTAAAAAATAGTGGAGTGTTCCTTTAAATGCATACCTCGGGTCTTTAGCGACCCGGGACATCATTCTCTACCCTCTCCCTCCTTCATTTTTTTAAGTTAGACATCAACTTTCTTAGTATTCCTCAATCTATTCATTATAAACAATATAAGAAAAAAATTTAAAATATAAAAGAATGCTTGTTTTCTGATTATTTTTTGTAAAAAGTGTATAGGGTCGCTAGAGACCGAGGTATGTAAATGTGTAAGTATTTTTCCTGCGCAACTATATTTACATATTTGATGACTCAATATGTGCAATGCATCCTTTTTCCTCAAGGTGACACTGTTTGATACACAATAATGAAGTGACGTTTCACTCATAATTACCGCAGGCATAAAACAAACGAATATCATCAGCAAAAATTGAACTGCTTTGAATGGCTTTACTGCAGAGCAATTACTGTACGCAATGAAATATAAATGTCACTATCATTTGATGCTGGATGTGGTGAATAAGCTGCCAGTGATCAAAATATTGATTTTGAAATAATTGAAAATGATAGTTTAGAGAATATGGTTAAGATCACAAATATGAGCCAGATGCTGAATGTACTATGGAAGTGCGCTCTGACGATGACAGCAATGATAAAATCATCTGCTCAAAATTTAACCCTTTAGTTTCAAATGGTAACAAAAAGGAATTGTGTTATTCTTCTGTATTGTCTTAAACTATCAAGCGTTTTTAGATATTGGCAGCAGTCAGAGATCCTCGTGCAGTATCTATAGTTCGGGTTGCTAAAGCCTGAATTGCTAATAATTGACTGGCGAACATTCATGACATTTAAGGGTAAAAAACATCATGCATGTAATATATTTTTATATGAAATCACTTTAGGGACATGTCCTGAAAGGTTTTCCAAAACGGTTCTAGAGCAGCCAAACAATGTCTCATATCTAACACCACGTTTACCTGTCAGCTCATTAATAGGGGCCTTAAGACCTGAAGTGGGTCAGAAAGAAAAGGTAAAAAGAGTGAAGAGGAAGATGATGATGTCACATCAACGTCACTTTCAGCAGCGGCAGCTCTTAAAGTAATAACAGCCAAAATAACCTAATAACCAGGACAAAGAATAATAAGGACACCCCCCCAGAAAAAAAGAATTTTAATAGATTAAGAACTTCATCTATATTTAATTTAATTTTATAGAGAAATCAGTATTGGTATCATTGATACTGGTCTTCAGTCATAAAAAAAGATGCCATTAAACAAGTATTAAAAATATACTGTCTTTATGTTTTTTGTACATTAATTTGAAGATTGAATGGGAAATTATTGCAATATAAAAGTATATTGAAAAACTTTAATGTTAGGTGGGATTAATCGCGATTAATTTCAGAAAAATGTGCGATTAATTAGTTTATTTATTTTTTAGCGATTGACAGCACTCTATATAATATGTCTTTACAAACAAACTTTGCATCTGTATAACCCTAACCCTATAACATATAATAATATGTTATAATAATTAGAAATTTAAAGCTGTCTTGAAGCTTAAATATTTCTACTGGAAAATTCTCCTATAGTATATGGGTAAAATATTACTTATTGTTACTGCTAATTTTATCTAACCAAATGTTTAAGTTTGCAAGGCGTAAAAATGCATATGCTCAATCAAAAATGTAATGGTCTCCACAGGAACCCTCTGCCCCCAGTGCTTCACCAGAGTCCTAATGCGGTTCACATCACTCTGCCTTGTATTTATTATTTTTTTTTATCTGACCTTAAGAAAATATTTACCACCTGTTCAAGTGATCAATAATTGATCATTTGCATTTGATGAGCAGCACTGCCATCAAAAGACAAAAACAACCAATCACCAGTAGAACTAAATTTAGTTTATATTGTATCTTGGGACAGAGATTGAAGACATTTATTCTGTCTCAGATTAGCAGAAGTGAGTGTCTTCCATGACTCCTTCAGTGTTTTCCAGGACTTAGCACTGGATTATATTTTTCTTGTGGATCTCCAGTGTATTGGCTGTAACTCAGCCTGTTGTATAAGTGCGTTCTGTGTGCGAGGCGCCTGTCCAAATGAATTCAGGGCTTTCCCGCCTTTGTGTCCCACTTCAGCTGACTGCGGAATAATGGCTATATATTTTCCAGGGCCAAAATGAGTGAGTTTTTAGCAGTGTGTAAATTTGGCCATGGATTGGACAGGACGTCCCATAAACGGCAAGAGTAAAGTGTGTGAATGTTTGCGTGTTCTCTCCGCTACCTACCTTAGGTTTTGTTCGAGTTTTGTGTTAAAACAGATAGAGACATAACATGGAAAAAAGAATCAAAGTTGAAGATGCTATATTTATATATATATATATTAGGGCTGTCAACGTTAATGCGTTAACGCATGTGTTTAATTGTACAAAGTTTGGTGTAAGAGGTGAAAGTTTGTATCTGGCTTGCAACATTTCCTGATTGCCCCTCATGATAATTCCATTCTTGTATGCAAGACAAGTTTTTCTCTACAGTGTAAAATGCTCAACGCATCAGTGCTGTCCTGCGTTGCACCACAGCTGTGAGAAATCTGTCCTGAAGAGAGACGAAAAATACGACTCCTAGATTCTCTTGAGAGCCAGTGCCAACACAATCAGGCTTTCTGCTTATTAATGCGTTTGACATGACAGATAATTTATGTTGGTCTTCATTTTGAACATGATGAGCAGACCTGAATGATTCAGAGATGAGTTCCAGACTGGATCAGAGATATAGGAATGAATGGCCTAGTATTTCTTGTTGTCACTCAGAATGTGATTTTACTCTTGGCTTGGCCAAGTGGTTAAAGGAATAGTTTAGCCAAAAATGAAAATTTGCTGCAAATATACTCACCCTCAGCCATCCAAGATGTAGATGAGTTTTCTTCATCAGATTTGGAGAAATTTAGCATTTCATCACTTGCTCACCAGTGGATCCTCTGCAGTGAATGGGTGCCGTCAGAATTACATATTGGATGGCCTAAGGGTGAGTACATTTTCTATTGAACTATTCCTGTAAGCTCAACATACAGTATACTTCTTGATGATCATTTTCCCTTTAGCTCAGTTCTTGCATAACAACCTAAAAAAGAAGTTCAGACAGAAGTATCCTGTGGGAATAACCCATGTTTTCACCCCATAGGTTTCCACCCCATGTTAGGTGCTTTGCAAAAATTGCAATGCAGTGTCATTTGATCTTTCTTTGTTTGATGACTTTGACATGAAGGAAACATGTTTTCCTTGCTATGGGATTGTGCATTTTGTTTTCTGTCTCTGTCTGAAACTCCCTCCCAGTACACACATTCACATTTACAGTGCAAACACACACCTTCAAAGCCACTTCATCTTTGATCCAGATCGCATTTGTATCTCAAATGTGAACAGTCCTTTTAGTGCGCTATCACGCTTGTGCTTGTGTTTGTGTGTGTAAGTGTTTCTGTATGGATGATTGCCAAAGCAAAGCAAGATATTGACCGTCTACGGCCATGACTTCCATCCACTTGTGTTTGAAATACAGTATTGATGAGCTTTTACCTCCTCAATGCTCTCTTTTAGACCATCCCCTGCTGAACACTAAAACTAACTACTGCTGAAAGTACTCAGTGTCAAAACCTCTCAGCTCTTCTCTTGCTATAGAGATGAAATCTGACTGCTAATGTGACTTATGGTCCACAGGATCTTTATACTCGCTGAACAGCTAGCGATAAATGTGTGGCCGGAGAATCCGTATGTTTTTTGGCATCACAATGTATTTTGAGTCACAAATAGGAGTGAGGGATATAGCTGAAAAGAAATCAGTATTATTCATTATATCAATATATAAACGCTACTCTTCAAAACATTTCAGACTGTTTCCCAAAAACGCTGTTCTTTTTGCCGTGCAAAGAAAATCCTGAAAAACAAAACAAATCAAGGTTTCCACAAAAATATTAAGCAGCACAATTGATAATAATATAATAACAATAATAAATCGGGATATTATACTGATTTCTGAAGATCATGTGACACTGAAGACTTGCGTAATGATGCTGAAAATACAGCTTTGCATCACAGAAATAAATTACATTTTTAACAAATATATTAAAGTAGACAATATTTCTAATATGATATTACAATAATAAATAATATTGCTGCTTTTACTGTATTTTCGATCAAATAAATGCAGCCTGTATTAATAAATGCCGATGAATTAATAAATACATTTCATATTTCAATAATAACTGATAATAGTCCCCCACCTTTTGATTACAGTATTTGAAAGAAACAATTCTCCACATTTCCTTCTGTTTTTTTAACCACAACATTAAGAAACTCAAATCCTCATGGCAGCTTTTCAAACCACATCACGTCTCCTCGCAAGATAAAGGAGAGATATTTACCCGTTTTGTTGGGTTGACGCCATATCCCGAAAATTGTTTCCTCAATCCAGCAACAAATGTTGTGTTCAATGTAGATCACAGATCTGTGGACAGTAATATTTAGTGTTACCTTAGCTTTCAGTTACTGCTGATAAGCTGCGTTAGTGTGACACATTTGAAGCTGTGGAACACAAAAGGAGAAATTCTGAAGTTTATGCCGATCGCTCCTTTATATGAAATTACAATAATTGTGGAGTATTTAAGCTTCAAAATAACACTGTTTTGAATGAGATGTGAGGAGTTACATTTTTAGTTACACTATTCCTCTATGTTCTTTCTGTGTTCCTGTTTATTGTTGCTGAACAGCGCAAAGCATGAATGTCATTTCTCATAGTCCACCTAGTCAATCAGTAGTGGCTAAACTCCTCGTAATCGATTCTGGTTCTGATTTCGCTCTTTGGTTTCAACGGACGACTCTGATTGAGTTTCCTGGGCACTTCCTCTAGTGTTTCATTATAATGGCCATGGCCGTATTGCCTGTAAAACGCCAATAAAAGCAGAATGTTTCATAAAAACTAAAGACAAAAACAATGTTTTGCAGAGAGATGAGCAAGCAGAAGGAATGAATACATCCCCCTTGAGGGAAATGTGCACCTCTTAATACAATGCATTTCTTTCTACACATCCCTGTGTTTATTTAACCTCTGCCTCATTGCCCGAAAGGAGAAATGAAAAGACTGTTCCAGGGGAATGAGTGCAGTGTTTGTCTTTCTAAGCCTCTTTTGCACAGTGTGTTTTTCCTCATTGTCTTTGGACTGAGCAGAAATATATATATATATATATTCCTCTCCTCATTTGTTCTGGATTAGGCAGAGATGCTGGTGTCCTGTGGGCCTTTGCCCAGGTGACTGTGAACTGTCCGTAGTGCTGAATTATGTTGCCTCTGTCCATGGTGCTGAATTTTCTGTTTGATCAGTATAGACCAGAAAGACTGTAGTGTGTACTTCTGCATCATATTAAATATGATCCCCCACATAGGAATAATTCTTTAATAATGGGAACTTTTCTATATCTGCGATGTTTTTAAAAGGATAGTTGACCCAAAAATTACAAATATGTAATTTACTCACCTTCATGTTGAATTTTTCAGTGAATTTGAAGAAGATTATAATTTGAATTAAACTTTTGCTCTTAAATTGTAATGTATATTTTTTCGGTGTAGGAATAAATCAATATATATATATATATATATAGATATCTATTATATCTATATTTAACTTTTATTTATTCTGAAGGAGCACGGCAGAATGAAGTAGATGCTAGAAAGTAGCTTTGATCACAGCAAAAACAAAGAAAACTTATTTTAAATTGAAATAATATTTCACAATATTTAATAAATTCGGCCTTGATTAGCATAAGGGACTTCTTTCTTTTAAAACCTATAAAAATGTGAACTGCAGTGGACATATTCAAATATACTGATTATTAAACAACATGAACTGAAATGCATTCACTGTAAAGTGATTTTTATTTATAGTTTTACTTACAAAATATAATTGGAGTCTTTTACAAGAAAAAACGATTTCAGTCTTTCTGCTTCCGATTTTCACATTTAATTCAAAGTGTTACTAATGCTGTTTCTTTGTAATTATTTGTGCTATTTACTAGCAATTTCTCAGTGAAAATCTTCACCTTGCAAAACAAAAGCCATTGAGATGAATGGAAATGCTAGCAGAGAGCTTTCTGCAGCTGTTGTAGGCTCACTCTGTTTAACCATAGAAGAACTTCTGTTAAAATCCACCAGTATATCTGTAATGTCTCTGCTTTCCCTTATTCATTTCTTCATTTTCTCCTCATTTCTTCATCTAACTCACTCTCTCATTGCCAGTGAAAAGGAGTGTGCAAGTAAAAATACTTTAACATGTTTTTAATGATTTTCCAAGGGCTTTGTTCAATTCCAGAGTGTTTGTTCCTTTTCCCGGAAATCTGCCATCCTGCGGAGCGTAGCTTCAGTCCCGATCTAACAAACCTGCCTGCAATTTTCAAGTGAACTCCCAAGACCTTCAGCATTGTGTTTGATTAGAGCAGGAACTCAACTCTGCTGGAAATTAGATTTAAAGGAGCTAGATTGTGCTACCCAGCTTTAATGTGATCTAAAAATAGAGGTTTAGGCCAGTCATAAAAATGATAGCACCTTCCCTTCGCTTCACTGATAATCAGTTGGATTTGTAGTTTAACTGCTAACAATTACAGATAACTTTCTTAATAACTCCAAGACTACTGCAGAGGAACTCACACTTTTTGGGGGCACTTTGAGGACAGAAAGCAAACCCTCAAATCCTTTGGGCTTGCGGGTGGCGCACAGACAGATGGGACTGATCCTGACTTTGCGCTTTAGCAGTGACTATACAGCCACCCCCTGTTTCATATTCATTGCTGTTTTACTCTATTCTAATTCTTCTGTACCTCTGGCTTGCTGTGCCACCCCCTGGGCTCTCCCGCTCAGCACTTTTTCACACCGTCACCAGCATATTGATTTTGTCTGTCTATTCATATCCCTCCCCTAAGAAAGAGTCAGCTATCCAGAGGAGATTGTCTCGCGTTTCTATTGTTTGTTGATTTTAGTCATAAACTGGGGAAAGAAACAGTAAAATGTTCTACACTGTAAATACTTTTTGTTGCAGTGCATTGCAAAATATAATTTGCTGAATCAGTATTTTCTTTTTACTTTTTTCCCCTCAATTTCATATTTTATTTGTTTGTTTGTTTGTTTCTTGTTTCAAAAAATAAATCTGAACAAAACAAAATGTATGCTTAGAACAAGGGGGAACTAATAAAGAAAAAAACTTAATTCAAAATATACTTTGTAAAATAATGATTATATGTACATAGTATAATATCTTATAAATTAGTGACATAATTATATAAAAAAAGTTGTGTAAAAAAAAAAAAGTTGCTTCTGAAATAAATGTATCTTGTTTAAGTATTTTTAGATATTATATTTAATCATATACACAAGAAGAAAAAAAGATTTGTAATTAGTATGTTTGTCTTGTTTTCCAGTACGAATATATAAACATTCTTACATTAAGATACGTGAGAAGCAAAATGACTTAAATATGCGTTTATACGTTTATAAAAGTGAGTTTATTCTTAAAACCAGAAGAAACAAAAACTGCGGTAAGAATCCGTGATAAGAAAAATAATATGGTTTTGCTTTCAAGAATATATATATATTTTTTAGGCTTAAAATACTTAATTTTATCGATTTTTCAGAAAACACAACTTAATATTTTCTCAAGTAAGTTCATCTTTTGATTTAAGGTTGTTGAGATATTTGTGGAAAACGAGTCAGAAAGACTGAGTAAGAAAATATTTTGTTTGTTTGTTTGTTTGTTTGTTTGCGATGCATAACAATAGTAAGTTGGAAAATGAAATAAAAAAGTCTTCACTTGTTCCAGTAATTCTCAGTCTGGATTTAAAACTGTGTTTGTACATCCGAAGCACATAGGTTGATGACTTGCAGTGGTTACTCCAGCTGTGTTAAGGGCAGCAGCGGTGTAATAACTTCATGATAAGTTTGTTACGGCACTAATAACTCCATCAGTTTTCCCAGGAGAGTGTGGCACGCTTGATGGATGTGTGACTCTGTAATGAACGCTGTGGAAACAGGAGTAGCATCTGTGAAAATCCACTCTGACCCTGAATCTCACTCGAAAAGGTGTTTGTTAAATACAAAAAAAATATATTGTATATATTGCACCAGATACAAGTAAATCAGCTTTGATGAATTAAAAAGGGTTGACTGGTAGGAACTGCAAATCTTTCAAAGATTGGAGGCTACAATGGCAAATGTGA
Source organism: Sinocyclocheilus anophthalmus (assembly GCA_018155175.1). Lineage (NCBI taxonomy): Eukaryota > Metazoa > Chordata > Actinopteri > Cypriniformes > Cyprinidae > Sinocyclocheilus > Sinocyclocheilus anophthalmus. Next base: position 115,078 of record JADLZN010010683.1, on the reverse strand, counting down.
TTTTAAAAAGTGATTAATTCTTCCAAAAGCTATTAAGAGGTCTTTAGGCATGTCATCTGAAGCTGATAATACATAATTTGGACAAACAGGTACAATAGCTTTGCGCCAAAAATCCCACCATTGGTTGAGCTGATACTGTCACATCAGGCCACTCAAACTAACAGATTGTCTGCTGCTGCTGATGGTGCAAAAATAACTCCTTTAAACAGAAATAACAGAACGGTCACTCATCTAACAAAGTTACCTCTAGGGAAAAAATTAAACTAAATATATACTGGTATATATATATATATACTTTTTTTTAATTAGAATTAGAAATAGAAATAGAAATTTAGCTTGCTATCCAAAATACTTTTTTATGATTTACTGTATGAAGTAATTTCAGGATCTGTGGAGTGTTTTATTTTTTGGGGGGTTTTGTTTTGTTTTTTTTTGCCTAGAAAAGGGAGAAGACATTTTATTTGTTGTTTATTGTTTATATAATTGTTTATTATTATTACATATAACCAGGGAGGTATATTATATAATAGAAATGTTTATTTTAAAAAAAAATACCAAGCAGTGAGGCATAAGCAGATTTTATGAAACATACTAATAACATTGTATGAATTCATTCAAATTTGCCAGCAATTCACCAAAGCATAAAATAGCTAGGAATAGGCATGAGTGTGCTGAATTTGCTGTTTGAGTGAAAACGCATATATTTTTATGTGGTGGTCGGATCAAAAACCCAGGACTATATTTAAAACCCTCCTCAATATCCTTATAGACTATAAATATGAGTGAAAGTCCCTCCCACCCTCTCCACATGAATACTAATGAACCGCGCTCAGCAAATCATCCTGATGAAGGTTGGGTATAAGGGCCAGTTCAGATAGTAGTAAATATGGAGGACCTTGTGTCAACTTGTTTGATTGATGACTTCCTGTTTGACCTCAGTTTGTCGCAAATTGTCCTGTTTGACAATTTGTCATGCTCTATTTTTAGATTTCAGTTCCTGAGCTCTAGGCCGACCTTAAATCGACTCATTGTTTAGGTCGTGTTAATGAGCCTAGGAAGTTTGGACCGTGAAATTATGATTTGTCACATAATCCAGCAGGAAAATGACGACTCGCATGTGTGTTAATGCATTACTAAACTGTTTGACTATTCTGCTAGACGTTATCGTCTCATTGTACATACGTACATCACGCCGCGTTGCATGCTGGGGCGCTGCCGGCATTCTGGGAGGATCGCCCTCTGCTACAAATGCGGAAATTAATACGGATACCTGTTTATTTTGTTTTGTTTTTGCCTTGAAGTTAAATATTAGCATTCTTCATTGTATCGTTTGCAGGGAAGAGAAGCCATTTTATCGCTTTGCATGATAAAATTAAAAATCTAATTTTTTTCACTTAGGTTTTGTAGAATTTCGTTTACAGTGTTGATTTGATTACGGTGAAAACAGTGGGTTTAATCAGTGACATTATTAATAGACTTTCCATGCGGTGTCTTCTCGTCATCTCCTGCTTCCTTTGGTGTTTTTACACATAGAAAAGGCGAAAAAACATATTACACCGTCCAGTTTTTTCTCAGAACGATGATCTGAGTTACTATTGCAATTCTCAATGCAGCATGAATGATATACAATGGTGACATTTTTTCACAATCACGACAGAAACTGAAACTACTGCCCTAAACTCAATAGCGGAACGGCAGCGCTATCCTCCCAGTATGGCGGATAAACAAAGACGTTTCCCAGAACTCAACGCGGCGTGACGTCAGCTTTACATTCTCTATACACTTTGAGCGATAACTTGTAGCATTTATTCTCAAACATACATTACAATATATTTCTCTCGACAATGAGACGATAACGTCTAGCAGAATAGTCAAACAGTTTAGTAATGAATTAACACACATGCGAGTCGTCATTTTCCTGCTGGATTATGTGACCAATCATAATTTCACGGTCCAAACTTCCTAGGCTCATTAACACGACCTAAACAATGAGTCGATTTAAGGTCGGCCTAGAGCTCAGGAACTGAAATCTAAAAATAGAGCATGACAAATCGTCATCCAAATGGGTAATTATTGAGAAGTCGTAACAAAGTTCATTAAACAATGATCCATTTAAGGTTGTCCTAAGACGCAGGAACTGAAATCCTTAAAGCAGGCCTTGTTTGAGGATCTCTGAATAAGCACACTGACACTAAATATCACCATGGTTCAAGTGTCTGCACAATCTCTGAATAGTCTCTTGATGTCTCTCTCCTCTCTCTCTCTCTCTGTGTGTGTGTGTGTGTGTGTGTGTGTGTGTGTGGGTGTGTGTGTGTGTGTGGTGTGTGTGTGTGTTGTGTGTGTGTGGGTGTGGTGGTGTGTGTGGGTGTGTGTGTGTATCACATATTGGATAGCTCTAGATCTCGTTAAATAAGTTCCTTTATTTTGATATTGTCCTTAAAACCAATATCCTTCTTACATCCCCATACATAGAGAAAGAGCATAACACACCACATGGATCATGGCCAGGTCATGTGGTCACCAGATGCCCCCGCATGTGAAAGGTCAAAAGCGCTCCTAAAAAGTTCATTCATGGCCTGTCACTCTTCCAAATTGTTCAGTCTTCATATTACACCCCGAAGGTTGTGGGTCAATGTCGAAATTCCACACATACTTTAACCATATGTCATATTGACAGCCGGAGATCATTAAAAGGCCACGGGTCAATGCCGAAATTCCAATTATGCTAAAACCATATTGACAGCCGGAAATCATTATCAGGGTCAAAGGTGAACTGACGGAGGGGAATTAAATATTACTATTGTAATTTGTCCTGTCGAATGAAATTATCATCATTGTATTTTTCTTAAATACTTTTTAAAGTGAATTATCTTTATAATTATTATTGTTATAGTCATACTGATATTCACACATTTTTGGCCAAATTGTGCAGATCTACAAACAAGCAGAGCATTTTAAATCGCAGTTGTATGGAAACTTATTTCCACTGCGGAATAAAAAAAAAGTAAAACCTTTTTGGGCCCTATTTTAACGATCTAAGCACATGGTCTAAAGCGCATGGCGCTGGTGCACTTAGGGCGTGTCCGAATCCACTTTTGCTAGTTTAACGACAGGAAAACGGTCGGCGCACTAAAAGGGTTGTCCCTATTCTTTTAATGAGTAATGGGTGTGTTTTGGGCATAACGTGCAATAAACCAATCAGAGTCTCATCTCCCATTCCCTGTAAGAGCCAGTTGCGCTCGTGCCATCGTGCCATGGCGGATTCGCTATTTACACGGCGGAATTTGCAAGCGCAAAGACAGAACGCATCTCCAGAGATGAAACGTAGCAGCTTGTGCGCAAGCAAATAGGTAGCCTAATTCTAATACATGCCATGACTATCCATTATGACATGTAGGCATTTTCATATTTATGTAGCCTTCACAATAATACTATTTTACATTGTGATCCTTTATTTTTAATATTCGGCATGTTTGCGTGCTGATGTGCGTCCCTGTGTGTGTAATAAGCAGAGCGTACACGCGCTGTGGACCCGCCTATACTAACGCGCTCTTTAAATAATAAAAAAACTACTGCGCCATTGACTTTTGACCAGGTTTTTGTTGGTCAATGGCTCAGTCTATTTCATTTGCCTCAAAATATCAAAATAGCAACGCGCCAACAATGTGCTTGAACACACCTCGTTTTCAGACCAGCAAGCCCATGGGCGCACAAATGGGCACAAATGCATTTGCTATTTAAACAACATGGTGCATGACGTGAAAATGACAACTGCATCGGACTGAAACTAGCAAAAAACACTTGCGTCGCACCTGGTGCCGCATTGTGCCGGGTGTATGATAGGGCCCTTTATCTCACAATTCAGGGTTTTTTTGAAGTTCTGAAGTCCTTCTTACATTCTGACATTTTTTTTTTTTTTTTTTTTTTTCTCGTTATTTGATTGATGAAAAAAACGCCTGACATAAGGAGATCACAATGCCGAGAAACAAAGTCAAAAGTGTGAGAGAAATGTTGCTTTTGTATTTTTAATTTATCGTGGAGATGTGGTAAAATCAGAATTGCCATAGGAAATATTACACAATATATTTTAGGGATGTAACGATTACCGGTTTGACAATAAATCCTGATAAAATTCCCTCGGTTAGTATTACCGTTTCATCTTTTAACTATCATTAAAACCGTATTAGATTACCGCAATTTGAACAACAGACAAACAAAAAGTCATTTTATTTGTTTTGTTGATTTTTAAATATAAAACTTTAAGTGATTTATGTGTCGTTACTTTTTGAACATCTCCAGCACAATTTAACAATACCGTGATAATACTGATAACCGTGATAATTTTGGTCAATATAACCGTGATAAGAAATTTTCATACCGAATACATCCCTAATATATATGTGCATGTATATATATATATATATATTGTGTGTGTGTTAGATATAATATATATAGTATAGATATATCTATATTATTATTATTTTTTTATGGCAGAACAAGCTTCGAACGAATGCGCAATTTTTCTCGTTTTTTTCTTTTTTTTTTTTTAAATCAGGCAGCACCTATCTGACAGACAGGTTAGATATCCATAACAACACTATTACCACGATTCAATGCGATGTCCTAAAACTAGGTCCTTTTTTAAGCTTAAAGCGAAGTATAAGTCTGTTTGGCAATAAACTTTTTTGCAGTCCATTTCCGTTTGGGTTTTTTCACAACGGAAAGTTTAGTCAGTCCTCCAGAGTTTAGGAATGACGAGTTGATTGTGTTTGTTGTTTGCTCTCTGTGAGGGGGATTGTGGAGAAGCAGAGTGCTGTTTTTCCCCTTTTACTTGCGTTTGTTTCCTATCACAAGTCCGTGATTGCGTGTGCGGCTCTGAGGGCTTGATCGCTCGCAGCGTCACGCCCAGCAGGTGTTCCCCTGACCTTTCATATATCTCACTTCCCTCCGTCTTTAATCCTGCCCAAAACCCCCTATTGACATGCACTGATCCATTCAATTTTCTGCTTTTCTTCCCTGTTAGCAGCACAGATGCATGGATACATCATGTGCATATTAGAAATCTGACGACCGCTGTTCACACACTCTGTCATTGCGATTAAACGTGTCCCAGACAGAAGATGATGAATTAAATCCCGCTAATGCTTCAGAGCCTTGAGTGCTGGCTGTCGTCAACACAGAGATGTTTTGAGATGCGCTGTAATGCTGAATGATTGGATTGACTTGTTATCAGTGTTGTTAGCGTAAGCGGGCTGTCATCAGTGTCGCGTGCTGCTGAATGGCTCTGAGTATTAGCTGTAATGGAGGGCCATTTTGCAGTGATTTACAGAGATTGCCAGACAGACAGTCTGTCAGCCTCGTTATTTGAGACGTACATGATCATGTCAATCACTCTTTATCACTCTCTCTTTTTCCTCACGTATATTTACCATGGTAACTGTGGTTAGAATACTTGATTTATCTTTGTATTATAATGTATTTATTATTATTATTAACAATAATAGCAATTAGTAGTAGTAACAATAATAATTATTTGTGTGTGTGCGCAGTCTGCTCCCTCTATTTATCTCTATTTAGTTTTCTGCATTCCTCAGTCTGTGTTGGCCACTCGTTGGCTCTCTCTCCTCCAGAGCCGTAGGGGGTCAGATGGCCTTTTAGCCCGGCAGTAATGCGGTCAGCTCCTCGTGTTCACTGGGGACCGGAGCGTGTCTACTAGTCCTCACTGATTAGGACTTCAAGCATGTGTCTGCTCTTATAGAGTCAACACGCAGAAACTTCCCTCCAGAACCATCTCTCTCAGAGAAATGAGAGCCTTTCGCAGACTCTAAACGCCCCGCGCTCGCAGAAGTGAAGTTGGTAAAAGTGAGAACAATGTGAATTGAAATGGCCTTTATTGGGGCTGGCTATTTTTAGCACGCAGCAGTGGAGGATCACCACGTCTCTCCCTCTCGCTCTGTGTTTTTTCTGTCTGAGGAAAGTCTGAAAGCGCTCTGCTGGGTTTCTCTGGCTCGAATTAAACAAGAGAGTGTGGAGTGTGATGAGCTATGAGGACGAGATGCTTTTTAGTCACCTCTCTCATGCTGCAGAGGAGCTGTCCTTATTACATTCATCTCATGCCCGCGTGCGTGTGTGTGCGTGCGTGTGGGGTTTGTGGGTGTTATGTGTGTGGTGGGGCGTGTGGCGGTGTGTGTGTGGGTGTGGTGTCGTGTGGGGTGTGGGGAGGATTTCTGATTTCGTCCTTGTATCATCATGGTACATGTATGTAAAATCCACAGTCTGTGTGCTTTGGGAGTGCTGTTGTGAGGGACTGTAGTAGAACCGCACTGCCTTCACTGACACCCAAAAACTACCCAAAAAAACCTTTCGAATTACACAGAAATATGAAACATTGGTAATAATCAGGAAATGAATTCTTGAGAGCAAATCAGATATTATACTGCTTCTGAAGATCATGTGACACTGAAGACTGGAGGAATTATGCTGAAAATACAGATGCGCATCACAGAAATAAATGACATTTTAAAAATATTAAAATAGAAAACAGTTATTTTAATTGTAATAATATTTCACAATTTTATTGTTTTACTGTATTTTTTATTAAATAAATGGAGCCTTGGTGAAAAGAAGAGACTTTCAAAAACATTTTCAAAAATCTTCTTGACCCCAAATTTTGAACAATAGTGTGCTGTTTAGATATATTATTTAGATATACTTTTATTTTTTAGCGAGAGAAGAAAAAATATATAGGTTTGAAACAAACATGAGGGTGAGAATTTATGACAGAATGTAATTTGGTGTTTAAGAAAAATTAATGCTCATTCACAAGTATCATTTTGTGGGGTATTCAATATATACAATTTAATAAATGACGCCCACAAAATTGCTGAAATTCAAATATTTAACAAAATTTGCATATATTTTGGCCAATTCATTGAATGCTTGTGTAGCTCAGAGGCATATTAAAATATGAAATAAAATTCGCCTTTTTTAAATCGAATAATAAAAACAATACATAGCAGATGTATCAATAAAATATTGTCAAACTGTTTTAATATAAAGTATATAAATATAAATTGATTAATAAGATTGATTAAAACAAATCATTCTTTTTTTTGGTATTTTGCTTTTTTTTTCTCTCACAGTTAGAGGGGTTTTTGTGTTTATATCTGTCATTATACTTTTAATCCTGAAATTCGGTAACAGTTTTTTTTCTCCCAAAGAATAAAAATTACTTTTGGTCTCACAGTTTGACTGTTTTCTCTCAGAATTGATAGTTTATATAAATCTGAGTTTATAGTCAATCTAAAAATAAAAAATAAAACTGCAAGATAAAATTCATAAAAAAAAATGATATGTTCTAAAAAATTCAAGTAAATTATATTCTTAATTCGATAAAAAATGCGCTAACAAAAAAAAAACATGGAACGTAATTGTTTTAATAACATTTATAAAATGAATAATGCCCACAAAATTGCTGAAAATGAATGTATAGTGATATCATAATATGAAAATACATGTTTTAAAAGATAGTTTTAATTTGATAAATTGGTTAGTTCTTGAGTTATGGATTAAAAAAATTCTCAGCATTATATATATATCTATATATATATAAAAAACTTTTCATGGGGTAGTACAGTATAGCATGATAAATACATGGTGTTGAGTGTTACCATACGTATGTATGTGGCGGGAGGAGCAAACGACGGAGAGGCTTTTATTTAACAGAAAATAAACATAAAAAGTCCAAAACGGGGAATAAAGTGTCCAAAGGGGAAGGAGTAGAGATTGTCTTACTATTGGGAGATGAAAGGGACTGCATTACTTACTATTGGAGAAAGCGTAGCGGTCAACTTGCATCACGTGTGCCTTAATAACCAATCACATTACAGCCTTGACGTCACTGAATTCCATTCAGAGTTGTGCGACACTCAGTCGCCGTTTAGGATTACCATAGAAATGTATGAGAAATGCCGTAAACTGTATCCCATCTGTCGCAAAACGTCAGTGACTTCTCTTATAAAACTGCATTTTTTCCCCTTGTAAACTCTAAAAATAGTTCAATCCAAAAGTATTGTTTAGTGTAAAACATGTTGGAGATTAACCGACAGGCTGTCGATTCATTAAATGTGAGCTTCCTCACAAAATCTGTTTATTCAGCGTAGTGAAGCCTCTCCTCCATTGACATCCATTCAAAAAAATGATGATAATTAGAGGGGGAGACAGCCGATCCGTCACACATAGAATATTAATGCGCTTCCCCTTCAGTACCGTGGCGTTCTGGTGCTGTCACTACACCATAATACCACTGCATACTCTTACAGTCTTTCTCTGCTCTTTTATCTGCTATTATAGTAGATCGATTAGAGCAGTACTGTCCTACCGAGGACCCACGGGCATTAAGATGATAAAATCTTCAGAATAATTTGCAGCAATGCAGATTTCAATCCATTTTATGTTGCAGTTTTGCAGGCCACTAAGTCCCAGTTGCTATCATTTGCTCTGTGGACGGAGTGTCTTTGACTACAGAAGGATGCAGAGCCGCAGAGAGTCTCTGATACAGTCGGCCGCACTGTTAGATTTTAACGGTAACTGCCTCTGCAGGAGTGAGAGGCTTGTTGAACCCGCTGACGGGGGACTCATTTCCGCACACTTTTATATATAATTCATTATTCATGAGAACACAGCAAGAAGGGCTGACTTTAATTTGGAGTTTACAGGCTTAGCCGGGCCTAAGATGATATAAACCACATCCATTACGTCTGTATGAAACGCACGACAGCTGAAGCGGTGCTGTTATGGAAGGCCGATCTTAACAAGGAGGTTTTCACTTGAGCTTTGGCATGAGCGTCTGCTGCTGTGGATATTGATATATTTATTTCATAGATACTGCAGTCAGGCGATTTGAGTACAACCGCATATATTTGCCATGAAATGTTTATTGAAAGGAGATAGCGTGTAGGAAACATGATTTTCCTTTTCTTTTGAATTTGGCATAATATGTAGACAAAATATATTTATTTTTTTTCCACTCTGGTCTGTTCGGCAATAAGCTATCAAAAGCATAAACTAAAAAGTAGACCAGACTTAATACAAATAGTAGTCTAAAGTGTGGCTATGTGAGACCATGAGGATATTAGGATAATACCATTATACTATATCTTGTGTTTAGGTATATAAAGTATTTAATGTTTAGCCAAGTATAACAGAGGTTATTTATTTGTTTTTGATCGTTTATACATTTCATTATGGTAAAGGTAGTAGCAGCAATATACTAATCTAATATTTCTCAATGTTATCATAATAATAAAAATTTATAAATATAATATCATATAAAAATGTATTTATTTATTTATTTTAATACATTTTAGTATTGTAAAGGGAGTAGCAGCAGTAATAATAGTCATAATAATAATACTAAACTTTCTAACATCATAATATTAGGTAAAATCTTCAAATTACTCGGTGTTTTTAAATGTGACTTGCTATACGTAGTTTTTATTAGCAACTACAGAGGTATTTAATATACATTATTATTTTGTTTGTTTTTTATTTGAATAAATGCGAAATTAGTAGTAGTAGTAGTAATACAATACTAATAAACTAATACAATTATTATCTTCAATATTGTTAAGCTTTTTTGCTTATGTGCGTGATTTATTTATGTGTTTGTTGTTTTTTAAATGTGTTTTTTAATGCAGTGACTGCCTAATGTAATAGCCAATAGGCTATCATCATGCTATCAAATCTACTACCCAAACTGAGAGGTCATTTATATTCAAACATTTTATTGATTGATTTATTTTATTTTGGAATAAATACATATTTTGTTAAAGTTTTAGTATAATATCATACTTTTATAATAATATCTTTATTATCATCAAATTAAAGGAATATAAGGTGAATTGAGGTTAATTGGAACTCTCCCAGTCATCTGAATGCCAAAAAAAGCATCCCAATTTACTGGGAAGTCACCTATAATGATGCTTGCACCACAATGCTTTATTGTGGATTTGGTCTTGTTTGGGTGATTAGCAACCTTATTTTGTGCCAAACGTATAAACGCAAGATGAACAGAAAAAAAAAAAAAAAAAAAAAAAAAAAACAACACGTTCAGATGAACACGCTACTCCAGAAGTGTAGAGGTGTAGAATATGACCCCTAGGGTGATGTAGGGACCCTGTACTCCTCTAGTTTCCTTTGCGTTGCGTCTTGTTTGAGTTTTTTTTCTATCTGGGCATCTTGCTGAAGGGCTACACATCTACTGAATGTCAGTTCAAAGCCTTCATGCAGTATGCATTAAACGGCTGCTTAATGTAGGCAGCCCATGGACTGCATAATGCATGATGGGATGAGGCCGGCGTCCTCCTGAAACGCTCGCATCGCACCTCAGGCCCGGCGGAGGAAGCTTTCCGCCTCAGTAGTGACTTGCCCTGCAGATGACCTGAGAGAGATACACACATGTACAGACTGTTTTCAGTTGTTCATAGATTCATAGATATCTGTGATGCGCAGCTGTATTTTCAGCATCATTACTCCAGTCTTCAGTCTCACATGATCTTCAGAAATCAGTATAATATGCTGATTTGCTGCTCAAGAAACATTTTCTAGTTGTTATCAATGTTGAAAACAGTTGTGCTGCTTCATAATTTTGTGGAAATCATGATCTGTTTTATTTTTCAGGATTCTTTGAGTAGAAAGTTCAAAAGAAACTCTAATAACATTATAAATATCTTTACTGTCACTTTTGATCAATTTGATGCATCCTTGCTGAATAAAAGTATTATTAAATCAATCTTACTGACCCCAAACTTTTAAACAGTAATGTACATTTTGGAATATGTTGACCCCTAACCTCCGTATGAACGACCATAATAGCGATGCTTGGCACACACAGATCATGCCGTGTCAAAAAGCCATGGCGCAGAAGGATATTTCATACTCAAGTCAGTTGTCCAGCCTCTGACCCGCCTGTGTGTTTCTGTGTGCGATGAAGTGCTCTTTGCCATATGTTTGTGAATGAGTGTGTGTAAGCGTGCTCTCGTGGGTGTCAGCAGAGGGCCTGTGTGGGCGGCTCTCATCCCACACGCAGCTTTTTAGCCCGAAGGCTTTTGGCATTGTTTCTCCGAATCCCATTTTCCTATCGTGCATCTGAGAGCCGGCTGGTGGAGGCACATCATTAAACTGCAGTGACTGCTATGGTAATGACTGCTGAAGGCAGCCTGACCGCAGCAGATCCTCAGCACGTACACATGCATAGAAAACATGAAGAAGTCCATACGAGACTGAAGCGTGTGAGCATATCAATCCGCCGAGACGGCAGCGCTCTGAGCCTGTCATGAGCTCCTGATTCCTTACTAGCTTTATCCTCCTCTTCCTGACAGACAGGTCGGCTTCAGATGTTTCTTATTGAGTTGAGCATGAGAGATTTTGACCTTTGAGTGGTCTCTTCACAATTGGACCCAGGGTTAAGCAACATTTCACAATTTTGAGCTGCATTTGAACTCATTTCTATTATTCGATAATTACTAGATTAAATACTAACCTGAGATAAATTATCGAATGGAGCACCGCAGTGATGTATTTTTGTAGGCCAACCGGAAGTTCGCATCACCCTGGTACCCTCGACAAAAACCCAGTGGGATTTCTCCACGTCTTTTGATTATTGCAGAAAATAAGCTTTTGTGACCAAATGAAACATCACAAATGACCACAACTATGAACTTTTGAGAGCTAAAGCAACGGCAGAGTAAAAAGCTAAACGTAGACTGTAAACCAGCTACACCACAGAGACACAATTAACATGGCATAAAAACCACCAACAGATACCTAGTAAGCTTAGGTTTATTTAAAAGAATAGTTCACCCAAAATGAAATTTCGAACGTTACTCACCCTCTGCCACTAAATGTCGATGAGTTTGATTCTTTACGAAATCAATTTGGAGAAATGTGCATTGCATCACTTGCTCACCAATGGATCCTTTGTAGTGAATGGGTGCCGTCAGAATAAGAGTCCAAACAGCTGCTAAAAACATCACAACAAACCACACCATTCCAGACCATCAGTTAACATCTTGTGAAGCCTGAAGCTGCATGTTTGTAAGAAACAAATCCATCATTACTTTTGGCCAAAATATGAGTCCATAATCCATTAAAAAACGCTTCCTCCAGTGGAAAAGTCCATCTCCTGTTGTCTCTCACATCAGAATCCAGCCACATATTTGTTTAGAGCTGTTTTGGCTTGTAAACGGTGCTTGATCTGTGCAGATTTCTCTCCTGATTCATTTGAAATGACTTTCCCTCTGGAGGAATCAATATTGTCGATTATGGAGTAACGGTTTAAAGTGAAAATGCCTTTTTGATTGATTTGTTTCTTACAAACACGCAGCTTCTGGCTTCACAAGACATTAACTGATGGACTGGCACCGTGTGGATTACTTATGGATTATTGGATGTTTTTATCAGCTGTTTGGACTCTCATTCTGACGGCACCCATTCACTGCAGAGGATCCGCTATCTTATGTGTGTAACAACCTTTAGTTCCCAGAATGATGTAATACAGATGCTAAATCTACACAGAGTGTGCAGATAAAAACTCGGTGGAACATGACTCCCAAAACAGCCAATCACACTGGAGCTTGCCATTTTGTGAAAGCACTTGCACTCTTTTTAAACATAATATATATCAGACAATGTGTGTAAGTGCCGACTGAGACTAGGGTTTCTCCATCTGCCCCTCACCATCACTTTTTCAAGGGCACGACCTCCTTTGCTGCACCGCCGCTGTAATTGAAGATGAGGGGGTAATCGAAGCAGTCCTGGGACCCTCTGAGCACCGATGCCTAGACTAGATACTCGAAGGATGAGACAAATGGCCAAAACTCAGGGGTGGATTCCTGTCCTCCCCTCCTCTAGTTGTTCTGCTGATCGTCTGCTCGCCCCTCCCGTGAGCCTCTGAGGAGTTACTGCAGCTTACTGTAGGGAGGTGTTGTGTTGCGGATATGTGCGGAAGAGCTTCCCCATCCCGACCTTAAACAAGTGGACTTTTTAAGCAGCCTATGTAGTAGAGGTCAAATGAATTCATTAAATTTTTTTTTTTTTCTCAAAAAAATGAGCATTCTGTCTATATATTTACTCACCCTGACATTGGTACAAACCTGTGTGACTTTTTTCTTATGTGGAGCACAAAATGATAGATTTTGAAGGCTGTGCTGGTCGTTCTTTTCCATTCAGTTAACAGTGAGTGGAGCTTTCACAATCGTGAAAGAGAACCATATGATTCACGCACTGAAATGTAAGTCTCTGTTCACTGAACGTCTTCACACCTGCCAGAGCTTCAGGAGAGATTAGTGCATGATTCAGATCTTTTCAGTGTTTCTGGCTGAGAAAACCAGTCTAAATGATTTGTTCACAAATCTGAACGAATCATTTGAATCACTCGATCTGGACACAGTGGTTCTCGATTTAAAAAGCGATGTTTACATTTTTGTCCATTGCAGTGTTATTTTAGAATTCTTTATATACTGTTATAATATTTATTAATATTTCAAACTGCATTTAATTCAATATTTTCAGTTTTCATTTTAATATTTAGCGATTGTGCTTTTGTCATTTATTCATTTTTTCATTTATATTTCAGTTTTTGTAATTTTAGTACTTATAATAATATTGATTATTATTTTGAATTTTCAGTTTTCATTTGAATATTTAGTGTAAATTTTAGTGAATTTGTTTTATGCTTTTTTCATATTTATTAGCTTTTTTACAATATTTAATTTACCTTTCTTTTTATATTTACCTTTTTTTATTTCAGTTTTAGTCATTTTAGTACTTCAACTTAAACTCTTATTTCCATTAGTTGCCACGGCGACATTTCTAACCTGCGTTTAAATAGTAATCTAATATTTATATTTTATTTCGTTACCATTTTATTTAAATTCAAAAACAATTTTTCCTAGTTTGTTTTTGTTTTATTTTTCAGTTACAGCACTGGTCTATTCCTCACACGCAGCTATCACTTCAGCTATGACTTCAGAAGACTTTCATGATTTCATGTTTTTATGCCTTCCTTTCGTATTAATTGCAATTGCACAGAAAAAAGCGACTCCAGATTTTCTCCCTTCGCCCTTACAGGTTTGGAATGACATGAGGTTGATTAAATGATGCCATAATTTTCATTTTTGGGTGAACTGTTCTTTTCAACAAACCGAATTTTCAGGCAGCTTGTGCAGAAACACAGAGCTGAAGGTGATGGAGGTCGAGTGAATTAACACAGTGCTACCGAACCACGTTAGTCAGTTCACTGGTGCCATTCTTCTCCAGAAATGCAAATAAAAGGGGGAAGAGCTTTCTTAGGAAAGACGGAGAAGATCTGAGGAGACAGCTGTCTCTCCGTCTCACTCGCTCATTTTTACTTAAGGGTCTGTTTATACCTCTGAAAATTTCAGTAGGAGGCTAAATGTTTGCTTTAATTTACTCAAGCTTGTTGATTTCTTGACACCAAACACCCTCCCCTCAACGTCTGTCATCCCTTAATTTCCACCATCCCGCTCGTACGGCACTCTGAGCGCTTCATTAATGGCTTGTTATGCCTAACAAGGGCAGGGAAGGCGTCTGATAGGAATCGCCCGCCAGCACGTTATCCAACACCCACCGCCAAGAGATTGAGGGTTCGCACTAGAAGAGCCAGAGGATTTGTACAGACTCCACAATCCCACATTCACAGGTTTATTCCTGGCCGTCACCGTTTCCACAGTAACCCGTACCTGCCAAACGCACACCATCATGTCAAAAATAACTTTCTTAACCCAGCAAAGCCTGAGAAATCTCATTTTTGGAAATGCAAGAGTTTATTGGGTAACACTTTAGCTTAGGGATCAGTTCTCACTATTAACTAGTGTGCGCATTACTAGAGTATTGGCTGTTTATTAGCACATATTAATGCCTTTTTTTTTTGCATGACCATATTTAGATCCCTTAATCCATGCCTAAACTTAAGAAGTAGCTTACTAGCCATTAATAAGCAACAAATTAGGAGTTTTAGGCGTAACTTGTAGTTAATATTTAAATGCTTGGTTTTATGGTCAAAGCAATGCAACGCAATGATGACTGAGACATGAACAAATAAATGTTCCTCAAATGATGTGAGGTGTTCTGGAGGCTTGGGAAGATCATTCCTCCGCTGAGGAACAGTGAAAGTAAAGCTTTTGGAAACTAACCTTCCTCAAAAGATCCTGATGATCAGATTTGAGACAATTATACTAAACGCCCCACACTTTAGATTGGGGACAGGTTCTCACTATTAACTAACTATTAAACCTCAATAAACTCCTAATTTGTTTAAAACTCCTAATTAATAGTTAATAAGGTAGTTGTTTAGTTTAGGTAGTAGGATTAACGAATCTAAAATATGATCTTGCAGAATAAGGCATTAATATGTGCTTTATAACTACTAATAAACAGACAATATTTCATGCTAACGAGTCCTACAGTTACTGCAAACTATCAGTCAGAGGACAGAAGGCATGTAGTAGATTGTGTACAACAGGTTTAACAGCAAAGTTTTGATCACGTTGATCATTTAGAGGCCATAAAAATGTGCGTATCAAATACAGTAGATATGATACAGGCTTTATAGGTTTAAAGGTACAAACAAATAGTCTGGTCATGAATAATGCGCTACGGGCCATTGGAAAACCCCAGTGCACTCTGGGATTTAATTCATCAATCCGTATGCTCAAATATATCTCTGGACATAACGTGTATTGGAGTAGATTGGAAAATGTTACAGTAGATTTTTCATTTTGACCTGACTTTGAAATCTTCTGTTGCATTTCCTGTGGGATTTTAGGCACAGTGGGAAATATCTGATGTTTGCAGCAGAAGTTTAATTCGAACCTATGGTTGCGAGTCTGAATTGCAAATTAATTCCCACCTGTCTTTGCACTCGTTAACCCTTCCCTGCAAAATGTTTTATTATCTGCAGCGCTAACTGTACATAAGCCAGTCCTTAAAGGGGTGGTTGATTGCGATTTCAATTTTTAAAAAATTTAACATTAGTTAGTGTGTAATGTTGCTGTTTGAGCATAAACAATATCTGCAAAGTTACGAAGCTGAAAGTTCAATGCAAACTGAGATATCGTCTTTTAAAATTCTGGCAGTTTAATGCCTACAAAAACGGCTGGTAGGGACTACAACGAGTTACTTCCCGGGCTTGTGACATCACAAACCCAGATAAACCCCACCCTCGGGAAAAGGCAGCAAAGGGGGCGGTGCCATGCTGTGCTGCTTTAGAGAAGAGAAAACTAGAGGTGCATGTAAAAATCTATTCATATATGAATCACAATTCTGTCTTCTAACGATTCTAATAGATTCACAAGTTTCAAAACCAATGTTCAAAAGCAGAGGTTCTTAATACTGTTCCACGCTCCCCACCCGCTCTGCACAACGCCTCTGCACTCTCTCACTCGGCCCCGCTCTCATTCACTTCTACCTCCACAGCACTAAGATGACTAGTTACAAATATATACACTAGTTTTCTACATACTTGAGAAGCTTTCTAAACATGTACGCTCGTAGCTTCGCCGTATCCTGTATAAAGCTTTAAATCAGGATAAAACTGTAGATTAAATGCTAACATAGGACATAGCAGTTCAATAAAAGCATACTAAAAGTATAGACAACAAACAAAGACAAAAAACAAGGCTACCAGTAACCTTGCTTAACCTGCCCGATCGGCGTCATAATATCCCTGCTTTCAATCGGCTCACAACGATAAGCGATATTAAACGACCCGGTTTTTACAATACAACGGAGCAACATATGCCGCCGAGGAGAGGGGCGGACACTCGACCGCACTAGAGGCGGTTTAGCCCATCACAACACACTGGGCTAGCTAACCAATCAGTGCCCATCGCCTATTTCTGAGGGAGGGGTTTCATAAAAGCAGGAAATGATCAGTGCGTTTATAGGAGAAGGGACAGTGCGGTGTGGAATAAAGGTAAATTATGTGAAGAATAATGCGTTTTTTTTTTTAACTAAGCCTTGACACATGTAGCACTGCACCCCATGAACACAATCAAGCCTAGAAAAAAAAAATACATTGAAACCCCCCTTTTAAAGGAATATGTGTGATATGTTGTTTCTGGTCATTTTTCCAGTTGTATGGCTTACACATTTTTCTGCCGTGTCTGCGTTGATCCACCGAGAAAAAAAATAGCCGTATGACACCTGGTCGTGTGTGTGTGTGTGGTGTGTGTGTTTGTGTGTGGTGTGGTGTGTTGTGTGTGTGTGTGTGTGTTGGTGTGTGGTGTGTGTGTGTGTGTTGGGTGTGTTGAGACTGGAATCTGAGTGTGGACAGCCCACCATGGGGTGCCTGCTGCAGGCCCGAAAGCCGCATCAATTAACATGAGGCAGTGCCTGCTTGTGCCCTGATTGGCCGAGTTGTCATGTCCGTTTTTCCTCCCGCCCTCACAGCTCCGCCCCCATCTCTAGTGGAGGAGCAGGAGGACACGCCCACTGTGAGTAGAGCAGAGTCCTTTGTGTGCATGTGCTAGTGTGTGGAGTGTAGTTTTAGACATTGCTGCCCCCTAGTGAATCCTTAAGGAAGAGCCTTAGGCCGTGCAACACCCACCTTTTTCCCTCATTACAACCAAAGATAGCCAATTTCTTCCCAATTTTCAAAGGCACTAATTCCAAATGATTGCCCTAAGGTCGGCTAAGCTGTAAATGTTGATCGTCTCATTAATCTCTGTCGTTAATTGAGGGCCACGCCCATCTGTTCTTACCTCCTGACCTGTTTCCCAAATGCAGTATTTGATATCTTGTGGCCTAATATATTATATATTATATTATATTATATTATAATTTATGTATGTGTATAAAATGTATTTTATTATTTATTATATTATTCTAAATGTAATTTTTTATGATATTTGAAAGCTCAAATTTTGTAATGTCCCTATGCTTAATATGCAATTTAATTGTATATATTAGATGATAAATACATTGTAGCCATAGCATCTTATGCATGAACAACTGCTTAGAAACTAAAAAATAAGATGAATTAAATGGAATAAAAATGTTGGCCGCCTTTTCATTATTTTAATGTATTTCAGTCAAAAATTCCTGTAGTTCTCTGATTATTCCTTCTCCATCTACTGTGAAGTGATATACTGCTGTACACTTTTTCCTAATGCTATTTGCAGTGTCCTTTGAACTGAAAGTTTAGCCTTCACTCTCTACGCTCAGGAATCCAACCCTAAGACAACACAGCGGTCTGTAATGCTGACGTACTCCTGCAGACATTGATTAGCTTGTTTAAGTGTGTTTGATTAGCATTGGAGCTGAACTCTGCTGATCAGTTCAATAGCCCTGTACTAGACTTTCTTATTTGTAATCTTATGATTTATTTGGCCAATCAAAAGTGCCCTCTTTGGCTGCTGTTTGCTCTCTGTAAGGGTGTGTGTGGACTTTAGTGAAGGCCACTGTTTTCTGAGGAATAATCCATTCATGAATGTTGAAATGCTTGCTTTGGAATTTTCTGTCCTTAATGCCATGAAAACACTCACCTGTGGCTCAAGTGTAGTAATGCAGCATCCATCATGAGGCTATGCGGACATTTGTGCCATCTGGCCATATTTAGGTTTGGTTCTCAAACGTATAGGACAGCCAGCTGTAATCTCCCAGAATCCCCCATCTTTGACAAACAGGCAGCTGTTGTGCTGTCTTTGAAATTCTGTGAAAACATCTGCCGCCAAACCTACAGGGAGCACATAGATGCTGGCTTCCTCTAAGGAGCCTTTAAGAGTGTGTGCGAGTTTCAGGAAGCCAAAGCCGTCATCTAGGATAGACTTGAAGAGTCCGAACTAGATTTACGCATGTGCATTGATTCTCATGCACTCCTCTTGTAGTCCTCTCACATCAGTGTTACGGCAAAATGATGCACGCAGATCAGTTGTTGCAACGTGACGATCAAAATTCAAATAATTTCAACCTTGACCTTCCAAAATGCTGCCAACTGGATAAATTGCACCATGTATTATTATTATGTTACTTTGTATTTTAATGATTGTAATAGTAATAGAATCTAAAATGCTTGACCTTGCACTGTATTGAATATCTAGAAAGCAGGGTGGCTGATGGCCAATATAATGCTGATATATTTAATCAAATTGAATGACGCAAATATATAGAGTAATAAAATAATGCAGGTTATATATTATTATCTACATTTATTATTAAATATATTGATATAATGACTAAATAATAAAAAAGACAATGAGTAGTGTTTTTATTATTTTATTTTTGTTCACTTTTTCGGTGGCTATGACATTATAGACTGATAATATCTAGAAATAGGTGCTGACGGCTCATATATTTAATAAAATTTATGACTGCAAGTAAGAACATAACTTATGTTGTAATACTTCCTTTGCGAAATTGTAATAATAAAATTATTTTACAATATAATTGTTTCTTGTTCTGGTGCATTCTCTATCTTCTCTTCTATTATATTCTATTATATATTATATTCTATTCTGGACCTCAGGATCTGAACCTCAGCAAATATAGCTCAAACATAAAATCTGCGATACATCCCAGTTACAGTATATTACATTTCAGCCAGTTTTAAAAACTACATTTTCCTCTCCAGTCATATTGGAGGATGTAAACATACCGCGCTAATGTCACATAATCTGCTCAGTTTGTCTTTCGAGAGCTGATACAGTAGTTTTCATTCATTGGTATGTGTGTTTCTGCCATAAGCAGGTGTTGTTTTTTAGGTCAGTTCTTAAAGTTCTCGGTCAAATATTGATGATGTTGAGAGACGGTGTCTGTGCTGGATGAGTTTGCACAGGTGCCTCCCTGGAGTGTGATGTACCCAGCATGCCCTGCTGATGTCAGGTGAAACAGAAAGAGCTGTGATGGCACAGCAGAAACCGGTCCTGAGCAAAGTCAAGAGTCACTCCAGTTCTGGCACAGCCGACTCCACGCTGTCCTTTTCACTTTGTCAAGAAAAGTGTCTAATATCCATTTTGGTTCTGAACCAAGGCTGTTTAGGGATCTGAAAGCCTTAAAATCTTCTTATTCTTGAGTAAGGTGAATCCTTTTCTTCTCTGAAACTGCTGAAAATGTTGGTTTTTTTATAAATCATTTCCTGTTTTGTTTGTTTGTTTGTTTGTTTTTGGGGTTTTTCGCTTTGCTTTGCTTTTTGTTTAGTTTTGTTTTGTTTTTTGTTTTTGTTTTGGTTGTTTGTTTTTCTGTTTTTGTTTTCAGTTTTTCTGTTTTTTAATTTTTGGTTTGTTGTCTGTTTTGTTTATTTGTTTTGCTTTCTCTTTCGTTGTTTGGTTGTTTTGTTCTGTTTAGTTGTTATTGTTGTTTTGTGTTTGTGCTTTGCACTTATTAGTTATTTATTTATTGTTTGTTTGCTTTGTTTATTTGTTTTTTGTTGTTTGAAATCGTTTTTTTTTTTTTTTTTTTTCTTTTTTTTTTTTTTTTGTTTGTTTGTTTGTTTTTGCTTTTTGTTTTCTATTTTGTTAGTTTGTTTTGTTTCATGTTGTGCTTTGCTTTGCAGTTGAAGGCTTAAATTTGGCATAAAAGCCGGGTCATATCAGTCCATAGTGGGGGAAGAAGCACAGAAGGCTCTGTGTACGTGTTTGGACACGTCCGCCTGCAGTTTTGCAAACAGTGGAAATAAATACTGTTTTGGATTAAAATGGCAGTGTGCACTGTGAGATTGTTCAAGCTTGAATTTGTAGCCTTTTGCAATTATTAACAAATATACCACACAATTAGTGTTTCTCCATCACATGAGATACCACTACAAAATATGTTTGACAAATTCATCCATGGATGTTCTGTTGTATTTCTCTTACCCAGATTTGGGAAAGCTACTTTTAATCTGCCATTTTCCAAGCTACAAGCAAATTACAAGCTCCAAACTACAGTCATTTCAATACTTTTTTATACAAGAGCAGTATTTTTTTGGGTGGTAAATTTCATTTCATACAATAAATGATAAATATCAGTTTTCATTTTTATATTAACTATTTCTTTTAATCTTGAAGATACATTTACAGTATAATAACGAGAAAACACCCACATTTTGTCTGTAAAACATTTTAATAAATAGCAGAGATTATCAAAATATTTCATTATGCATTAAGACCTGAAATGTTGCACAGGGACTCAAATTTATTTGACTATAAAATTTACATTTATGCACATTATTTACATGTATAATTAGTTATTTTTCCTAATGTAGAGTATACTCTCAGTAGAAAGGTGGTACCCTTTCGATAGTTACTAATATGTACACTTTTTGTGCTAATATGTACTTTTAAATGAGTAATATGTAGTTTAAGGTACTTATATGTCCCATTTAGAGGTAAATGAGCTACAAAGTTGTGCCTTTTTATACCTTATAGTGCTGCCCCAGTGACAGATTGTACCTTTTTTCTGAGTATGATTGTACATCAGTGTACAAACTGAGTGTTATATGAAGTATGTTGTTTACACCAACAGTTCAGCCTGACCTTATACTTACTAAATACTTGACTTAATTCAAACCAGCTGGCCGCTTGACTCCTCCGTTTGGCACCTGGACCATAATGCACCTTGCTCCCTCGTCATCCCATCAGTCATCTGGCTGCGCTCCCTCGAGATCCTGCGCTCGTCTGCGTCAGTGCCCCGCTCTCCTCTGTTTTAAAGAGAGGTTATGGACAGGAGACACCAGGAGAGCGGCTGAAGTTGACAGATGGTCCGTGTCACAGGGACGCAGGCAATATTTACAGAGGGTGCCTGTGCTCCGAAATGGATCTTAATGTTCCTCTTTGCTGAGCCATCACTATGAAAAATGAACATGTGCACCTCCTTCGCCAACCTTGCATCTTTTCCTCCGCTCTGGCTTTTTCTCTGCGCCGACCCGGCAATTTGTCACATGTTCTGGTGTGTCTTCATAACCGATGACTTTCCTGACTCTTTTTGAGACGTCTTTAATAGAGCAGCCGCGTGTTGCGTTTAGCCGGAGCATGAGTCGCGGCGGAAGAGGCCTGCGGTGCTTCTGAAGCAGATGAGGCTGCTGTGGACGGGATGGACTGCAGCGGTCAAAGCTGGACTCATTTTGTACTGTGTCAACAAATTTAACACAAGAGGATAATTAGAGAAAGATTATGCTTCTGCTGAGAAATCATAGCTACTGCACAGCCACTTCTCTTATTCTGGGCCGGTCCATTTTAGACAGTCCTGAGGATACATACATGAGATCCAACAAGAGAAATGTCCTTACTTGTGACAGATCAATATAAAGGCAAGATTTTAAAGATTTTTTTATGTCAAGAGCCCAAAATATGATGACCTACTTGTGATGGATCCTAAAGGAAATAATGTATTGTATTTTATATAGTGTATGTATATATTTCCATTTATGCAGCGTGAGAGAAAAATATTAAATATCATATAATAAAGACAAAATGTTGTTTCCAAAATTAAATCATTGGTTTTTATATTGTCATTAAGACTGAAGTAAGTTATTTAAAAAATAATCTGGACAACCCACAAACACAATTACCCAAGAAAATCCATGGGTATATATATACTTATTTATTATTATTTTGTAAATGGTGTTAAAACATTATTTCAACCTATTTAATTATGTCGTATGATAACATGTTAACTGTCACACAGCCTTACGGTACATTGTTTCCAAAATTAAATAATTGGCTTTTATAATTGGCACTAAAATTACATGTTTGTTTTTTTAATCATCTGGAAAAATTTACTTTCTTTTACCATGTATTTTTTCTACTTGCTGCTTACTACTATTTACTATTAATATAATAATTTTATTAGTATTATTATTAATTTTGTATTTGTGTTAAAAATATTTTGTTGATAACTCATAAAAATACATTTTGGTTCTTTCTTTCTTTCTTTCTTTCTTTCAAATGTTGCTTTTCTTTCACATTTTGGACCCCATTACTAAGTTCTGTGCTAGTATTTAACATTTGTCATCAACAATCAGCTGAAAGCAGAAACTGATTCACAATAGCAGTTCCCTTTTGCATCCTATATTTATTCTGTGAATTTTTAGGAGTTTCATTTCAGCAATTTTGGCACTTCTCTTGTTGTTATTCTAGTTGATTCTTGTTTATCTTGGCATTATATCAGCCTCGACCACTGCTTGAGATAGACTACAGAATCTTCTTCTTGCCTGTTTTTGCCTCAATCTAAATCTCTGACGACACACTTCATCTTCTGCTCTCTAGATGACTGGTACCAGTATTAGCAAATGAAAAACTCTCATTGTTCGACCATCACTTTTTACATATTCATAACCAACATTAGACCAGACGTTTTCAACCGCAGCTCTTTATCAGATACTGATCAAACATTGTCTCTGGCCTTTCTGAGTTACGTGCTCCAGCCGTGTTTAGCTCACGTTTCATTCTCAGCAGTTTCATACAGTTTGTACTTTCCTGCAGTGTTGATGGTGATGGATGTTTCGAACACTCAGTTTTCAGATACGGTTTGTCCTCGTTCATCATGAAGGCCGTATCTCTGGCCTGACTCTCTGTTCAGTATTGATTTAGCGTGCTGCTGGCCTCTTTCTCGTCAGCTGAAAACAAATAAAGATTACAACATATTCTTTGGACTTTAGTGCACTTTTCTAATACAATTGCTCTGATCTTACATGCATATCTGCTAGTGCTGGGCGGTATGACCAAAAATGTATATCACGGTATTTTTCAAAATTATACCGGTTTCATGTACATGGTGGTTTTTTTTTCATGCGTGACCGGGTGTTAACCATATTTTCTACTGATTGAGAGAGGAAATACTGCAGTATAATGTCTTACAATGCCCTATTTTATTTATAAGAGTGTGATTTCTCAAGCGGTGTAAATTATTATATTTTGTTAAATTTTGATTTTTTTTTCTTTAGAGCACAATAAAATGAAAAATGTGTATCATAATGTATAAATATAAAATAAATAATTTTATGAAAACCAAATTATGTCAAATGAGCAAAGATATTATTGGTCTTCTGGAATTGTCAGTGGTGCAGTTTGTTTGTTGTTAATTGGTTTGTTGTTAATATTGAGCTTTGATAATTACATTTTGCCATATAAAACCTTCAAATTCCTTTTCTTTTGATAAAAGCCTCATTTTTAATTTATAAAGGAATTAGCCATTGAAAAGTTCTCTCTCCAACATTTACTGACAAATAAGAAACCAGTCATGAGACTAAGTATGGGACATTGGTTTATTATTCTTGACCAGTCAAAGGAAATCACACAAATGTGGAACTACAGTATAGCTGCGCAATTATCAGAAATGTAATTGCCTTGGAGTTTGTCAACAAAATCTGAATTCAATAATTTCATGATCATAGTAATACTGTAAATATTAAAGTGTTAAACATATGTAATCTTTTTACTTTGGCAACTCTAGTAATTGACATGATCTCTGTCCTTTGTCCACAGGTGTGCGTAGGGAAGATGTATGAGATCCAGAAGACGGTTGTTGAACAGGAGGAAGAGAAGAGCGCCTGATGTGGTGTGGGAGCGGCGCTCAGGTGTTCTCTGGCTCTACAGGACTGTTGCGGGTCTTCTGTCTGTCGTCATGTTTCCTCTTCAAGCATCTGCATCAGGCTGGTCATGATGGGTCGATCCCACATCCACTCCTGTTTACACAGTCGTTTAAGATTCTGTGTTCATGAACTGATATATAATTGTACATACTGTAGTATTTTTCATGCTTTGGTGGTTAATGTTACAATAAATTCATGTCATTTCCATTTCTTTGTGTGGGTTATCTGTAAATGACCGATTTCATTGATCTGTTCCTAAGGGTTGGTTTCACAAAGGGTAAAGGTGTCTGACAAGGCCGGGTGGTTAAAAATAGCTTATTCTGTTTGTTTTCAGCCAGCGGTGGCCTAGTAAAAGGTGATAATCAATACAGTGTTAAAGAGAATTAAAATAAGACTATTTTATTTGGACATTTATTGTATTGTGATATTAAAGCAACATAAAAAAAGAATAAAATCATTTGTAAATATTTCAGTATTTTTTCCTTAATCAGTTTTGCTACCTTTTAGTAGCTTAAATATTCATATTCACATAAGATGTCATGCATTTGCCCAACATGATAAATATTATACATTCATCTTTTAAATGGTAAATGACAAAACCAGTATTCCTGTGTGTGTGTGTGTGTGTGTGTGTGTATATATATATATATATATATCCTAATATTGTCTGACATATTTACTTGAGCTGTTTATTTACAGACCTGGAACGTTTCACATCCACAATGTTTGATGTTTTTTTTATTTTTTTCAGTTTTGCTTTGGTTTATATTATATTGACTGTGCAGATATGCAAAGAAAAACATGCACACTATATCCAAAGGTATTTTAATTGCATCTCAATGGTTGTCATTTCATCCTGGTACTGTTGTCGCAAACATAATCAGGAAAAAGGAAATGGTTACGTAACATTGCAAAAATGGATTGTGCTGCACTTTGTCAAGCATCATTTGCGGAGTATAATCCCAGCTGCTAAATGAAATCACTTGTGCATTCATGAAGAATATTTGCATATTTTCAAACAAACAGAATGGCAAAGAGTCAGAATTGCAAGATGTAAACTTGGAATTGCAAGAAAAATTTCAGAATTCTGAATTTATATACCAAAATTAGGAATTTGTCCCAGAATTCTGATGAATACTCTCAGATCAAACTACCTTTGTTTGTCCCAAATGGAACTGCTGATAGCCCATAATGCATTGCTGTATTCTTTTCTCTATGTTAAGCCTCTTCATTACAAAGAACTTGACAGTGTCAACTATTTGTGCATGAGCCATGATAGAAAAAATACATTTTGCATTATTAATAAATGGCATGACTCATTTGTGAAAGAAAAACATAAGGTAATGTGTGTATTTCAGTATACAAAAAAAAAAAAAGTAAATTGTCATTATTTACTCATCCTCGTGTCATTTCAAATTGTATGACTTTATTTCTTCTGTGGAACACGAAATGAGATGTTTGGGAGAATGTCCACGCTGCTCTTTTCCATACAACAAAAACATAGTAGCCTAAAGCTCAAAAAGGCCCCAAAAAACACCATAAAGTCCTCTGGAGTTTTTGTGTGAGTGAAAAACAGTCTGAAATTGATTTACACACTGAAAAGCTTCTCCTCCATAGCTTCCATTTTGATTTCCATAGTCAAAAGTGTCACATTTCATTGGTGCTATGTGTCTCGAGGCATATCGCAATGCTTTTGAATGCTCTGAACCGAAGGCAAATGTATGGAAGCTTGGTTCCGCTACAGCAGTCAAAAATAATAATAAAAATGAATAAAAGAAATTGCGACTTTTATCTCACAATTGACTTTTCTTCTTAGAACTGCACGTTTATATCTCGCAATTCTGAGTTTTTTTAAAAAAAGAGTCGTAGGCTAATTACCTTTTATCCCCCCCCCATGACAGAAACAAGCTCCAATTAAAATGTGGCAATGTCTGCAGAAGACGAGTTTTAGCAAATGATAACTTAAATATAAGTTTGTTCCTTACACAAAAGTATGTGACATTAGAATTTTAGAACACAACACACGGGACATATGGACCACATTTATGGCACTTTTATGGTGTTTTTGAGGCTCAACAGCCCTCATCCACTTGAGCAGCTTGGACATTCTGCAAAATATCTTTCCACAAAAGAAACACCATCACACGGGTTTGGAACATCAAGAGGGTGACTAAATGATGAAGGAATTTTCATTTTTGTTAAACTATTTCTTTAAAGCAGACTTCAATACTAGGACATGTCAGTCCACTGTATATAACCTCTCTGAGAGCACGTAACAGTGCGCGGTGGAACGCGTAATGAATCATTGCGTAAAAGCGCATCACTTCATACCGCGTCTGGCTGGATGACGAGCTGTGGTAGGCTACTTCAGGGAATAGTTCATCCCATCGTTGTTGTCCCAGAACTCAGAGTTATCATCCCTCATGTACACGGCGAAATGCACAGCAGCGCTCGGACCTAAGAAAGGAGGCGTGTACATGGTGAAGGAGAAGCGCTCTCCGCGCGTCTTGTGCTCTGTGGGCACGGGGTTGGCTTGCGCGTCCACGAACGACAACCAGTCGTTGAAAGTATACCTGACCCCGACCTCTCTCCCACCCATCGCCCGTATGATCCCACGGGCATCTAACTGCGTGACCGTGACGCTTTCCAGCGCGACGCGGCAGCGCGTCAGCCGCGTCTCCAAGTCACCGGAGTCCACGGGCGTCTTGAACGCCGGGACCAGATAGTCCAGAGCCAGAGAGGACTTGATGTTCACGCACAAGTCATCCATGAACTCCCGGTCCTTGTGGAGAGGGAAGCTCTTCAGCCTGGTGAAGACTTTGGCTGGAATCTGAGGATCGTCGCTGGTGCTGAAGTGCTTGACGCTCGCCAGATTCAAGCCGAGCGCGTCCGCGAACTTCACGCGTTTCCTGCAGTTCTGGGAGATCTGGTGGTACAGATTCACCTGCTCTGAATACGCAGGTAAGGACTTGGCTCTTCTCCTGTCTTTCAGGTACTCGGGTATCTCCTCGGATCGAAGATCATCATCGGAGTCCAGTCCGTTCTCCGTCTGCTCCTCGTTCATTATGTCCATCATTCCAGGTTTGTAATCTCCAATGACAGAATGTGTCTTTCCAGGAGAATCACTCCAGAGGCGCGGTCTTATGAGCTAATAACAGTCGCACAGGAGCATATATGCGCAGTGCTATATTGGTGGTTTGTCTAGTAATCAGTTGCATGCTGGTTACGCCCACCGCTGCTGTACACAAGGCAGATAAATGAAGTGAATTGAGTGCGTCAGACAGAGACAGATGTCAACATGCGCCTCTATACACGCGGAACTTATTCAGCTTCTGCAGGAAAAAGTAACTCTATAAAGAGACATTTCCACAAGGTCAGGAGGATTTTTAGATCCAGGCACTTCCATCTAGATTGGCATCCAACCCACAATATTATATATATATATAAAGTTCGAAACCTATTGGAAATCTTGGCTATTAAAATAGTTTTTTTTGTTTATATTAATGATTGAGCTCATTTGTTCCCCATTTAATAATATATTTCATGGAAAACATTTCCACATACACACTGCAGCACTTTTATTTATTTATATATAATTTATTAATAAATAAAAAGTAATTACGCATGCAACAAAAGTACATGGTAATGTGAAACTTTATAGTGGTCATAATATTTTATCTAATTCACTGACCATCTCAGGAATAACCGAGCCCATACCGTACATATACAATAAATATACCTATTAATAAAACCAAACTATATTTATGTAATATTCATATTACATGATTGATCTTATTTGTTGTTCCTCGTACATACTTACTATAATAAAGTTTAAGTATAAAAACATGTATTTAGTATTATAACCTTTTTTTATAAAGAATTAAAAAAAAAACATTTTCCACAATATTACTTTAAATGACCTATACAACAGTTCTTGTCTTTAGATTGCATTGCTCATGCTGCGTTCCAAGAGTTTTGATATACAGTATAACATCACTGGGATTTCTCACACTTTGTATCACTCTGGTTTCACTTGCCGTGGTGCCGTCACAGCACCACTGCACAGAAGACTCCACCTCCTCCCGGCGACCAGGTGATGACGCTGTCCCCGGACAGCGTGAGGAGATCCCTCAGCAGGATCAACGCACGCAAAGCTCCGGGTCCTGACAACATTCCTGGGCGTGTACTGAGAGACTGTGCAGTGGAACTCACCGCTGTCTTCACAGACATTTTCAACATCTCGCTTAAGTCAGGCTGTTGTCCCCACATGCCTCAAAGCTACCACCATCATTCCAGTCCCGAAGACGTCGTCTCCATCCTGCTTCAATGACTACCATCAAGTTGCACTTACTCCTATTCTCATGATGTGCTTTGAACGGCTAGTCATGCACCTCATCAAGTCTGCCCTCCCCCCCTCCTTGGACCCCTTCCAGTTTGCATATCGGTCAAAACGCTCGACCGATGACGCCATCGCCACTACCCTCCACTCAGCACTCACACACCTGGACAAAAAAGACTCATACGTCAGAATACTGTTCATAGACTTCAGTTCAGCATTCAACACAATCATCCCTCAACAGCTCATTCACAAACTGGTCCAGCTGGGGCTCAACACTTCGCTGTGCAACTGGCTGTTGGACTTTCTGACAGGAAGACTTCAGGCAGTTCGGGTCGGCAGCAACACTTCCAGCACCATCACACTGAACACTGGGGCCCCCCAAGGATGTGTGCTGAGCCCTCTTCACTCTGCTGACCCACGACTGCACACCGTCACACAACTCCAACCTCCTTATCAAGTTTGCGGATGACACGACTGTAGTGGGTCTCATTAGCAATAGAGATGAGACAAACTACAGGAGCGAGGTGAGCCGCCTGGCCGGGTGGTGCAGGGACAACAATCTCTCTCTGAATGTGGAGAAGACGAAGGAGAGTGTTGTTGACTTCAGGAGAGTGCGCAATCAGCATGCTTCCTCTCTGACCGTACATGGTAGTGACTGTGGCTAGGGTGACCGCACCAAGTTCCTTGGTGTGCACATCACAGAGGATCTCTCCTGGTCTGACAACACCACAGCACTGGCCAATAAAGCACAGCAGCGTCTCTACTTCCTCCGCAAACTGGGAAGAGCCAGAGCCCCGGCCCCCATCTTGTGTAACTTCTACAGAGGCACCATCGAGAGTATCCTGACCAGCTGCATCACTGTGTGTTTTGGCGCCTGCAACGCGTCCTGCCGCAATACACTTCAACGCATAGTGAGAGCAGCTGAGAAGATCGTTGGTGCCTCTCTCCCCTCCCTCCAGGACATTTACAACACCCGTCTCACCCGCAAAGCCCTCTGCATTGCAGGTGATCCCACCCACCCGACACACAGCTTCTTCAGTCTGCTGCCATCAGGGAGGAGACTGCGGAGTCTCCAGGCCAGGACCAGCAGACTGAATGACAGCTTCATCCATCAGGCTGTCAGGAAGTTGAACTCCCTCCCGACCTTGCCCCCCTCCCCCTCTGTTGCCCCACGCACCACTGAACTCTGACCCTATGATGGACTCTCCCACTCCCCCCTCCCAAATACACACACACACTGTCACTTTAATCAGTCTGAAGAAGCTCTTTTGCACTACAAATCATTTTTTTGCACTACAATCATTATATCTGCACTGTTGTTTACTTCACTGGTTTGCACTCTATCTGCCATATGCCTTGTGCTTTATATATATATTTTTACATTTTACCTTATTTGTATAGTTGTATTTTGTATTTAATCTGTATTTATGTTATCTGTATGCACCAAGGGTCTGAGAGTAACGCAATTTCAATTCTCTCTGTGTATGTGCTGTACATGTGGAAGAATTGACAATAAAGCAGACTTGACTTGACTTGACTAGTATGTGTGTGTGAAACCTGTCTGTTTTCTCTCACTCCATGGTCACTCAAAGCATGCTGTTCCAGAGCTGTGCGCTGCTAGTGACATATGTAACACTTGATGCTCTGACAACTTATGGAACTATTTATTAACAACAGTAGCTTACATTTCAGAGGGGAAAACATGGTCTATTAACTAATTGTTTATTGAAGAACATCCCATTCACAATCATGCCTTTGGTCTGAATATCAGCACCTGCAGTGCTACTAGAGATGGACATTCAGTAAAAGTGCTTTAAATGGAAACATGTATAGTGCAGTTGCTGGAAATGGGCAACAGGCTTCAGTGCAGATGTGACAACAGCCGTTCTAGCATCTAGTGTCCACAGGTCAGTGAGATCTTCAAAACACGCTGTTATCACAGACAAAACAAACACACTGTTACAACACCATTCATGTCCAGCAACAACACGAGTGCACAGATACACTCGACCTAAAATGGCTTTTTATTTACCTTTTCGTGCATTTTGTAAAGTACACAGTCCAAAGCAGATTAAATCCAAGTCCAGGCTGAAAGCACAATACATGGTATGATGAGGATTTAATAATCACAATAAAATCTGATATTTAATATGATAATATATTCTGGATCTACATTTAAGGCTATTTTAAGTGTAACACACTTGGACTGAACAGATTGAACACAACAATTACCACATCAGATCCAAACAAGGAATATGAAACAAGGGTTTATAAGAAATACCAAAGGAATATAAAATAAAGTCTTTGCGATGAGCCAGCAGATGTCAGTGTTGTAACATTCTTTACTACTACTGTAAAGGTCTAAAGCTATTTCACACTTCTGAATGTCATTCCATTAGAACAAAATAGCAAAGCGGATGTCTGCGCTTAAAGGAATAGTTCACTCAGAAATAAACCTTGTTGACAACGTAACTCCTCCTCAGGTCATCCAAGATGTAGATGTGTTCTTATGTTTCTTGATAGGAACAGATTTGGAGAAATTTAGCACTACATCACTTGCTCACCAGTGGATCCTCTGCTAGTGAATGGGTGCCGTCAGAATGAGAGTCCAAACAGCTGATAAAAACATCACAATAATCCACACCACTCCAGACCGTGTCTTGTGAAGCCAAAAGCTGCATGTTTTAAGAAACAAATCCATCAAGACACTTTTGACTTAAAACTATTGCTTCTGGCTAAAATATGAGACCAATCAATGATGCTTTCTCCAGTGAAAACATTGTCTGAATCAGAAGGGAAATCTGCACAGATCAAGCACTGTTCACAAGCCAAAACAGTTCAAAAAAGCAGTTCAACAAAGAGTGTGGGTGGATTTTTGATGTGAGAGACAACAGGCATTGACTTTTTCATTTGATAAAGCATTATGGTTATTATGGACTCCTATTTTAGCCAGAAGCAACAGTTTGAAGTTGAAAACTTCTTAATGATGGATCTGTTTCTTACAATCACCAGATTAGGGTTTTTGGGTGCTTTCTCAGAGCTAGCTCAACATTTCTGAGCTATTCACCAACAGGTGTCAAAGTGATTTTTAGTGCATGTATGAAGTCAGTTGTCACTGATGCGGTTCATTACATTAACTATGAACATGATCCATATACATTTAACCACTAGAAACATCATGTTTTATCATCAGTAATCTAACTTTTTCAGTTATTAAATATTTAATAACTAGTATGTGTGTGTGTATAATATATATATCTATATATATATTATGAAAATCTGGTTGTGTGCGTGTATATAATATATATATCTATATAATGTATGTGTGTGTGTAGAATCTATCTATTATATATAGTAATGTATGTGTGTGTTATGTATATGTATGTTTGTATATATTATATATAATATATCTGTGCGTGTGTATATATACAGTATATACCTTGCTACATGTACTGTGTAACTTAGCATCTGCTAAATGACTAAATAAATAAATATTTTGCTTGGAAAGTGGTCCTGTTCTAGCTTTCTTAAACATAAATGCTACTTAATGTTATATAGTGAAATGACATTCATTCATATTGTCTTATTGTAAGTGTACAGGACCACTGTACATATGATACATAGATTCCCTATAAAATGTTACATTATAAAAATGCATGGAAATATTTTTTTTTGACTAAAACAAGTTTCCAGAAAGACACATAATCAGTTTATTTGTTTATTGGGACACAATAAAGCTGAATGATTTGACTGGTGCATTTCAGTCAACGTTACACTGTGTCATTCTCTCAGTCGTTAACATTAAGGTGGTAGCAGCACTGAAACAGCACTGAACACACACTGTAAACATCTGGAAGGATGTTTCTATGGGAAAGCTGCTTGTATCTCACATCACATACAAGTATATTATATTCAGTTTTGTTAAAAAAGGGAATGTATAAGCACTGTTCATAGTGGTACACTGATATGCCTTTAAATGGCACATAAATGTGTAACTGGCACCCAAAAATACGATTATAACCGTGTTGCTCTTCACTACAGAAATGAACATGTGGTGACTTCTAGCTGATTGTCTAATTAAGCACATAATGTTATTTTTGGTTAGGTTGTGTACAATCACATTCTGAACATGTCCGGATCATATTTCCCCACAAATTCAAAAGAAAAATATGATTTCGTTTTGCATTCGTTTAACATATGAAAAAAGTTATTTTGATGAAAATTAAAGAAATTCCTCATTATGATAATGCAAAATGTGACACTGTTATTTAAAACACACGCGCACACATACATATGACCCTAAAAATAATCTTCACTTCACTTCGATTATATTATTATTATTTTTTTTTATTTTTTTTGGGGGGGGGGGGTCTTTATATCATTAGATTCCCATCCTGCTAGCAATGAATAATCTTGCAGAATATCCAGTAAATCTCTCAGAATTGGCATATCACTGACTAAATAATTACCTGATTTTGTTAAACAGTAACATCTTGCATTTTATTCACTTTTTTTTTTTTAACTCTCTGGTCCAAGTACAATCAACTTGCAATGACGTGAAGATTAACAACATTTCAAGTGAAACTAAATTATTTCTTTGAGGAACAAAATGTTGTTTTTATGCATGTGATAATATTCAGGATTTTCTCCAATTCAGCATGGATGTTTCAAATGAATAAATGGTATCCACATAGTATTACACAACTGAAAACAATTATACAAATTAGGGCTGCACGATAAATCGAAATGGAATCGAGATTGCGATTCGACAGAAGCTGCGATTGTCATGCATATTTTTCAGTAATGCATGGTTCTGTGATCAGCAGTAAATTTCCATCCAAAGGCCAGAGGGTGCTCTCGTGCTGAAACTCCAAAATATGCCTCGCAGAAGAAACCCCCCCCCCTCCCCAGAAATGCTCTCGCTGCAGCGGAATACACGAAGTTCAACTGCTTTCATTGATTCAAAACGTGACTATAAACACACGACTACAGCATATACGGTTTATCTGAGTTCTTATTATTATAATTTTCATTCAAATAAAGTATATTTATAATGCAATGCCTTTATCACTGCTTAAATACTATGAAATATGTTGCGTGCCTTATTCTGTGTAAGAAGCCACATCATCTCACAGAAGGATTTATTTCAAACACTCGACTGACGTTATGAAGTGAGTTTGGAGTAAAAATATGTTATTAAATGTGGTATTTTCACATGCTTTCAGATGGAGCAGCATTTACTTCACAGAGCCGTAGTTCACTGAGAAGCTATGCAAACAGCTGTCATTATCACGCAATAATATCGTCTGCAACTTGTCAGTGAACTACGGTTCTGTGTAGTAAATGCTGCTCCATCTGAAAGCACGTGATGATGATTTCCTGCTGATTACAGAACCGGCATTACGATCAAAATGCGCATGACAATCACATTCGATTAATCGTGCAGCCCTAATACAAATCAAAACTTCATCTTTAGTATGCATATTTATAATGCTAGATCTAAAATATCCTTTCATATATCATAAAAACATCTGCATAAATCAGTATTTAAATCTCAAGGGATACGTGACGACAAACATTGAAACTAACACAAAAGTTGCCTTCATTAGTAGAATCTTTATGGTAATGGGAAAACCTGAAATGGATTATGGGTACTGTAGTTGTAGGCAGAGCGAGAGAAACATCCCATCATGCCTCCTCTGCCGTGTATGTACGGTACAGCAATGTGACGATTACTGCGGCGACAGCAGGTATCAACCAGTTTGACCACCAGCTGGAACAAGAGACCCAATGGAAGGTTTGGAACAAAGCACTTGGTAATTAGCTTGAATTATTAATTGGAATATTGCTACAATGGAAAGTTTCTAGTGAAAATACAAGTTACAACATATCCACATTTCTTAAAAGCATAGTATTTGGTCATTAATTTGAACTTACCTTGTGGTTTCTTGTGCGGCTGGATCAAGTGATTCCTGTAAAACAGAAAACCAAATGCATGTTTAGGTGTTGCCATTCAACGCAACTCCAAAACAAAGAAAGCACAGAGTTTGTTAAAATCATAAGCATGGAAAAAAACTATTCGAAAAAATGAATTACGTACTGGTGGTTTGGAAAGCTTGCCCCTGTCATCCTGCGAGAAAGGCATGAATAAAAATATCACAGGTGTTGCTGCCACACATTGACATTTTATTAACAAAGCAAATTAATTAGCATGTCTTGCAGAGCACACTCTGGCTAAAACACATAAATCAACTTTACAGTGCTTGTCAAAATAAAGGCCTGAGCAAAAATTACAATGTATATATGTATTTTATATAGCTATCCATAGTGTGTGTAAATATATATTTACACTACTGTTCATTCTATTTTAGAATGTTTTTGTGCTAACCAAGGCTGCATTTATTTGATCAAAAATACAGTAAAAACATATTGTGTTTTCTATGTGAATATATGTTAAAGTGTAATTTATTAGCTGAATTCCTCCAGTCTTCAGTGTCACATGATCCTTCAGAAATCATTCTAATATGCTGATTTGCTGCTCAAAAAAAAAAAAAAAATCTTATCAATGTTGAAAACTGATCCTTTTTCAGGATGCTTTGCTGAATAGAAAAGTTCAAAAGAGTTCAAAAGAACAGCATTTATAGGAAACACAAATCTTTTGTAACTTTATAAATGTTGTACTGTCCCTTTTGTTCAAATTAATATATCGACTAAAGTATTTTAAAATATTTTGCTGAATAAAAGTATTACGTTCTTAAATATATATTAGGATTCAAGTAATCTCATCTAATACATTTATATATATAGTGTTATATATTTGTGTGAGTGTGTGTGTTTACATTTCTATAGGTGGTATTTCAAACGATTATTAGTATTATTAATATAATTTGTCTCATTCAAACTAAAAATAATAATTAAGTAATTATTTTATTATCCAGTTTGCTACTTCACTTTTAATTCAGGAATCTAAAAGTCGTTCTCAATTCAGTTCTGAAAAGTGCACAGCTCGTCTTCATTCCTGCCCAAATCTGTCTGATAGCATCTGAGCCGAATCCAGCAGCATTACAGATCCTCCAATAGGAATAAACATAGATTCCAGGTTCCTGATAGTATCTCGAACCGCTGTAGGTCTAGGAAAACATCTCAGATTTCATGAGATACTGCTATGAATCAATAGGTCTGATGCTGTCCAGGATGAAAAATCAAGACTTTTATTGGATCATTCCCAGTAGGGTTGTGACGGTGAGGAAATTTTCCCACCGGTTAATCGATGTGTGACAACACCGGTAATACCGGTATCATGGCGGGGGCGGGGCGGTCCTTCTTTTCCTCACTTTCCTTTCTTTTGAATAGCTTGTAAAAGCTGCGTGT
This sequence comes from Sinocyclocheilus anophthalmus, assembly GCA_018155175.1. Taxonomy (NCBI): domain Eukaryota; kingdom Metazoa; phylum Chordata; class Actinopteri; order Cypriniformes; family Cyprinidae; genus Sinocyclocheilus; species Sinocyclocheilus anophthalmus. The sequence continues at coordinate 78,779 of JADLZN010010683.1, read as the reverse complement.
GCATTTTACTTTCAATTTGAAATAGCGGCAATTCGAAGTAACACAATTGTTCGTTTTTAGTTCGTTCGAATTTTCCCTCTTTTCCTCGCTTTTAAATAGCTTAAAAGCGCCGTGCGCATTTTACTTTCACTTTCGAATTAACGTCAACTCACTTTAGCGATATATATATATAAAAACATAGAACTTTTTTTAACAAAACAAATAAAAATGCACCATGCTATAGGGCAGGCTATGCCTAATATAAAATAACAAATAACTTACATAAAGTTTAAATATACAAAACTTGAAACAAGTAAACATGTATAATATATAACCTAATAAATAAGAAACGTAGAACGCTTATTAACAAAACGAGTAAGAAAGCTCGGAGGCACGGCATACACCTTGATGCCAAATAAAATAAATAAATGACACAAAGTTTAAAGTAAAAATCAGCAAACAATGTGGGACCAATTAAATAAGAAACGAATGTTTAAGAAAAACTTCCAATCAATTTTTGGGAAGGTTTTCAATCCAAAACATTCCCAAACAGGCGCTTTTGCATTTCGTTTCATAACTAAATCATCCGCGATCATCTTGTCTGTCTCGCCTCACTCTTCTTGTCTGTCTTGCCTCACTCTTCTTGTCTTCTTGTCCGTCTCGCCTCACTCTTCTTGTCCGTCCGCCTCGCCTCACTCTTCTTGTCAGTCAGCTCAACACACTCTTCTTGTCTGTCTCGCCTCACTCATCTTGTCTGTCTCACCTCACTCTTCTTGTCTGTCTCATCTCACTCTTCTTGTCTGTCTCACCTCTCACTCGTCTTGTCTGTCTCGCCTCCCTCGTCTTGTCTGTCTCACCTCACTCTTCTTGTCAGCTCGACTCACTCTTCTTGTCTGTCTCACCTCTCTCTTCTTGTCTGTCTCACCTCTCTCGTCTTGTCTCTCACCTCACTCGTCTTGTCTGTCTCACCTCACCTCACTCTTCTTGTCTGTCAGCTCGACTCACTCTTCTTGTCAGCTCGACTCACTCTTCTTGTCAGCTCGACTCACTCTTCTTGTCAGCTCGACTCACTCTTCTTGTGTCTCACCTCACTCTTCTTGTGTGTCTCACCTCACTCTTCTTGTGTCTCTCCTCTCTCTTCTTGTCTGTCTCTCCTCTCTCTTCTTTTCTGTCTCACCTCACTCGTCTTGTCTTTCTCACCTCACTCGCCTTGTCTGTCTCACCTCACTCTTCTTGTCTTTCTCGCCTCACTCTTCTTGTCTTTCTCGCCTCACTCTTCTTGTCTTTCTCGCCTCACTCTTCTTGTCTTTCTCGCCTCACTCTTCTTGTCTTTCTCGCCTCACTCTTCTTGTCTTTCTCTCCTCACTCTTCTTGTCTGTCTCGCCTCACTCGTCTCGTCAGTCTCGCCCCCACTCTTCTTCTGTCTCGCCTCACTCTTCTGGTCTGTCTCACCTCACTCTTCTTGTCTGTCTCGCCTCACTCTTCTCTTCTGTCTCGCCTCTCTCTTCTCGTCTGTCTGTCTCGCCTCACTCGTCTTGTCTGTCTCGCCTCACTCGTCTCGCCTCACTCTTCTCGTCAGTCAGCTCTCCTTACTCTTCTCGTCTGTCTCACCTCCCTCGTCTCGTCTGTCTCACCTCACTCCTCTCGTCTGTCTCACCTACTCGTCTGTCTGTCTCGCCTCACTCTTCTTGTCTTTCTCGCCTCACTCTTCTTGTCTGTCTTGCCTCACTCTTCTTGTCTTCTTGTCCGTCTCGCCTCACTCTTCTTGTCCTTCTCGCACCGCCCTCCTCACTCTTCCTGTCTGTCTCGCCTCACTCGTCTTGTCTGTCTCGCCTCACTCTTCTTGTCTGTCCCGCCTCACTCTTCTTGTCTGTCTCCCTCACTCTTCTTGTCCGTCTCACCTCACTCGTCTTGTCTGTCTCACCTCACTCTTCTTTTCTGTCTCGCCTCACTCTTCTTGTCTTTCTCACCTCACTCTTCTTGTGTCTCACCTCCCTCTTCTTGTGTCTCACCTCACTCGTCTTGTCTGTCTCACCTCACTCTTGTCTGTCTCACCTCACCTCACTCTTCTTTTTTGTCTCACCTCACTCTTCTTGTCTGTCTCGCCTCACTTTTCTTGTCTGTCTCGCCTCACTCTTCTTGTCCATCTCGCCTCACTCTTCTTGTCTGTCTCACCTCACTCGTCTTGTCAGCTCGACTCACTCTTCTTGTCTGTCTCGCTTCACTCGTCTTGTCTGTCTCGCCTTACTCTTCTTGTCTGTCTCGCCTCACTTTTCTTGTCTGTCTCGCCTCACTCGTCTTGTCAGCTCGACTCACTCTTCTTGTCCAGCGCAGACTCACTCTCTTGTGTTTTCCCCCCCCCCCCCCCCCCTCACACTCACCTCTTCTGTCTGTCTCACGCTCACCTCGCTTGTTCGTCTCACCCTCCCTCGTCTTGTCGCCTCGACTCACTCTTCTTGTGTTCACCTCAACTCTCTTGTCGTCTCACCCACTCATCCGTACTTGTCTGTCTCACCCCTCGTCTGGTCTGTCTCCCTCACTCGCCTTTGTCAGCTCGACTCACTGACCCGTCGTCTTTCTGTCCCTCACCTCCCTCGTCTTGTCTGTCTCACCTCACTCGTCTTGTCTGTCTCCCCTCACCTCACTCTTCTCGTCTGTCTCAACTCACCTCGTCTTGTCCCTGTCTCGCCTACTCGTCTTGTCTGTCTCGCCTCCCACTCGCTTGCAGCTCGACCACTCTTCTTGTGTCGCCCTCACTCGTCTTGTTCTGTCTCACCTCACATCGTCTTGTCTGTCCTCGCCTCCACTCGTCTTGTCTGTTCGCCTCACCGTCTTGTCTGTCAATCGCCTCACATCGTCTATGGTCTGTCTCGCGCTCCTCGTTTGTCAGCTCGACTCACACGTCTTCTTGTTGTCTCACCTCAACTCGTCTTGTCTGTCTCACCTCACGCGGTCTTCCTGTTTTCACCTCACTCCGTCTTGTCCTGTCTCACCTCAACATCGTCTTGTTCTGTCCCTCGCCTCACTCGTCTGTCTGTCCTCTCGCCTCAACGCGTCTTGTCCCACTGACTCACTCTTCTTGTGTCTCACACCTCACTCGTCGTGGTCTGTTCTCCCCTCCCTTCGTCTGTCTGTCTCGCCTAACTCGTCTTGTCTGTCTCACCTCACTCGTCTTGTCTGTCTCGCCTCACTCGTCTTGTCTGTCTCGCCTCACTCGTCTTGTCTGTCTCACCTCACTCGTCTTGTCAGCTCGACTCACTCTCCTCACTAGAGAAATTAAATCTGATCTGTGATGCGACTGTCGTTCGGCACGCTGCATTGAGTAGCCGCGTTCAGTTTTTAATTGTAGTGTCTGTTCTTTTACTGACCTAAATGATTTTTATTACTATAAAAAATCTCACGCGGTGGGGGTCGGTGACCCCGGTGGGCAGTGACGGCACCGTGTTTTTGCTGCTTAACACCGGTATAACCATCTATCGCGGCAAGCCTAATTCCCAGATATTTCAGGGGGAATGGGAAGCATGTGATTTATTGAATTTTTCCCCTAAGATCACATAGGTTCTCATTGGCATCCATTGGAGTGATCAGATGTCATAACTTCACTGAAATTCTAAATGGATAATGACTTAATGGCTACTCATGGCTCTTTGTATGCCAGCGCTGACTGATGGCTGCAAAGCAACACATGCAAAACAGATTTTGAAAAACATACTAGGTGCAATTTAAAATTAGAGCCACTGAGAGCTCTCTAGCTTTTTTTTCTACTTTCAATAAGAGTAGAAATAGAGTATATTGTGAATATATGTTTGAATGTTTTTCTCAGAAAGCACACAGGAACTTCATCAGCTGTGTTTGACGCTATCTGATGTCTTAACGCTGCAACAAAAGGCCTTCTTCACACTATTGCTCAACAGTAATACTGCGCTCTGGCAGACTTACAGGATGCAGCTCTCCTATGACCATAGAGCTGGCCATCTCGCGTGCATCTGTCGAGTGGCCGACATCTTCAAAGCTCTCTGTGGCATCTCCACCCGCCTGCTCTCGCAGCACCTCCTCTCCACCCGGGTGCTGTGGACACCAGCAAACACATCAGATCATCCAGTTCAAACTCGCAGGCACACCCAGTAATGCTTACTAATACTTAGCATGCTTATTGACCCCTTTGACCTTTGAAAAATGTTGCCTAGGAAATTATCAGTTGATAATGTCATGCAACTTAAAATACCCTGTGTGCAGTTTTAGATCTAGCAAGAGTACTGTTACTAGATAAGGTAATTCTCTAGATCGAGATGATATGGAAAGAGGTGAAATGTCAGGTTTTATAATCCAATCACTGCGAGGTGCACCACAGTGTGTGGTGCAACTACAGCTTCCCTTTATATTAATCTGATCAGTCTTAAATCAAAAATAACTCTGCATCTCATTTTTTAATTAGTTATATTCAGGTTTCAACATGGTTAATGCACTAATGCTAATTTCACATCAAACGCATCAGTTAGCAACTGCTGTAATCAAATCTCTTCGGTCCAACTTTGACTTTCTAAATGTATGCCTTTATTGCGCTATATTAATGCATCATTCATTGCATTATATAATGCACATATATTTTAGTCCTATTATTATGCATTACACAATTCCAGTGCAAAGGTACTATGCTTTTTTACACAATGCAATACTAATGCATGCATTACACAATTCCAGACCGACTATATTTTAATGCGAATGTTTTAGCACTAACATTTATCATCTGAGGCTCTGTTTTAAAACATACCTCCTCGAGAAACTTCGTGACGTCGTACACTTTATTATGAATGATAATCCATGTGCTTTTAAAAGAGTTCCGCTCCTCCACCTCTGACAATCGATAATATGTAACACCCGTTCCCTCTGTTTCGTCGTTTTCCATTGGTTTGTTTAGATGTGTTAAATGTGTTCGGAAGGTTTCAGAAGCTCTGCTTGCTGATCGATCACCTCTCGTGCTTCAATAATACTCAATACCAACAGCTGCATTTCCCAACTCGCCAGGCAACGCCCATTCCGCTCCAGGCGAACTCTGATTGGATGATATCAGACCTGGGTTGCCTGGCGAGTCTGTTTTGATTGGACCGAGGGCTGTCAATCAGCTCAGGGTCATAAATTTCGCCGAAGCTCACGGAGTCACTCGGCAGAAGTTCACGAAAGTTCACGATAGCGTAGTTCTCACGCGATACGGAAGCGTTGCCGTTTATCGCATCACGTTAATCTAGTGATGCCCGTTTGTCAAGATGAAGTGGGTTGCCCTTAAAGCCATTATAGCCGCCTATTGTTGATCTTGTTTCTGTCAGATAAGAGTATGTTCACTGGAAACAGTGGCACGCGAGCTTCACAGCAGTGTTGCCAGGTCCGCGGTTTTCCATCGTATTTGGGCTACTTTAATGAACACTTTCCGCGGGTTGAAGCGACCCCAATAACGCGATATTTAGCCCCTGGAATGCGAAATGTACCGGGGGAACCTACCACCAAAAAAACGTGCAATTTACCCACCGGTTAAATTGGGCTTGTTTTGAGTAGCGCTTGAGCGGGATTTTTGTTGTGAAAACCTGGCAACCCTGACTAACAGTTACCGCCAAAAGCTCGCGCTCTAGTAACATCACATCAGCACTTGTTGTTGTGTAACCTTCAATTGAGGTAATTCTTTCTTTCTTTCTTTCTTTCTTCTTTCTTTCTTAATTTCTTTCTTTCTTCGTGTCAGCACACTGTAAAGTTTCTTTCAGAGTTATGTTTCATAGATAGAGTTAGTCTTATCTGAGGTAATTACTGACAGAATATGCGCACCGTTTAATTTAGTCTTTGGACCAAAATAGTCACTGGTTAACCAACAATGACTTGCTTGGTTTTAATCCTCATCATTTTCTTTTCAGAATGAGTTCTTTGTTTTTCCTCAATCTTCCGGACCTGAGGAGTTTGTGTTGTGTAAATCTGTTCTTTGCGAACAATTGCGATGAAGGAGAAATGAGAAACAAACAAGTGAAGGCCTGCAGGTGAAAACACTCATATAATGTGTGCTGGTTATACAACTTTATTTTTAGTTTTTTTTTTGTCACATATTTATTAGATTCGTGATGGTTGTCTTATATTTAGAGGCTTGGCATTATACCTTTGACCCATAACTTACTCGATTTGTTAACTGCTTGAAACACTGGTTAACAATGCATTTAGTTTTTGAGATTGTATGGCTTTTTCTCATTTAGGGCCTTGAATGTGCAAAGTTTAGACTCGTAGATGTGTTTTGAAAAGGCTGTACAAAAGCATGCCAGGTTTTCATGCAATTCACCAAAAATCAGCACTTTGAATAAATAAAACCAAGAAAAGAAAGCAATAACAATTTGCCATTTTACCTCACAAGGGTCTGACATAAAAAGGCAGAGGCTATCTACAGTGCAAGGATAAAAACTATTTGCAAAAAAATACTATTTATGTACAAATAATGATACATACAGTATTTATACTTTGTTGTAATAGTCACACGCAAGTAGACATAATTAAAAAAAAAAAAATAATAAAACATTTTGAACAAAAATGGTTTGGGTCAAATGACCCATCTCCTATAGATTATATATATATCTATCTATTATATCTCTTACAAGCCTGCAATAGATGTATGTATGTTTCATGACTCTTTAGTTTTTAATTTAGTTGATTTTTGGCAAATTGCACGGTCAGTTTGACCTCCAACGCAAAAGGGTTGATTTTCAACCCAACAGCAGGGTTAAGTACTGTATATAAAACAATATCTCTACAGTTGCGGCTGTGAAATCAGAGGACTGACCACCCCGAGGGGGCTGTCTTTTTTATAGGGGGAAAAAAGATTGAAAGCACTTTATATTTCGTTATCTTGACCTCGAAGTGTCTTTCAGGGAGCTTGTTCTCTTGCATTCAGACATTGTTGCTTCTCCGGTGTTGGGCCATTTTGGGGGCATCACTGTTATAATGACTGTAAGTATGATAGAGTTATATTTACATCCAGCTTTTTTTTTATTGTTAATATTGGTAATGTGTATATATATATTTGTAATGGTGATTGGCTCCTTTGGTCTCAGAGCCTCCTGTGAACTTAGAAAGGAGAACCAGCCTACTTTAGATCTCACAATTCACGAGCTCGAATGAAAGATAAAAATACAAGATTGCGAGATTATAAAAGAGAAAACAGAACTTTTTTTTTTTTAGAACTATTCCGTGGCTGAGAAAAAAAACAACAACAGCGAGATGATAAACTTAAAATTCTAAGAAAAAAGGCAGACTTTTTTTTCTGTCTGTCTTAGGTTCATGCAGGAAGAAAAGGCTGAAGAAATATTTATTGTTTAGTACACTTAATTCTTTGTGTCTCTCGATTGTATTCCTACATACAGTACATAGAAGGCAAATGCTCTTGCTCACAAAATAGTTTTCAGTGAAGTGTAACAATTATATTTCATGATGATTTGTATTAACGCCAAAATGGATCATTTAAAAAAAATAAATAAATCAATGTCAGGCAAATATGATTTATATTGCTTTTCCGTCAAAAACATGGTATTATTCTTTTCCCTCAGTGTTCGTGATATGTGGCATAACCTTGCTTAAGCTGTTGCAGATGCGTGATTTCATGAGGGTTGTGTGTGTGTGTGTGTGTTGTGGTTTTTGGTTTTTTTAAAAAGGGGGGGGGCTTCGTGCAAAGGCATGTCCCGTGCGAAGCGAAATATTTGAGGCACATTCCACACACTCTGTCATCATATCCTGCAGTCCTGAACTAGGGCCCCAGATAAGTAGCACTTACCTTCAGTAGGGCCTATGATTTGAATCCGATGCACATTTTACAAATGGTGAATGTGCTGGTCAGACGGCGTGGGGTGCACTGCTGAATACTTGAGTATGTGTGATTTGTAACTTCTTGGCTTTGTTAATTTGTGTAGCCAAAAGGGAAAAGCCTTTGTAGTGACGCAAATCACTGAAATGACTGAATGTAGTTCTGAATGAAGTTTGTGCGTTCTTTTCGCACCAAGTCTGTGAGCGCACTAGCTTTGGTTCTTTGTTTGATGTAGCATAACGTGAGTATTTTCTTGTTTAACTGTCCATTCTGATTGTTTTTGTTCCCTGCACTTTGTCTTAGATTAGATTTTACAAGAGCGGTATTACCCAGGCCTTTGCACAGAAAACCATGGTTACAGGTGGAGTTTAAAGATGTTTTTCTGAGATATGTTTTTGTCCAGAAAAAAAGGTCTCAACTGTCATGTGGCTCATGCGTTGGTCTGATCCTACACTACTGACTTGCCTGGAGAGTCTCTCCGCTGAGTCTGAAAAGACGTACAGTTCACAGAAGTTAGGGTCATTGGGATATTTTTTTGGAGTAAAAAAGAACAGCATTATTTGAGTGTTGTGTGTGTGTATCTATCTATCTTATTACTATCTATATACTATCTATCTATCTATCTATCTATTATCTATCTATCTATTATCCTATCTAGCGGATCTATATATCTATCCTATCTTATATTTATATATTATATATATATATAAGTATATATATTATATATATATAATATAGGGGATGCCTCCGATCGGTATCGGACAGTAATCGTATTTTATGACTCGATCGGTACTCCCCAACTTGGTCGGTCTCGGGAACCGATCGCAATTTGATAACGTCAACGCGTGACGACGTACATGATGCTTGGGGACATAAATGATTTGGCGCCACAGTTGTGTCATCACCCTGATCACATCCATCACATGGAAATGTTATGACGTTTAAAAATTAGCTGTTTGTTGTGTATGTTTTGCATGATGATATGATAAATAAATGGTTCAATTTTAACAGCAGATTCAGTAACGTTAGAGACTAGAGCTGATCTGCACATCACTGCACACGTCTGCGGCGCATTATGGCTCCACGGGAACCGGAGCTGATCGCGGGGCAGCTATAGGTAGTGATTATGTTTATCAGCCAGCGCGGCACGTTTCTGAAGCGGCTCTCCGCTCTGCTTGGCTAAAAATAGTCTTTTGTGAGTTGTCACAGTGTGGAGGACGGAACAAAAACAGGTTTCCCCAGGAACAGCTGTACACAAAGCAGCGCTGAGCTCACAAACGCTGCTTTATCAGGCATATAACATGCAAGATGATAGTCTTCCTTCAGAAATAGTGATATAAAAAACACGCCGCACCGTTTGGCGTTTTAAACGTGCAGTAAATGCCATTTTTACACCGAAGCCTTTTGGAAAAACGGTCAGTTTTGATAAAGTGGTGAGAGCCACAAATAAATGTATGGGAAACGCATCCCACAGCACAACCACCTGAGCCCAACTTCAGTCTACCCATCACCTTAACTTTAACTGTGTTTGTAGCAGGCCATAGCGCAAGAAGAATAAACAAAACACAGACCGGAAGTTAACTTCGGGCCAGGCGTGTGCACCCAGTGAAACGTCTATATAAAGCTTGAAGCATCAGAATCGGCCTCGGTATCGGCCGATCACCATGACAAGAAAACAGTACTCCGTATCGGCTGCAAAAATCCTGATCGGAGCATCCCTATTATATACGGTATGTGTAAATAATGTGATATTCTGCAGTAGATAATTATGTAAAATATTATATAGTAATAAATGACTGCAGAATTGCCAAGAATATAGATTTAGAAAGACTGAAAATTCACATGAATGAATGTAACTGTTCAGACTGAGGTGACCATGCAAAACATCAGACCTGTATCTGATTTAGGACCACAGATACTAGAATCGATTTGTACTATTCAAACTGTTATGAATAAACCGATATGAGCAAAAAGGTTTGGGCCACTTTTGCCCGCAGTGTTAAAATAGCATTTGTGCTTCTCATAATCTCTTTCTTTTTGTCTCGTAGTTCAACCCTCCTCAAAGGGTATTTCCTGCGGTTCTGCAGACGTGTTTGTCTTATTCTGTGACTGCTAGACTGGCCCCTAAATGGAACAAAGCAGGCCAATATCTTGTAGCAGGTGAGAAGCAGTATACTTACAAAAGCCTGAAACATTTCCATGATTGTAGAAGTAAAAAAAAAAAAAAGTCAAGCTGAATTTTGCCTGTGCATGGTACATGCAATAGAAATTCACAATTATTGCTCGCTGAATGTGAAGGCAGTCATTCACTAGTGTAGGTTGAGGGTAAAGTTCACTTTGTGGCTGATTTAGCTGGTGTGTAATCTTGTTCGCTTCACCTTGAGCCTTCTTTCTAGTGCAGACATGAGTAATTCATGTAGTCTAATAGACTGGATGATCCCTTTATCTTTGCTGAGCTAATATTTTTATTGCCTCAGCTCAAGGATAGCAAGTGTCAGCTCAGCCAAGTTTAACAGAAATGAGCACACACATTGAATTTTGGAGTTCATCAACGTTGTCATGAATTATGTCTGTGCCAGTTTAACGCACCGTAATTACAGTTACTAATTAATGGTAATTAATCTGACTCTTGTTTAGAAGCATCACACACATTTTCCAATTAGCCGGTCATTCACTATTGTTTCTTATCCAAGATTGATTGCATATTAGATATTTTATGTATAAGTTAAAATGAGTGCATGATAAGATAATCAGACAGTTTGATGGCCTTGTGTTGGAGGCCGTGCCTTGAAAACGTGTGCGGTACCATCCTTGAGCTCAGTTAAAGCTGCATTCATGGCTCTCCGAAGTCTTTGGAGTTCTCTATCAAAGCCCAGCAGAGGGAATTCACCATAATTACAGCTCTCCTAGTGAATATGTGAGGGTATCACGTCATCACAAATTCTTCTTAATGATCTTACCAGATCACAACGCTCCCCCATCACATAGCTTTTAATGAATTACACAGAAATCTCAATGCAGTTTGTTTCTTCATCTTAGAGTAACAGTGATTTTTCCTTCTTTCCCAGGAAAAGATTTCCTCAGTGACTCTGGAAAACTCAATGCAGTTGGTAGGTGGGAGGCGTCTGTATACTTTGGCACGAAACGCTGCCGTTTGTGTTCACATTGTTAGACTCCTGATCGCAGGCAAGGAGTGACTAATGTGGTTGAGTACTTAAATGTATAGAAAAACATTTAAATGTACTCCTACTAGTGAAAACATGGTCTTTTTGTTCTGTTTTGCTCACTGTTAGCACGTTTCTGAATAATGTACTCCTTTTGTTTTATCTCAGAATCATTTATGCTTTCGGAGTCACATTTTAAGCCACAGTTTATCATGCTGCGCTCCACCCTAAAGCCTAGATTCCTTTGAGAGTTCACTCAGTAACTGATGGTGACACAGACAGATGTTTTCTCATTCTCTCTGACTCATGCTCACGTCTGTACTCTTGTATATTCATTCACAGTGCTTGAGCTGAGTATCACTGAGACTCAACTGTGTGTCAGTGTGGAAGCCAACACCGTCAGATTTCCTCCAGCTGTGGTAAGAATTCAAACACCTCCAGTCTGCGTTCACAATCTCCGTTCTAGCCTCTTATGACCTATGAACCAGTTTACTGCTGTTGTCATGCATTACACATTTGCCTCAGTTCAAGCCCTTTGCCTTAGTCAGTTATCTACCTTACATCAACCTGATTGTGCTGAATAAACAGGAGGAAAAAAAGCTTTTCTCTTCATTGTTTGTTACTTTAAATGACTAGTTGTGCCCAAGTGGTGTGCTTGTTGTTTATATTCATAACAACTAAGATTATTTAAAAATGAATGTAAATTATTTAGTATCTAACAAATTATTAAAATGAAATAATAACAAATGAATAAAATTTATTAAAATAGTATGCATATATAAATGTGCATAAAATCATTTTGAGTAGTCATTATTCATGATTTGATTTATACACAAATGTAATATACTAAAATACACATAATACATCTATAATGTAAGTTAAATATTAATTTAAACTATTTTCATATAAAAATCTAAATAAATCGTATCAAATATAAATCGTATAATTCAGTAATTATATGTATATGTCAGTATATCAATTACAAATATATTCATTTTTAAATATATAAATACATTTCTACTATCTACATATACAACTATGATACATAGAACATATATTTGCATAAAACATTTTTGGTATTTTATTTTAACAAATAGCTGCCTGTTAACACATTTTTGAAATAATAATTGACATAAAATAAGACCAGTTATTCACAGTAAGACATGAAGTAGTCAAAGTTTGTATTGGATTGCAATATTTCTTGTTCCTGTTTCAGTGTGAGGTATTAATTCATGTTTGGCTGTCTTCTGCCAGATAAAGGATTTTGATATTCCTGCTCCTGTGCAACTATGATACATAGAACATCTGATTTTGCATAAAACATTTTGTGGTTTTGTATTTGGATTTAACAAATTAGATGCCCTGTTAAAACATTTTTGAAATACTAATGACATAAATAAGTACAAGGTATTCAACATGTAAGACATGACGTAGTCAACGTTTGTATGGATGGCAATATTTTGTTCCTGTTCCGTGTGAGGTATTAACTTATGTTGGGGCCTGTCTTTCTGCCAGATAAAGTGATTTTATATTTCTGCCTCGATGTTGGTGAAAAATCTTTCTCTGCACGATGTCGATGTGTGCATAACAGTGGAGCAATAATAACTGGTGACACATTCTGCCAAGGTGTGTTTGTTGGATGCATGTGCAATTAAGACTTGCTTTACTTGTGTCTTTTTAATTTCTAGAGGCTGTACTGATGGTGCCATCAGGAGGGGAAAAGGTCCTATTTGTTAATCTCTTTTGTTGGCCCAGTGGTAGATTTAGTACCAGTTGTGTGATCTTACTTCTCTGCATTTGTTTTGTTTGTGTTGGTGTGTTGTTGTGTGAGAGCAAGTATAAGAAAGGCCAAATTCTTAGCATCAGTCGCGGGTATTTCAAATGGAAGCCCGTTCCAATGGCTGTTATATGGAGTTTCAAAACGCAATGGAGCAACTGGTAACATTACCACCTGAGATAACTAATAGCGCACAGCTCTCTCATAAGCCTCAGATTTGGTTCAGTCGATAGCACAGTGGGTGTCGACTTTGTGCACATTTTAACGGAATAGTCACCCAAAAATGAAACATTTGCTCAAGATTACTCACCTAGGTCCTTCCAAGTGTATGATGAGTTTGGGTTTATTCATCAGAAAACAGCTTAAATTATACAGTGCGGGGCCATAAGCACGTATTTAGTCAGCCACCAATTTTGCAATTTCTCCCACTTAAAAAGATGATAGAGGCCTGTAATTTTCATCATAGGTTTACCTCAATTATGAGAGACAAAATGAGGGGAAAAAAAAAATCCAGAAAATCACATTGTATGGTTTTTAAATAATTAATTGGTAAATCCTGCGTTAATAAAAGTGTATTTGGTCACCTACAAATATAGCACGATCGTTGGCTCTCACAGACCTGTAAGTCGTTGCTTTAAGCGCTCTCTGTCCTCCACTCCCCCCCTTCTCGTGTTACATGGTATTTAATGGCATCTGTTTGAACTCGTTATCAGTATAAAAGATATCTGTCCACAACCTCAAACAGTCACTCCAAACTCCACCATGGCCAAGATTAAAGAGCTGTCAAAGGACACCAGAAAAAAATTGTAGACCTGCACCAGGCTGGAAGACTGAATCTGCAATAGGTAAGCAGGTTGGTGTGAAGAAATCAACTGTGGGAGCAATTCTTAGAAAATGGTAGTATGTGCATTCATACAAGATTACACTGATAATCTCCTCGTGATTCTTTCGGGATCACACAGCAAAGTATCTCCCACGTTGGGTCAAAATGGTAACATGAACTGCGGCAAAAAATCCCAGAACCACATCGCCAGGTGGGGACTAGTGCAATGTCCTGCGAGAGCTGGGACCAATAGTATTTGGTAACAAAAGGCGCTACAATCAGTTAACACACTGCGCGGCCAGGGTACTCAAATTCCTGCAGTGCAGACGTTTGGGTCCCCCTGCCTTAAGCCTAGTACATGTCCAGGCCCGTCTGAAGTATGCTAGAGAGCATTTGGATGATCCAGAAGAGGATTGAGAGAATGTCATATGGTCAGATGAAACCATAATATAACTTTTTGGTAAAAACTCAAATTGTCGTGTTTGGAGGAGAAAGAATGATGAGTTGCATACAAAGAACACCATACCTACTGTGAAGAATGGGGGTGGAAACATCATGCGTTGGGGCTGTTTTTCTGCAAAGGGACAAGGATGACTGATCCGTGTAAACGAAATAATGAATGGTGCCATGTATCGTGAGATTTTGAGTGATAACCTCCTTCCATCAGCAAGGGCATTAAAGACGAAACGTGGCTGGGTCTTTCAGCATGACAATGATCCCAAACACAGCCGCCCTGGGGTCAACAAAGGAGTGGCTCTAGAAGAAGCACATTAAGGTAATGGAGTGGCCTAGCCAGTCTCCAGATATCAACCCCATAGAAAATCTTTGGAGGGAGTTGAAAATCCGTCTTGCCCAGCGACAAGCCCCAAAACATTACTGCTCTAGAGAAGATCTGCAAGGAGGAATGGGCCCTACAAAATACGGCAACAGTGTGTTGAAAACCTGTGTGAAGACTATACGAAAACGTTGGGTATACCTCTGTAATTATCTATTAACAAAGGGTGTAGACCAAATACTTATTTTTACCGACGTAATTTGCAATAGAGTAAATCTTTAAAATATCCTACAATGTGAGGTTTCTGGATTTTTTTTTTCATTGTGTCGTATAGTTGAGGTTACCTTGATGTAAAATTACAGGTCCTCGATCTTTTAAGTGGGAAGAACTTGCACAATGGTGGCTGGACTGAGAATACTTTTTGTATTCCCTACTGTTAGCTAATTACTATCTAGTCTTGCTCACCAGTAGATCCTCAGCAGTGAATGGGTGCCATCAGACTGAGTCCAAACAGCTGATAAAAACAATCACAAAAATAATCCACTCGACTCCTCGTTCCATCAGTTGTGAGTGAGTAAAGATGCATTGTAGTCATATTAGATTCCATCAAGGTTGTTTCCTGATGAAATTGTTTGAACTTTAAACAAAATATGAGTCCATAATCCATAATGATGCTTCCTCCAGTGAAAAGTCCATCCCATGTTGTCCTCTCACATCAACATATTTGTTTAGAACTGTTATAAACAGTGCTTTATTTGTGTATATTTCTCTCCTGATTCAGACAAAGGACGTTCCTCTGGGAGAAGGACAATCTTATGGAAGATGTGCTAGTATGTTGCCAGGATATCAGTACGGTTTGATGTTAAAAACGCACTGCTTTTCACTAGACCGGTGTGGATTATTGTGATGTTTTTATCAGCTGTTTGGACATTCTGACGGCACCCATTCACTGCAGACCATCCATGAGTGAGCAAAGTGATGTGTGTAGCTAAATCTACAAATCTGTTGTGATGAAGAAACAAACTCTTCTACATTTTGGATGGCCTGAGGGTGAGGAAATTTGTCAGCAAATTTTCATTTTTGGGTGAACTATTCCTTTAAAATGTTATAAGCAATAGCAATGCTTGCCTTAGCAATCAGCACTAATAATTGTGTAATGGTGGTGTTGAGTGACACATTATCTGGCTAACCACCAAATTCATTAGAATTAATCTCCAACAAATTCAGAACAGTTTTTCACTGCATTTTTAAATTAGAGCAAACCATTTACAGCTCATTAGAGGGTTTCAGGCTTTTTGATTTATTCACAGGACTCTGGAAGTGTTACTCTCTCTTGCCAGTCTGTTAATTTTTGTGTGTGTGTGTGTAGCACTCAGATCCTCTTCTGTTTGGTTTAGAGGTCACAATGTAACCTTTGATCACAAACAGACTCCGTCATGGGGCTTGGCTTTATCAAACAGAATTTGTATGTATGTGCAGACATGCACGGTTGCCCATTTATATTGTATATTCACCATCTGCTCAAACCTAAATCACATCCAAATATTTTGTTTGAAAGTGCTTGCTTGCTTGCTTACAGATACACACTAACACAGACAAACGCAAGATAATCTGCCCATTAAAAAAAACTTAATGGCCTGGTTTCACAGACAGGGCTTAGACTAAGCCAGAGTTAGGCCACAGTTCAATTAGGACATTTAAGTAATTTTTATTAAAGACATTGACCTTTAGAAATAAAAAAAAATCGTAACTGTGGTGTGCATCTTGAGACAAAGCAAGGGCACTGACATATTTTAAGATCAATCAGTGCAAGTTTCTTTCAGTTGAAAAAGCTCAGACTTACATTTTAGTCTGGGACTAGGCTTAAGCCTTGTCTGTGAAACCGGGGGAACGTCACTAAACTGTATTAATGTTCCTGCCTCTCTGGAACTGTCTGTCTTGCTCTTCTGTCTGTCTGTTTAACTGTCTCTCTCTCTCTTGGTTTAGTATGGATATCAGCTGCCCTCAGTAAGTGAAGAGGAAGTCATCTACTGCAGTCTGTACTTTAAACCAATAGGTGACAAGCTGTTCACGTATCCTTTAGAAATGTTTCTAGTTTATGGTCAGTTCCCTGTTAATAATATATTGATTTCAGCTATGTTTAGCACAAAATTTGCTCTCAATAAACTGGCATTAACTTCTCAAAAGCACCAATTTATAATATTTTTATGCTTGTGCTTATTATTTTTTTATCATCAATCTGAAGGCATTGTTGCTTGTAATATAAATAATTTTTCAAACATAAATTGTACTGCTGGATTAAAAATTGAATGTGAAAAGTAGTACAGCAGTCTGTCTTGACTGACATTCATGCAACATGATAATGACACCTAGTGGACATGAGCCAGATAGGTATAGTAGTTGAGACGGCTTGAACTCTTGATCAGAAATCACATACTGTGCTGTATACACTGAACAATGCCAACATGTGAAACCGGTTGCATGATGCAACATTTCAAACATTAGTATGACACATTGTTGCCACGGGACCTTATTACATTGCATTAATTTAATTGGTAATGTACAATTATCTTATTAAAAGTAGGAATCAATTTTGGTGAAAAAGCTGATGCCAGGTACATATTCAAATGGGTATCAAGAATGGTGTAAAAAGATTTCTTCTGCCGGTGCCTCAGTATTGTCAAGTGTTGTCATATTGTCAATGTTCATGTCAGTGTTTTAAAAAGCTGCATTTATTTGATCAAAAATGCAGTAAAAACAGAAATATTATTCCAATTTAAAATAACTTTTCTATGTGAATATATTGTAAAATGTAATTTATTTCTGTGATGCGCAGCTGAATTTTCAGCATCATTACTCCAGTCTTCAGTGTCACATGCTCTTTCAGTAATCATTGGTTTCATTTGCGATTCTTGCTCAGAACACGCTTTCTCACTGCTTCATATTTTTATGGAAACCGTGAAAAAAGAAAAGCATTTATTAGAAATACTGTAACGTTTCATCAATTTAATTCATCTTTGCAGATAGTTAGAAATAGTTTTAGAAATACTTAGATTTCTACAGTACTATACACAATATACAGTACATGCTCTATACTGAAGAAATAGACAAAGTAGGAGACTTCATATATGTTTCATCCCAGTGCAATGAGCCCCAGAACTCTGGGAATTCACCCTATTCCCAAACATGTTTCTCATTATTAATATTACATAACCCCCATTTTCACATTATGTGCTAGATCTCTGCACATAATGAATCAGAACTGCAATTACATCACACATTGCAAGGACAAATGAAAGATTATAAACACCCCATACATTTTTTGTTTATCATGCTGCGTTTGGATCTTATTTATTTATAACCGCATTGTTCTTTGTTTTTTCTATGTTGGCAGTCAAGAGATAAATATCCTTGACTTCCTGCTCAGATATCCATTGTGCTGTATCCGCACTCAGCCGGTACAGTGCTCTCCCAGAGTGGACCTGCAGGGGGTGCTGGGAACCTTCAAATCAGATCTGCAGGCCGGACTTGAGAGTGTGTGCGGTTTGCCAGTGCGGATGACCTGCAAGCCTTGCTACTACACCAGTGAACTGAACAGACCAGACACTCAGGTACTGCACACACACACACGCGTCTATAAACACAAACATGCCGTCACTTAGCTTACTCTCCTGCTTCTAGCAATAAAGTAGCAATCAATTGAATTTGACATCAAGTACTCTGCTGCTTAGTATTACTTCTGACATTGCCCAGTTTGTTATGGCTATGCTCATCAGTGGCACAGATGCAGCTGGATGTGTTGCTTTATGGATGTTCCAAAGCCATTGAGATGCACGTGTTATCCAGATTTTACACTCATGTTGTGGATTATGCAGACTGTAGAAATCCTTTTTTCTTTTTTTGATTTTAAAAATAATATGATAAAGCCTTGTTCATTTAAAAACTTGTTCACAGCCACATTTCTTGAGTTAATTTATTACATAGATTTAAATATTCTAATTATTTTGTACAGCAAACTTTCTTAGCTATTATGCATGCAGCTTTGATGGCCTGATTTAATTTATTTGTCACACCACATTTATTTCGTAAAGTAAACAGTACACAGAATTTAGTAAAGTAAAAAAAGATTAAATACGGTGAATAAATTAAAAGAAATGGTGATCAGTTACAGACAGATGAATGTATATTCCCTTTTACAATCTATGTTGGAGCAATTCCACATTTTATAAATAAAAATGAATTATTGAAATGTATTAATTTTTAATGGACCTGCAGTAGATTACTACTTTGAGACAAAAATAATAATAATAGTGATTTAATATATCTTGGCCTGTTACAGACGGATGACAAGCATGTTCCCTTTTACTCCCATATAAATCTAAAATGTTGATGATGATTGAAGTCCTTGGACACGTAATACATCAACTGCCCACATAAGCGATCAAAAGAGACGGCATCTCAAAACACTTCACTGCACATGCAATGCTTATTAATGAATACAGCTTCCAACAAAACCAGAAGCATCCACTTCAATAGCAAACAGCAAGATTTAGTCAAAGTCGTGGCCTTGAGGGTGGTGCACATACTCTGAGGGGATGCACAGTGGTGTATCAGTGACCCAGATCAGGCGTATGTCATTTCCTCATCACAGTCCCCCTCTTCATAGTTTCCTTTGTTTACTCTCATTGTCTATACAAAATGCAAAAGATAAAATTTATATGCAAATAAACAGATCAAAAACTCATCTATTGGCCTAAATTGGTTCTTTGATCTGCTTTGAGGACACATCGTCAGCCTTAGCTATAATATCAGTTTTCTTTTTCTTAAAGATAATATTTAAAAAGTAACATTTCATAAAACTGCAAACGTTCAAGAATAAAGACCCCTTGTTTAGTAGATGAATGACAAAATCTTAAACTTTCTCAAAATATAATAACTTGCCTAAACTCACAGTGAAAGTGGAGGGAATTACATCACACACATATGGGAAGTGTTTATATGGACAGTGAGCAAAGTGGTGTGCTGTGGTCTGCCTGCTAAAACAATCCTTGAGTTTGCTGGATAATTGACGCTTAACATTTATTACATAGAATACAAGTAAGAGTTTCCAATACCTGATACTACATTAGATCATTTCTTCCTGTTAGTTGTTGTTGGCAGATGAATGAGAGTCTAAAAGTCAGCCAGATGGTTTAAGGTTTAATTTATACTGGCCAGAGCTGAGGGTTGATGTTATTAAACTTTGACAAATGCTGTGAAACGTGATTTGAAACGCTATATGTGCCGTTTGTTAGTACAGATGGAAAGCTGGCGCAGAGGACGCTTTCATTAATCTCATAGACTGTAATGATTTATAATGGCAACATTAGGCAGCGATGATTAACTGACTGGTTAATTTATGTTGGATGTACAAAAGCATACTAGTGCCAGCATCGTTATCAACATACATGTTCAGCACAAATAATTGTTTAACTAAGATGAACCTTACAGATTTCATTATCGAGAAGTGATTTTTCCATGTCTCTGAGAAAGCTCACAGATGTGGAGGTAGAGTCAGTCTGCCATAATATAACAGGATGTTTTGGGATAATTTAAGTGTTGCAATGCATGTTGGTGCAATTCTAAATTTTAGTAATAAAATTAAATATTGAAAATGTCTATTTTATTTATTTCTAATAGTCCTTAGCCATCTTCAAGAAACGACTAAAAACACTCTGGTTCCCTCTTTATTGACCCTCTAACTTTATTCTCTTTTAATTCTACTTTAGTCTATTATCTTATTCTATTAAAAAAAAAACCACTAACACGAGATTTCTATTTTTTTTTTTTTTTTTTTTTCGTATTTCTATCTACTTGTTTTTCTTTTTGTGTGTGTGTTGTTGTGCGTGGATTATGTATAAATATTAGAGCCTGACCGATATATCGTTTTGGCGATATTATCGGCCGATATGAGCCTGTCGCAGATATGTCGAATATGCCACCGATATGACTTTTTTTTTTTTACAGAACATATAATGCAAATAAAATGCTTGAAATTGTGTAATTAATTAGTTTGTCAGCGAGCGCGCTCCCATTGTTTGCACTTGCGACTGGATAAACGCTTTAAAGCTTAAGTCCAATGAAACCATTGAAACTTTGAACGCCATATCTCGTAACGGCGTGGCGGTCCGCACCACATTCGGTGGATCCCTGTCACTCAAGAGAACCCCTCGAGACCGAATCGTTTGTACGTCTCAGCCCTCCTTTCGAATGAGACCCCGCCACTTCGAATAGCCTCGTTGTCTCGGGAGTTACCGAGTGGTTTAAATCGCGGTCTAGCGATCCCTTGGGGGCTACCGACGCTGTGGAGGGTGGTGTTCGAGAGGGCTCCTCGAGCTGTAGGGATCCCCCGAATTTGGTGGAGATTCGCCGGCGTGTTCGCGAGATAGTGACACCAATCAACACTTTCCCTTCAGTAAGGAGGTTTCTTGTTCGGGCAGCATTCACGCGTTGTCTTATTCGACTGTAAGTGTCCTGCGAAGTGGACTTCACATGAAATGCCACCATGATTCCAGTTCCAAGGGAACATACACATTACAATCAAAGGGCATTAAAGTGAGCGAGACATGAATTTATATTGTATTTATTTACAGACGTAGGGGAGAGCGGGGCACAAAGTAACACATCCTGGCTAACACTCACTTTGTTTTTTGACTTTCTCAGTTTGTGTATATCCACATGGGGTTCAGAATATTTTTTTTTTTTTATCCACGGTAATTTTACACTTGTCTAGTACATATGTCGCTTTGTTTCATAATTACAATGTATAAATTTTTCTTTATTTACCCTCAAAAAATAGAAGTGAAATGTGACAACATGCCCAGTAGGTGGGGTACATTGTAACATCTGAGGGACACGTTGTAACTTGACCATATGACAGCTTAAAATCTTATATGATCGAATGAAAAAAATATACAAGACAAACTAAAATATTTTGGTTAATATATATATATATGTTTATGTATATACTGTATTCTATATTTAGTACCAGTCAAATGTTTGGACACACCAATGGGAAAGTGTCCAAACTTGTGACTGGTACTGTACTATAATATACACAAAGAATGTCGGCTGCAATATCGGTATCTGGCTTTTTTTTTTTAAACTCCCTAATATCTGTATCGGCCCCCAAAAAACCCATATCAGTCGGACTCTAATATATATTATATAGATATATATATATATATATAAAATATATAACCCTGCTACGTACTGCGTTAGTCTTAACCGGACTCGCATTATTGCACTTAAAGATATGTTCCTCTTTTTGCTATTTTGACTGCTTCTTTGCCTCAGTTGTAATCTTTGGAGAAAAGCGTCTGCTAATGACTAATGTAAAGGTTAAATATAAATTGTTTATTTAAAAAAAAAGTCCTATAATAATTAGAATGGTAATAGTTTAAAAATATGTACACAGCCCTCAATTTTACAGTGATTTAATTACATAAATAAATGTCGTATTTTATAAAGTTACATATTATACTGGTGGTATACTTTTAAATATTTCACATTAACAATGGTCAATTTTGGCTCAAGATATCATGTCTGTAGTGTTACCCAATAGAGTCTTATGTATTGATCTATCTTTTTAGAGTAGTGATAATGATAATTTAAGAAATCTGAAATTTCATGAAGGTATAATGGTAAATTTAACTTCAGTGAACCCTATAAAAGTAAAAAAAAATTTAGACATTGGTGGTTTGTATCACCACAGAATCAACCATATGTGCGCACTTACACAGGAAATATTTCCCTATTCACAAACTCCTCTTTCCTTACATTTCTAGTGCTTTGGGCCCCTGCCTGTAAACGTGACCACAGAAAACAGCAGCAGAGCTGTACTGAACCAGCTTCCCAGCAGCTGCCCACGCGACGCAGTGCAACACCGCTCCAGTCAGTGTGACTCAACTGGAAAACAGACTGAAAAGAAAAAGAGATCCAGTTTGGATTCGTCTGTTGACCAGAAAGGCTGGACGCCCTCCAACTTGGCAACTCGGTCCTCTTCCTCTCCCACTAATGTTCATTTTACTCCCATCCAGTCACAGTCTGCACTTCCAAGACCAAAGCTTGTGCCAATCTTCAAAAACAAATCACACACCCGCCATGTGAACGTGACTGAGATGCTTGCAGTGAAACGGCAGCAGGGGCCGGAAGAGCAGAAGCTGACAGCAGTTAGAAGGCCTCTGTCATCGTCTTCCAAACCCCACTGCTCCACACCATCAGCCTCTTCTAACCAGTTCTCCAGGCCTCCAGCCCCGGAGCGGATGACTTTACCCTTTTCTAAGAGTAAGGAAAAGACCAACAGTGGAGTCACTGGGATTCTCCCTCCTCTGCCTTTAGTACAGATGCAGCCCCAAATCATGCCTGAGATCCCCAGCAATAGAGTAAGTAAGCCATGCAAACAAACAGCAATCTGTCCTGTACCAAAAACCTGTTGGATTTCTTAGAACCCTATGAAATCCATTTGATTTTTTCCCCAATTCCATTATATTTTATTTGACTGTATTTATTGGTTAAAATGTTAGTAATCAAAAAGCCAATGTCCAAGAAATTATTAAACGTATACCATTTAATTTATTACAAGTTTAACAAAAATACAATTTTTAGGCCCAATAAAGCATATTTTATCTTTTCTCAAATTCCATTATATTTTCCCAAATTCTCTGTCTTTTGTTTTAATTGTTTAATTTAATGTTAACAATCAAAGCATGTCTAATTAAGTGAAACTTCAAACGTATTATTTATTTTTACTATAATATGGCCATATGCAATGTTTTATTTTCATCAGAAATTGTGTTTTAATTTTTTTCTGGATTTATAATTTAATACATATTTATTATCAGAAATGGTGGTAATCAAATGAAGGCATGAAACATTACATTTTAAAAGATTAAGGGCCAGATTTACTGACAGTTTGTGCCAGCTCAATCCCTATTTTGTCGTTTTAAAAACGACTGTCAGGATTTACTAAAGACACTCAGTGAAGAATTAGCACTGAAAAGGCATGGACGGTCATTTTTGCGGCTGACCTTCTTGAATATGCATTTGTAGGAGTGTCCATTTCAGATGCAAAATTTAAGGGAGGAGAGTATTTAAATAAGTCACACAACATGATTTACTAAGGTTTGCGGTAGTCGATTTACTGGTATATGTGCCAGTATTTATCACCCAAAAAAAGCATATTAACTCATTTTGTGCTTAACATGGACGAAATTGTTGCTGTCAGGAGGAGGCACCACAGAGAACAGAGAGTGTGTGGTAGAAGGGAGAAAATGTTTTCCACTCATTAATTTATTTGGATGCCAGAGGAAGACATTATCCGAACATATCCTTATGCTAATTTGCGCTGCTCTTGGTAGATTGCGTTGGTAATTATGGAAATGAGATGTTGCGTCTGCATTCTTTAATTTGCGCAGTCAGTAGATCACCCGCAGAACTTTCCACTCCCATCAGTGATTTTATGGAACTGCGCTCTCGCAGTAGTTTGCCTTGTTTAGTATATCTGGCCCTAAATTGTTAATAAAATAAAAATTATGCAATTGTTTTTACTTTTTAGCAATCAAGGTGCTGCACAACTGAGTTTGCAGTTAAAATTAAAACATGGAGGAAAAAATGTTGTGGTTAGTCCCTTATATATTTAAGATGCAATACAAATTATTATTATTATTATTATGCCGACTACTTTGAGTAGTACATTCTACTGAATGTATTCCACTGTATTATCTCACAATTTCTTTAATTTAAACCAAACATTTTGTTGTGAGGTGTCTGTGTATGATATATGACAATAGATTTTCTCAAATGAAATGGTAAAATGCTCATGAAGTGACTATCAGAGCATCTCATGTCCTCATATGAGACGGCAGATGCTGAAAACACCTCTGGTCTCACGCACGCTTGCTTATGTGTGTAGCAGACAAAACTGCAGTGCTAGTCAAGCGGAACATGCAGGACTCATATTTAAACCATTTTTTTTGCATTTTAATATTCACAGACACTTTGACGTTATACAGTAAATTAGTTTTTTATGACCGGATTCTGTGATTCTGTCCACGTTTTCTGCATTGCGGAACAGGGCCCTAATTTCTAATCAGTTAAACTTACAAAAACAGAACTCCTTAGCAAATGCATGGTAAGTTTTGCACAGGCAAGCATGGCTTACATTTTCTCATGTAAAAATTTAGCTTGCAAATTGCTGTATTTCTCATGGGACATCTTACACACTTGGCACGAGGCACAGATTTAGCAAGACTAGGCAAATTAAATGGTGCAGTTTCCTGAAAATAATTGATGAACCTACATGAATGATTAAATCTAGTGTAGTGCTTCTAATGGATCCTGTCTCGACATCTTTCAGGGAGACACGTTTGAGTCAAAACCAAAGAAGCTCAAACAGAGTGTACAGCACGTGGAAGTGTATGCGGCAAGCAATCAGGTACTTTGGCATATCTAATAGTCTGTTCTGTTTTGTTTTTTTACATTGCACATGTAGAAAATTTACCACAGAAATAGTCTTCATAAGGGCATCTCATTATCTTTAGTCAAAAACTTAGTTTGAGCGTTGGCGTCGTTGCCGTGTTTCACTTTTGCAGGGCAGAACAGTCTGCGATAGTCCAGAGCCCAGCAGTGTGACTGCTCATTGGCACACTTAGTCTAAATGAAAACATTATAAGCCTGGCATGTGTTCATGGTTTTGATTGGATGTCATTAAGAGAGAAGATAAGCTCCTTTTTTTTCTTTATGATGGAGGCTACTAACAGGTGCAGCCATATAAAAACTCATAACATACCCATGGCTGGTTCATTTTATGGCTTGATGGGTGACCTTGAACTGTAGGAACAATAACAAGTGTTCAGCTCTTAGCAGAGTTTTGCATCAAGATACACTACCGTTTGGAAGAGTCTTGAAAGAAATTAATACTTTTATTCAGAAACGATGCATTACATTGATTGAAGGTGACCGTAAAGGCATTTGTAATGTTGCAAAATTTTGGTTTCAAATAGGGCTGTTGATTTAACACGTTAAACTAGTTAATTAGTTGTGGAAAAAAATAACACATTAAAATTCTTAATGTAATTGATGCACCCGCCCCACGTACGTCATCTTACTTTGTGCTCGACTTGAAGTGGCGCTGTGCAGATCGATCAGTGTTTGACATCAATGTACCACGAAAGCGATTTGAAAGCATATGGATCCGTCTGCTCTCTATAGAAACATTTCTTCCTCTACAACTCGATTGACTTGCGCACAGCGCTGCTTCAAGCCGAATACACCTATACAGTTGATTGATGACAAACATGATGCAAAGCAACAACTCACTGCATGATGGAGCCTCCACTCAAATTCACACAGATTCAAGAGATTGGGGAAAAATGCCCCAGTATGAGATTTGGTCTCATATTTAAATCATATGATATAGTTATAGTTAAGCAATATCACACGAGCAACGAGGTCAATATCACACCAGTGCTGTTTTTGTTCCAAATAGCATGACTGCAAATGTAATCTTATACAACAGTTCTGTAAATAAGAAGCTAATATTGTGTTATATTTTAAACACAATACTGTCTGTTTTTGCTCAGTTTTGCCACTTATTACCATATATGTACCATTAAAAGCGCACAGCGAACTATTGTGCTGTCTCCGAGCAACGAATGTTGTGAACCAGTGATTCAATGGCCCATTCATAAAAAGAGTTATTTACTTAATTCCTGAATGAATCAGCCATTTGAACAAATTGAATGAATGAATGAATGACTCAGTGACTTATTCGTTAAGACAGTTCATGCCCTGCCACCTGATCGGGCCGTTTTAGTTTCTTATTTAGAGTATTGATTCATTAAAAAAAATAATTTCATATTTACATATTAATAAAATCTGAAAATAAAACCATAGTAAAAAAAAAAAAACTAATTAAATATATTTTTAACACCCCCCCAGTTATGAATCTGGCATGTGTTGTGATGTGAAAACTCACTCACACCACACCACACACAGCACTACACACACACACCGCACCTATGCCTAACCCGCATTTTGAACATCAATAGCAATACTTAACAAACTAAGTAACACACTAGCTTGATCAGAAGTGCCGCATTTGTACAGTCAATAGCAAATACTTAAACTCCTCTCCTAGGTTCACGAAAACGGTCGTCCGTTAAATGCTTTGCTGTTCTGTTGTAAGTAATCTTAAGATTCCTAAATGCATCTACTTCCGAAACGCCAAATAAAGTGCTTTTGCTTTCGCCTACAAACACACAACGTCTCCCTGACATGCTGCATCAACACAAACTGCGGTTACTGAAACCACACCTTCTTCCTTTGCGTGAACATTTTTGTGGCCGGCGTATTGCAAAATTTCCCCATAGTGAGGTAGATATTTGGTGGCGTGTTAGATCACTCACCGTTTTTTAAGGGGGGCGTACGCGAGGTCCAGCGAGGTCCTTAACATTCTTTGGTAAAAAAGAGTATTTCTTTGGTTTTGAGACTTTAGTCTTTTGCAACTTCAGGGACCTTATCTATGCACAATCAGCTTGTAACACTCCAAAGAGAAAAATTTTTTAAATGGCATCATATGACCCCTTTAAATTCTCTTTTGTGGGTAATTTCTCAGTCAAATTTGATGTACAGTTAATTAATCTCCACATTGTGTAATTAATTAGATTAAAAAATTTTAATCGACTGACAGCCCTAGTTTCAAATAAATGCTGTTCTTTTGAACTCTTTTGAGCTTTTCTATTCATCAAAGAGTCCTAAAAAGAAGTATCACAGGTAATTCTCAGAACCTTTCTATAATCTATTCTTCAACTCCGCCCTTTACCTTTTCATTTATTAAATATTTTGTATAATTTTATGCTTTCAGCTACTAGTAAATGTAACACTTGATGCTTCACTTTCCTAGATAGTACCATCTTTAAATAATCCATCTGTAGAATCATTACAAACAGTGGGGGTTGAATATGTCTTTCTGCAGATTCTGTCTTATTTATTGTGGTTCTAAATGTAAATCAGTTTTCAGGCTGCATGTAAAATTTAGTAATTTGTTACTCCGCAACATGGAGTTTATTTCTTTTTTTCTGTTTTCAGCTCTCAAAGGTCAACTCAGCGACTCTGCAGACATGGTTGAAGAGTCGAGGGATCAATGTGCGCTCAAAGGATAAGAAAGAGGAGTTGGTGTCAAAGGTCATGAAGTGTCTGAGTGAAACTTAGGTGTGTTGGGTTACTCGCCTAAAAACACACTATAGAGACCTTGCATACTGAGTTTTTGTTTGTTCCATTGATAAACTGTTTACAGTTCAATATGTTTGCCATGAGTTAGGCCATATTCGTTGCACATGACATTTAGCTTCAGCTTTATTTACAAGCAAGACCTTGTAGAGGTCTAAGCTAAAATCTGTTGTTTAATTGGATCCAGAGTTTAGAGAGAGCTACAGATAAATAAAAACAAAACATGTCTTTCTTTGTATAGTAGTCCTTTTTTTTCTTAGCTTGATGGTCATGTGTCTGTCATGTTTAGTTAAACTCTGGTCTGACTTTAATCTAGACTTTAGAAAAGACCCAGATGCTTTCTCTCAGAAGTTTCTCCTAAAGTTCTTTAGAAGTAAAATCGGACACAAATGAGACTGTTGACAATCAAGATTATAGAGCTGTATAATTCATGAAGATAACAGCTCAGAGGAATTTAATGACAAAATAGAGGGAGTTTATCTTAAAATCTCTTCTTTTGATTGCAGATGTCAGTATTTTGTTAATCTCATCTGATAGGAGATATTGATGAGACGTGAGATTACTGCAGATTTTTTTTCACAGGATAAAAATGTGATTTATTTTTGTTTTGTGCATGTTTTCTCAGCGATCTTGCCTAACATACAATTTCAGTTGGCAATAATGAACACCTGCTCTGCAGAAAACAGTGATGCAAGGTGACTTTCCTCAATGCTAATGACACCGCAGACTCCCCAAGATGAGTCAGAGTCAAGTCAGGGGTTCTTGACTGAGATGGAAATCAGGCCCAGCCCCTTTGAAAAACTTTGCACTAAGTAGGAGGTCATGCAGAAGCAAGAATGCACTTCTGCAGGGCAAATATTGTCAGGCTTGAAAAAGTGCCGTGCATTTTGCACATCAAAGATTTGAGTGTGAAACAGACTTGCTGCCCACCACGCTGTAACTAACAGGGTGACTGTTTGTCATTACCATAACAGCTTCTAATATCAGCATGTTTAATTGATGTATGGCTTGTTTATGAAGGGCGAACAGGGGTTAGTTGATTTATCGATTCTTAGTTTAAGTCTTCAACCTCACGTCACAGTTAAAGAAAAATGTTCCTTGAAAATTGTTCCCACACTTTGCAGAATCAGGCCTTTTTTGGTCTGCATCAGCACATGCAGCAATTGATAGATGATATGTTGCAATCGATGGTGTTTTTAAAACACAATCTACATCAGACTGTCATATTTCATCAGACTACAATACGTATATTCACATGCGTTCGCGCTTCTTTTTTTTTTTTTTTTTTGTTTTTTTTAAATTCATTTACTGAACAGTGCACCCTAGAATGCACTTTTGTTAAGGTGCCAGTCACCACAAGGCACAGTACAAATTCCCGTCTCCTGCGTGCCAGTTCATACTCCTCGACATTACCTTCCCCTCGGCTCCTCACGCTCGGATTTAGAACGGTTTACCTTATTCTGATCTGACCTGCCAGACCTACGGTAAGACCATATTAATAGACAGAGATCAAGAAAATCTGCGTGCGAAGAGACGATGACTGTTACAAGTTAAAGTCATTTGGTACCGGGAGATTTATAATGCTGATTTGACTGAGCAATGTGGGCCTATTATTCTATTAAAATATCGTTAATCTATTTAAAAAATCTAGATAACCCATATACTTTCACAGAGTGTCCTGGTCAGACATTTTAGCTCATACATTTTTTATTTTTTTTCTTTGAACTATAAAAGGAGTTAAAATATGTTTTACTAACCACCAAGCAAAATTCAGCAATCGCGAGTATGCTGGGAAGACTACATTACAATCACCGGATTCTTTCCTTGACACGGATATTATTACAACTATTTTGCAAGTACCCTATATTATGGTTTCGGATCTAAAAAAACGCTACTCAAGCATCACAATAATCCACAAATTGACTCCATCCATCAGTACTGACTTAGAAGAGAAAAGTTTGCGTTTGTAAAAATCTCTGAACAACATTTAAACAACATGTTTTGAGAATTTTTTGAAAGTGAGACTACACAAGGGATTAACTTTGTACAAACTGGAGGAAGCGTTATTATGCATTATGAACTATTTTGGCCAGAAGCTGTTTAACGTTAATGCATATTAGTTATGGATTTGTTTCTTTTAGTTTTTAGTTTCACAAGACGTCTATCTGTCTGTCTGTCTTGCCAACAAAAATGCTTGCCTACGTCAAAAAACAACTTCAACACCTTTCAATCTTTACACTAATTTTTAAACTTGAAAAGACATAAAACGGTTCTGGAGATCTCTGGGCTCTCTACCAAGCCAACTTCAGAGTTTGTTGTTTTCAGACTTACCACCCCGTATTATCTCATTTCCTAAAACAACCACCATAACAATGACATAGACACGGATGTCTTTGTTCAGTGGCAATAAGAATAACAGGTAAACGCGACGATAGTCGCTCCAAACGGTGAAATCACACGGGGAACAGAATGAATGTCTCAAAGACTAGTCAAATCACGGGACCAGAATTGGATTGTGAAAGTGGGAAAGAGAGCCGGGGGGTTGATCAGGGGCAGACGCACTTGGGCCCCCTGCCAAGACGCGGAACCCTAAGCAAAGCCGTAGTATCCGACTGTAAATGCGATCGCCACCACTGCTCAGAGATGCGTCAGGAAATCGCACCAGCGTGTTGGAGACAGTCAGCAGCGTCGGTGGGTAGGAAGATGGAGCGCTGGTGGTCTACTTTGTAGGGAGTAGTGGGCACCCCCAGGGGACATTTTACAAGGGTCAAGGGTGCCCGCTGAAAAACCCGTGGGACGGGTGGGGACTGCGGCTGGTCGCGGTGGGGCAAAACAACCAGGACAACCAACACGCGAACTCGCCAAAGGGAAGACAACAGCAGGAAAGCAAGTGTATAATGCAGGAATGTGCTAGCGTGGACGGGATCAACGGTAAAGCATTGCGTGGGTGGTGTACCAAACAATGGAACTAAAGCGGCGCCAAAAAGCGCAGGCGGGAGAAGTTGCTCGGCCATGGGTTCCACAGGCAAATGCTGGGCCCCCAGCACTGGATGCACAGGGAACTCTCATCAGAGAGCAGGTCACCGAAATACGAAGGGAATCATGGCACAAAGCAAAAAATACCACAACGGGGCGCAGGTCGCACCGTGACACGTGGAGAGGGCGGGGGGGCGGCCGCCCAAACGCGGGCAATGGGCTAAGCAGCCAGAGAACTAAGTCCCAAGAAGAGATTTGTCAGCAAAGTAAAACAATCTATTATCAAATGGAATATATCAGTATGGATAATTAAATTCTATAGGTTAGTATGTTTATTATGACGTTTAATTCAATTAACCATAATTGCATGTTAATACCAAAAAGGTGGGAAAGCTGCCCCTGACAGCAGGTTAATGTCTTGCAGCTGAACACCCACTGAGTCGTGATAAAATGCAGCTTTGTCACGCTGTAGTTCTCTCTCACAGCCTCAACACATGGCTACATTTTGCTGCCAAGCAGAGAACGATCTCCGTGCTTAATGTGCCCAAATGTATGAAATACCAGAGGGACGTTCCCAGCGCTGAGCCTCAGAGCGGAGCAGGTGGCAGCTGGTCGTCTTCACCCAGCTCGAAAATCTGCTCTTGACCCTTCACAACCCCAGTGTTACACAAAGCGCTGCAGTGTGGACAGTATGTATGCTTGTAAAATGATAACCTCATTTTAAAAGAGGTTTGCAAAAATGTCAGCCATTTAGGTGTACAGCCTCTGGCACACTGACATGTAATTAGTTTTATATGTTGCTCTGTTGGGTTGCTCCATTTAAGTTCTGTGTGTATATGACACCCAGGGTTTTAAACATTTAAGGGAAAACCAGAAAATGTCAGGGAATTTGATAGTTATTAATTGATAAGAGGAATTATATTAAAAATAATACATTTAACATTTAAAATATTTTACATCAAATGTAAAACAATACATTCAATATTCTAAACCATTCAAATGATTATTTTTTAATATTAAATTATACAATTTAAATATACATTTCTTTCTGCTAAAATAATATAATTTAATGAAATATTTATCAAAGAATTACATTAACATGCAAATATTAAATAATACTTTTTATATTTCAATCAAATCAAATGTAACTTTACTTAAATTGTTGCAATATCAAAATGTTTGAATGGTTTATATGTTCATAGAACAAAAAACTTGTAAAAATGTTACTTTAATCATTTAAGATTTAAGTAAAAAAAATAAAGTGTCCTGGGGGCAAAAAAACTGTTTTAATGGTTAAAAAAATTCAGTCAAATTTTATTGTAGAAGGTATTTTTTTACTATATCATGAAAATGAAAAAAAAAATTATATGTAACTTTAATAGTCAAAAGAGTGGATTAATTTAATAGCTGTATTTACTTTTTTTTAATATATATTTATAAATTATATAAATTTTATATTTTTTTTAATATATAATAAATATATAATATTTTTTTCTATTTATTTT
This sequence comes from Sinocyclocheilus anophthalmus, assembly GCA_018155175.1. NCBI lineage: Eukaryota > Metazoa > Chordata > Actinopteri > Cypriniformes > Cyprinidae > Sinocyclocheilus > Sinocyclocheilus anophthalmus. Next base: position 46,686 of record JADLZN010010683.1, on the reverse strand, counting down.
TTCAGCTCGGCACCCTCTACAAAATGATGTATACAATCTTGATCCAGTAATCAGGAACATCTGGAGAAGTCATTGAACCCTTTGCACAAAAAGCCCAGAGCCTGAGCATGCATCAGTACTCCGCACATAGGAGAGGAGAGGGCACTGCCACATAGAAACAGGCCTACATGAAGTGCATTGAAAAAGGTCTCGTTTCAAAACTGGTCATCTGGCATCATGTTTGCTTACAAAACTGAAAACATCTTTGCTTGTAAGACAAATGTGAAGCTTGAAGGCTCAGGAAGGCTTAGGTGCATTGTTTTAGTTTAGCTGCTGATACTGAGCTGAAAAAGTTTCTTTTTAGGCTTAAAGGTGCCTTAGATGAGTTGCGTCCGGGTCAACAACTGTAAAGAGTTTAATGTCTTTTACTCGGTTTGATTTGTAAATATGTCCCACAAAGAGAATAGCTAGAGCAATGGCAGCATGTTGGCTCTGTAATTCATAGATTAATGGCTTTCATTTTTGTTCTGAATTCAATGATTAATGTTCGTGAATGTTGGTCATCTAATTGCAGAGTTTGTGGTTTGAGGGCTCTTGCGTTTTCCCTTGAGGCATCTGCAGACTATCCCGGTGTCTGGTTTTCATTTCCACACAAGAATGCTGACAGCCCTTGCCTGAATTTTTGGAGGTTTTTAAGGGGGGAAAAATCAGTGGAAGAAACGCTCATGCTTTCCGTTAAGTTCACTTTGCTCCTTTATATAAAATCTCACAATGTCACTCTTTCAGTTTGGCTCTCACGGAGGGACTGGTTTATAGAGGTCAGTGTGTAAAAACGCTCCATTGTGTTTCTAAACTCGCTGAACTGTGCCACCAATGTAAGAATGGGTTCTGTTGAAGCAGACCGCCTCAAGAAAAAGAAATGTTTTCAGCAGGATTTCATGGCCATTAGTTTACAGCCACAGAGATATAGGGCTATGTGTTAACATTTCACTCCAGGAAGCTCAAGACAAATTGAATGAAAGGCTTGCACATATGTACATTTTCGGATGTCAATGTACTTTCTCCTGCCCTACTTTAATATGCAGAGACAATTATGAGTAAGCCATTGGTAGGTTGACTTCCTGAACGGTGTGTGTTAGGGGCGGGACTTCCTGTTTGGCTGAACAATGATGGAGGCGGGGCTGTGGAACTGTCTGAGTACCCTGTTTTATAGCTTTATTTTATTTATGCTGCAAGTGGTACAGAAATTGCACCCATCTATCTAATAGCATTATTACAATTAAAATCAGTTGCATTCAAAACAACTGGTCACCACAGTTTTTTTTTCTTAAGTTATAAGAAAATTAATTGCTTGGCCGTGCAAAAGAAAATCCCTATGAAATGTGATTGGCAGTGTTTATCTTAGTATCATTATATATTATTGTAGTTATTTTATTAATACTATAGTTATTAAATTAAATTTTCTAAATTTCGGTATTTTTATGTGCTTTTGCCATTTTTATTATTATTATTTTTTTATATTTCTATATAGCTTAGTTTTTATTTTAGTTTTAGTAATTTTAGTACTTCAACTTATTTGATTTCAGTTAGATGCCAAGGCCACATTTCAAATTTCCATTGAAATAAAATTGAAAACTTAAACTTAATCTTCAGCTTCATTTCACTTTTTTTTTTTTTACAGTTTTGCTTTCAGTTAACGATAACAGGAAGTGTATAAATGTTTAGCATATGTAATGCAAAGTATGTCTAATTAGATTAATAAATGAGGTATATGCATTTTATATATGTATCATCGTGGTCATGTGACGCATGACATTTCATTCCTTTATACATGTTTTCACATACAGCGGATTGACAGTAAAGCTCTTGACTTGTGGTTTTCACTGCTAGTTCACTACTTTGGTGGTTCGAGTGAGTGTTAGCATGGTGTTTTCGGTTGCTAGGTTGTTCTGAATGGTTGCTAGGCCCAAGTCAAAAGAGCTCATGCCCAAGTCTGTGATATTTAGTATTTTCTTTCAATGAATGTCAACGGTATTTTTTTTTATCTGGCAATAGCACACCTCTCTTCTACAAGCCACATAGTTTGAGGTACAGGATCATTCATGTTCTGCAATGAGGAAATTCATTCACACTTTGTGCTCCGTTCTCTTCTGCTGATCTTAGAGATCATCTCAAATTGTTTTAGGACTCTGTCAAAGAGTAAAAGCCTGCGGTCCAGCATAATACACTGTTCCTCAATACAGACTTCTCCTTGAGAGACATGCCACGCTTCTCAGCATACAGTAGAGCCAAACGCGCTCACGTCCAGAAATAAAAGAGGAGAGTGAGAGTCTGTGTGAAGCTCAGGATCAGAGTGTGGATAATACGTATCTTGATGTAAACCAGACACTGAAGAGGCCGTTTCTATGAAGTATGTGTGTATGACAAGTACGGTGTGGTGTAGAATATCAGCTGTGTTTTCATCTCTGAACAGAACATGTGACGACTTCTGTCTTGTTTCTACATAGATGAGATGGAGAGCCTATTATTTGCAGAGATGCATATTATTTGAAATAACAATTTGCCTTATTAATAGCAAATAATACCAAACTGGTTACGTAACTAGAACTCTTTCTTTTATATATATATATATATTTACATAATTTTTATCAAATTAACTTTATGATCGTTGGTTTTATTTTGTTTTTAATATATTTATGTATATTTTTTGTTTGCTTTAAAATAAAAGTAAAAAAAAATGTGTGACATCACATTTTATATAGTCATATATGTGACCCTGGACCACGAAATCAGTCATAAGGGTCAATTTTTTTGAAATGGAGATTTATACATCATCTGAAAGCTTAACAAATAAGCTTTTCATTGATGTATAAATGGTTTGTTGATGATAGATACAACTATTTGAAAATCTGGACTCTGAGGGTGCAAAAAAAATCAAAATTTAAAAAAAAAATTAAATCATCTTTAAACTTGTCCAAATGAAGTTCTTAGCAATGCATATTACTAATCAAAAATGACGTTTTTGATATATTTACGGTAGGAAATTTACAAAATATCTTCATGGAACATGATCTTTACTTAATATCCTAATGATTTTTGGCATAAAAGAAATATCTATAATTTTGACCCATACAGTGTATTTTTGGCTATTGCTACAAATATACCCCAGCGACTTAACACTGCTTTTGTGCGCCAGGGTCACATTTGATCTAATCAAGTCAAGCCTGCAGTCCATCACTGTTCAGATGTAATGTTGTAAGTCTTCATTCAGAGTCAATAGATTCACTGCAGATGTCCTTCCAGAATCCAAATGAACTGAAAAGCTCCTCACTGCTCTTTTTACTTTGTTTTTCTGGCCAGAAAGAGCATTTCTCATAGAATAATCGAACATCTCTTCACTAGCCAAGTAAACATTGCCCTCCGTCATTGTTTATGTATGTGTTTTCTACTGAATGCGTGTGTTGTTTTGTTCTTGACTTGCTGGACGTGCCTGTCATATTTTTGTTTCCGTGCTACATCTCACCTGCCCGGAAGGTTTTGGAAGTGAAAGATGCAATTTATGCAACTGATCAAGGACGATCTTTGTGTAGAGCAAAATAAATCGATTTCCCTTGAAAATAAATTACTACACCTATTTCATCTGACCTGTGCTTTTACAAAAAAAAGAATTCAAAATCACAGTTGCTGGACTGTGGTCATAAAGACAGAGATCATTTCTATGCTTGTCCTTTAGACCTTCCATACAAAGAGAAAGAAAGTATTCATCCATATTTAACACCCAGACGAGCAGAAACTGGCAGCTCTTTTATATTCCTTCAAGTGATCGTTCACCCCAAGTAAACTCATTAACCTTTCACATTAGAAAGAAAGCAAAATATTTGGAACGACATGAGGGTTTCAGCGCCTGCAGAACCTCTCATTCACTAGATTTGTTGTATTCTGTTAAAATGCTCCTCATATCACCACAAGCTTGTTATTGATGGAAACCCTGCAGTCAACTGAGGTGCCAAACACCGTTATTACTTTAATAAAGAACAAGGCATGCATTGTTCTGGTTTGACATACGTAGAATACAAAGACATTTGATTACATAACAATCCTTGTAATCCATTGGCTGAATCTGAAAGAAACGTCTGTCCCTATTGCTATTCCAAAAGATTAAGTGAGATAAGTTCAATGGGAAATGCTCGAGTCATGGATGTGGAGATAGAGAGCAGGTGGAGGCAGGCATGACAGGGAATTAATTCTTCCTCCGAGCATTTTAAGGCAAGGCTCGACATGCACCAGATTTAACAAGAGCATGGATTCAAAAGTTTGGATTCAAGCCCTCAAATAAGAGCAGTGTTCATTTCAAAATATCCACCTTATTTTTAACACAAGATAAGGCGATGTTATTTGTAACTTGTTGTGTTTGTTTGTAACTAATGTGTGAAGCTTTCAGTGGGGCTGCTCAATTATGGCAAAAATCATAATCACGATTATTTTGGTCAATATTCAGTATTAAGCTAGCAGCCTACTACATAAATTGAATAATCGAATGTAAAATAAAACAGCATAGTCTTCACTGTAAGAATGAAACTTCTTTTGTTTCTTATTAAAGCTACAAAAGTCCTTCAGTCAAGAGCAGTGAGTGATTTTGGCTTTGTCTTTTATGGTTTGATTAATATGAAGCACACAGTCAGCAGCAGGAATATTAGGCTGCTGTCACTTTAAGAGCTGCACGTATCCAATTTACTGTTACGCATGTATTCTCATTCTCAACTGTTTACGTTCACTTATTACATAACCGACGAAGGTTTATGTGAATAATCACCAAGTGCCACATTTTGACACATTTTTTGCATTTATTTGACCGTTTAGGCGTGCACCTTATGCTAAAAGTTGACTTTACGTCTTCTGTTCCGTCTCTGAGTGCATGCACAGAAAGCCTCCTGAGGAACAGCGCAAGTTCTCTTTCTTGCTTTTAAAACATGTATAAATCTAATCAATTTTAATAAATTAAGCACGTCCCATTTTGCAAAAGTCATGTTACAAGATTTTACGGGGGCTTTTATGGAAAAGCAAAAGCGCAATTTTCACACAGATTTACAGAGTTTCGATTAATAAAGCATAATTTTTGCACAATTACTTGAATAATATTATGTTGTGACTTCAAAACAATTTAATATGCTGGGAGATTTGAAACCGATGCTTTTGAATTTTAGCATCACACATATCCAGCTTCATATATATGGGTTTTCATAGGCGATAGGTTTGTTCTCACGGAGTACGGAGACGTACTTAAGAAGGGAGGAGCTCCGGTTCGAATCCCGTGTAGTACGGTTCGACAGAACAGTTTCAAATATATATATAATATATATATATATATATATTATAGTATATATTATGGAAGTTCAAAATGGCACGGTTTTTGCATCAACAAATGCATTTTTATATCAGTTTTGCATTTGTTAACACTATCGGGTAGGTTTAGGGTTGGTTTTGGTGTATGGCATATTTCCAACACGATAGACCATTCACTTTTAGCTAGAGTCCCCGGATATTTGAATTCTGAACAGCCACAAAACGAACCTGAAGCAACGTAATACAAACACAGCAATACGTACCTATATCAACGTAAAAACGTGCCAGGGTTTGCACCATATTGAACCCGTGTTTTAGCGCCACTCAGTGGACGTTTCTCTTTGAAACTGCGGCGAAACGTGCAGTAAAAATGGTGTTGCAGAAAAGTACCCAGAGGTACGTATTTTTATGAGACCAGGTTAAATGTATGAAGCACTAAAATATTATTCAATCTAGAAACATTACATTGAACTTATAGATGGATGGATGGATAGATAGAGTTCCCTAAATATATTAAAAAAAATAACAAGCCAAATTGTTTAAAGGGGTGGTTCACTGGGTTTTTTCTAGGCTTGATTGTGTTTATGGGGTGCAGTCTAACATGTGTTAATGCTTCGTTTTTTTTTAAAAAACGCATTATTTTTCTCATAATTTATCTTTATTCCACACCGCTCTGTACCTTCTCCTATAAACGTGCTTATCATTTCCTGCTTTTATGAAGCCCCACACTCAGAAATAGGCGATGGGCTCTGATTGGTTAACTAGCCCAGTGTGTTGTGATTGGCTAAACCGCCTCTAGTGCGCGTCTAATTGTCCCGCCCCTCTCCTCAGCGGCATGTGCTCCGGTTGTATTGTAAACAACCGCGTCGTTAATATCGCTTATCAGTTTGAGCCCGATTGAGAAGCAGAGGATATTATTGAAGAGGATCGTGCAGGTTAAGCACGGCTTTTAATGGTAGGCCTATGTTTTTTGTTTGTTGTTGTCTCATACTTTTAGATACGCTGTTATTTGTAAATGCTACTGCTTATGTTAACTTTTAATATACGGTTTTATCCTGATTAAACTTTATCAGTACGTCAACTGCATCGCCGCCATGATTTTTTTTTTTTTTTAACGCTTCCATGCTATGTAAATAAGTGTATAATTGTAACGTTCCTTGTTGGAGCTGAGCTGAATGAGAGAGAGAGAGAGATGCAGAGCGTGTGCAGAGCAGTGTGGGGATGCGAGGAACAGTATTGAGAACCACTGCTTTAGAATATTGATTTTGAAACTTGAGAATCCATTAGAATCGTTAGAAGACAGAATCGTGATTCATATATGAATAGATTTTTACATGCACCTCTAGTTTTCTCTTCCTCTTCTCTAAAGCAGCGCAGGCCTCACCCCCTTTGCTGCCTTTTCCCGAGGGTGGGGTTTATCTGGGTTTGTGATGTCACAAGCCCGGGAAGTAACTCGTTGTAGTCCCTACCAGCCGTTTTTGTAGGCATTAAACTGCCAGAATTTTAAAAGACGATATCTCCGTTTGCATTGAACTTTCAGCTTCGTAACTTTGCAGATATTGTTTATGCTCAAACAGCAACATTACACACTAACTAATGTTAAAAAAGTGAAATCGCAATCAACCACCCCTTTAAAAAAAGTATTGAATTATTAGTTATAGAATGGTAGACCGTTATATTTATGTGTAATTCAGATGTATGAATAATGTTTGCATGATTTTGCAGTTTTATGTATGAAGGGCCATTCACACCAAGTATGATAACTGTAACAAAGTTTTAGAGAATAGGGATGTCCACACTACAGCTTTAACAATTTAAGTGCACCAACATTTAAGTGATTATTCTTCTCAGTGGTCAAATACAATAAGATGATCAGCTGATTAATGTGTTGCGCCACCTAGTGTGCAGTCATAAAATACATTCTCGGTCAGCAGCACCTGTGAATTAGCCAATTATTTTGCATTCGGTGTTAAAGCACGACTCGTCTGTGTGAAAGGTACTTTAGATTTGTTAAATGCGCAGTTGAATCTCAGTGAAAGGCTGGCCTAGAAAGTCAGTGGACAAAAGGAACTGGCAACCGCACAATGCTTTTAGTCTTTCTCTGCCCTTGAGCCAGACTCTTCGTTTTGTTGGATGACATTTCTTGTGTTCCACTTCAGTAGGTTGTCCTGGACATTTAGTCTGCGTCGAGTTTGTGAGCTGGAGTGTCTTTACCAATGAATGCATCCATTCTTGTTTTTCAGAGCTGTCTAATAGAGATTTCTAATAGCATTGGCATTTTGAAAACATCTGCAGTGGTACAAGACTGCAGTTCTTTGCAAGACCATCTTTATTGATTCGTCCCACACTGGACTTGGGGGTTTTAATTGCCTAAGCACTTCATTTGCTCTGGAGTGCAAATAGATAAGTTGAAGTCAATAGATATGATCTATTTGGTTGCCTCATCTGAGGGATCTCTGGGTGTGTCGGAAGTCAATGAGTTCAGAAACATAACCCATGATAAATGGTCCCTCTCCCTGGTGTTAGTCAAGAGCCCAGTAGCATTATTCTGATTTAGCTGCAGGCCAGACAGTGAAGGTTGACTAATGCCAAGTTTCAGATAAAAGCATTTCTCCAGATCACCAAATGAGAAATTTCAGCTTTGCAATAGCTCTCAGCTGAAAGAAATCGTTCTTTAGAAAACTGCTAGTCAAATTTAAATTCAGAATAATGAATAAATAATGAGGGACACTCGAAGCTTTTACTGGACTTTTAATTTAGAATATCATGTCATCTACCATGCTACTTTTCTTGTTTTCTACAATATGCTATGTCAGGTTTCTTTATTTCTTCATGAAATATCTGTATGACCTAGATCAGTGGTTCTCAAACTTTTTGACTCGAAGGCGCCCCATTGTTCACAACAGTATTCAAAGTCTCAGAAGCCCTAGTTTTGCTTACAAATATAACTCATTTTGAAGAAATCTCATTGTTGCGTATAGTCATAATCAGGTGTAGTGGTATTACTTTTATCATGCATTGTTTGTGCTTATTTCATATTCATTTGTGTTTTGTCCTTATTCAAACATTTGGGTTCTATTTTAAAGTTGTTCAGTTTGGTCAGAAGCAATATAAGCCATTATGAGCTTAATGAGAGCAGGTTTCCGATCACCTCAGGTGTTCTCTTGAGATCAGCTCACATAAAAGCCTAACTAGACTCAGGTGTTGCTTCAGGGCTTATTCTTTCTTCAACATATTTATATATTTTCCTCTGTTGCTCAGGTGATTTTCCCCTGGCCAGAGACTCGATGCATGTTCCAGGTCAAATAGCAGTAGTAAACGGAAACAGACACAGTTCTTTTTTTCCTTCGTTCAGTGTCTTTCCATTATGGACTATTTTTCCATTACCTAATGGTGCCTTTCATTTTCAGAGCGGAAGAGAAGCACCTCCCAATAAAAGCTTTGATTCTGACCATGGAGTAAAAAAAACGTTTCCCATATGAAGAGGTGTTAGTGAGGCCAGCAGGGGGTGCTCACCCTGTGGTCTGTGTGGGTCCTAACGCCCCAGTGTAGTGACGGGGACACTATACTGTCAACAAGCATGGTCCTTCGGATGAGACGTTAAACCGAGGTCCTGACTCTCTGTGGTCATTAAAAATCCCAGGATGTCTTTCGAAAGGAGTAGAGGTGTGACCTTGGCATCCTGGCTAAATTTGCCCATTGGCCTCTGATCATCATGGCCTCCTTACAATCCCCATATCTACTGATTGGCTTCATCACTCTGTCTCCTCTCCACCAATAAGCTGGTGTGTGGTGGGCGTTCTGGCGCACTATGGCTGCCGTCGCATCATCCAGGTGGATGCTGCACACTGGTGGTGGATGAGGAGATACCCCCTGACAATGTAAAGCGCTTTGAGTGCCTAGAAAAGCACTATATAAATGTAATGAATTATTATTATATTGTTTTTTTTACTTAATCTTCAAAGACGCAATGTAACGGAAGTAGCAACAGATCTTTTCTTCTGTTTAGTGACGTACATCCGAGTGAAACATATTATTGAAAAAGAAAAAACGTAAGGTGGGAACTTGATTTTGTCTGTTGGCTGATGATGGAGGCGGATCAGAATCCGAGCTTTCAGTCGATTGTAAGAAAGTAGCAGGTAAAAATGAAGTTTGGTCGCATGGTTGAATGGTTCAGAATTATATATGCAACATGCATTTAGAAAATAGATAACTTAAAAAAAAAAAAAGTAAGTTAATTTTTATTTCATGCCAACTTTGAATAGAGCAAAAAAAGTGGTATTTATTCATTTATTTTATTTAGAATATCCAAGCTGCTCCTATCTATATAACAAAAGTAGATGCTGTTAGGCTCCAAAAATAATTTAAAGCCATTAAAAATAATAATTCTTTCAAATATAAAATAATTTAAGCACATTATATAATACCCAAAGATTGCAAATACTTTGAACTGAGGTTAAAATGTCACCAGAGCCACATTTTGGTTGTGCAAGATAAAAGATGAGTGATATTTCCCATATAGTGATTCCTGTAGGCTTCAAGATATGCTCAGTGAGGCAAATTGCATTGACCTTTGCGATTAACACCCTACTAACAGCGGTATTTGCTTTGTACAATTGAATCTCTGTAATCTGAGGAACATCCCACAAAAAACAGCTGCAGTGCATTTTTCTTGCCATTTTCCCAGGCAGCGCTTGTAGAGTGAACACTAATTTATCACCAGCCCCACCGGAGAAGACTGATGCAAGCTGCATTCACTGTCTCCTCCAGAGTTTTCCCTTTGCATCCCATTATTCTGTCAAGGTCTAATGTTGCTAATAGCAGGGCTGTTGACTGATAAGTGGTCCACATTCAGACCAGACCAGATTTTAAAGATGAATGCCAGATTTTTTTTTTTCTTTTTTCATTCATCAGAAAGAATGTATTGTATGTATTTATTTTTTATTTTTTGAGGGTTTAATCCAAACATCTTTCTTTCTTTCTCACAGCAGGGCCTGTCCACCTTCTGCCAGCAGTGTTTTATAGTGAACATTTCATTGTATTGTGGATTATATGCATGGTTTTTGGCATGAGCTTGTATTTCATATTAACCCTGAATATACTTTCTAACATTGTTTGGCTGTAATGGACATGATGCAGGCTTTATTCATATGAGTCAATGAATACATTGCAGAAACATTAGGTCCAAAGAATGTCATAAAACAACACCTATAATAAATCAAAATTTAATTACAATGCATTTAAAATCTTTACAGGTTTAAACATTTGCCAAAATGAATGGTTAAAGTATTTATAAACATCATAAAAGCTTAGAATGAACAACTTGGAAGTTGTCTGTGGATACAATTACAGGTTAGTTGTTAAAGGTTATAAGGCTCTATTTGCTTGATTTTGCCTTGCAGAGGCTTGCAGATCATTCCAGGCCATGATACTTATGCCAAAGCTTTATATTTGATACTCGGAGATCATTTTGCCAATTTCAAGGTACTTCTTTATTACAAGTCCTTATTTAAGTGGAATGCTTTTCTAAGTTGTAGTGTCCTATACAATGACGGCACACAAGCAAGTTTAAGGAGTAGTTCACCCAAAAATGAACATTTCTTTATCTAAACAGATTTTTGTAATGTAGCATTGCATCAGTGTCTCATCAATGGATGCTCTGCAGTGAATGGGTGCCGTCAGAATGAGAGTCCAAACAGCTGATAAAAACATCACAAGTAATCCACACCACTCCAGTCCATCAAGTAACATCTTGAGAAGTGAAAAGCTGAAACAAATCCACCATTAATAGTTGTTTCTAGTCAAAATACGAGTCCATAATCCATAATAACGCTTCCTGAAAAAGCCCATCTCCTGTTGTTCTGTCACATCAAAAGCCACCCACATATTTCTTTAGAGCAGTTTTGGACTGTAAATTGTGTTTGATCTGTGCAGATTTCTCTCCTGATTCAAATGAGATGACTTTTTCACAAGTTTTGGGTGAACTAGTCCTTTAATGGGCATTCATAACTTCTGAAAACATAGGCTTCTTCATAGAAAACTCCAGGAAAATGATGAATTGTAGATGATACAAAAGTAGCCAAGTTGTGACATTGGAAGATGTGAAACATGGTGGCAAAGAAATCTTATGAATATGATTTATTTTGCAGTGTTATTTTAATTTCCCGTGCTGTATTTTTGCAATATATTAAGGCTTTTCTCAAAGGAGACAACAAATGTAAAGTTAATCACTCACATCTCGTTTTGCTTTATGTAAAATAACAAGCCTAGACTCACTGGGAAAACGTCTCTACCAACATTTTTGCAAAACTCCAAAAATGTACAGCTATAAATACCATTCACACAATGCAATTTAAAAAAAAAACCCAATCTCATGAAAGTGCGTATAAATAGTATGCCAAATGAAAACTTGTGGTATTGATACGCAAAAATGGACTTTGGCGTGTATATACTACGCAATGGCTAGGATTAGGGTTGTGGGGATGCGTATCATATGTATGCGAAAACTGCATATCCTATGCACGCCAATAAATTGTGTATAATATGCACGCCAAACACGTGTGTAGCATATACACGCCAAAGTCCATTTTTGCTATCAATACCACAAGTTTTCGTTTTTATTTGGCGTACTATTTATACTAATTTTCATGAGACTGGACTCAAAAGAGACGGTAAAACACCAGCTATTTTATTTATTTATTTTTTTGCTTAAATTATGATTACAGGGCAGATTATCAATTAATGAAGACTCACTTCCACAAGGTTCCTTGCACAATACTATGTTATCGCCTCAAAACACTTTTAGTGCATGATTTATAAATCGTTAGATTTCAATGTTTGCATCACACCGTAGCTCACCCGGAACTGCAAATCCACTTGGTTTAATATTTAGAAGGTAATGACATGCAATCATTTTTATATGGAAGTATCATTTTTTTGATTTCTTCCTCAAAGTAAAAAAAAAAGCCACAATTATAAGAAATAATTAAACTAGGGAAACTATGAATTTATTTACATGCTGTTAATTAAAATTCCAAAATAATTTTGTCATCACAAAGCCAAGTAGTATTATTTTATGTGCACTGACATACTGGCTTTAGCACTTTGGAAAACACATCAGTCACTGGACATGGTTGTAAAGTATTATAAGTTGAGAAGCCTTCCAGAGCTTTAAGCAAGTCTCCAACATTTCTCAAAGCTTGAAGACCATTATTAAGAATTATTCAGCACAAAGCAGTTGTTAATGTGGCCAGTTGAGTAATAAAACCTGCAGTTTGTTCCAGCCTTCTAAACACTGGAGCGGCGGTGTAAACCGTAGATAACCATGGGCACTGTGCTTCATTATTTCACAGCTAGTGTGAGATAATGAAATATCCCTTGAAAAATGCAGGATTCACTGCCAGTCCATGTCAAGGTAAACAACTACATGACTCTCGACCGAATCCTCTTGATTTCTGCTCTGTTTTGGTTTAATCATTGTTTGACCACATTCGAGCACAATATTCTGCTAACGGTCGACATCAAATTGATGTCCTCATTGCCGTCAGTTAGTTACGTCTGAGCAGATCAAAACCAGACCCCTGTCGTTGCCTTGGTGATGCATCATTTGATGACCGCCGCAAGCCAAGCTGGAAACCGTTTGGAGTCCAACCAAGTCAGAAGAGCATAAATCAGTGAAGTTCACCAGCAGGTGATCTGTTCCTATAAGCTCCAGACTCCCGTCTTTCTAGCCCACGCGTCTCATCTAGTGTTTGTAACGCATTACAAGTAATGCAAGTTAGGTAATCTGATTACTTTTTTTCAAGTAACTAGTAAAGTAACACCAGTTACTTTGTTTTCCCGTGTATTGTCTTGTCCTCATGTTGAGAGAAATCAGGAGTGAGTGCAGAGGCGTTGTGTGCGCTTATAATTAAATAAGTTACATAACACACACATACTTTATGTATTTAATCCCATTTTATTCAGTGTACCGCAGCAACAAAACCGCGTTTAAGTCTTAAGTCGCTGGGGTATATTTGTAGCAATAGTCAAAAATACATCGTATGGGTCAAAAAATTGATTTTTCTTTTATGCCAAAAATCATTAGGATATTAAGTGTAAAGATCATGTTCCATGAAGAAATTTTGTAAATGTCCTACCGTAAATATATTCAAACTTCATTTTTGATTAGTAATATGCATTGCTAAGAACTTCATTTGGACAACTTTAAAGATAATTTTCTCAATATTTAGATTTTTTTGTACCCTTAGATTCCAGATTTTCAAATAGTTGTATCTACAAACCATACACCAATGGACAGCTTATTTATTCAGCTTTCAGATGCTGTATAAATCTCAATTTCGAAAAATGGACCCTTATGACTGGTTTTGTGGTCCAGGGTCACATGTGTGTCTTTGCTGCTGACCTTTGATGATCCAATCCAACCATACTAATATGCAAAAATTACCTTAGATAAACAATTGTTTCATTTTTGTAATTGCTGAAGAGTGCTGAACTTCTCCTGCGTCCTGTTCTTCATGTAATCCAGAATAGCAGCACAGCTGAAAGGTTTGTATGAGCTGCGCCCTCTACTGTACAGATCTGAATTTACATTCCCTTCAGCCTGAGGCGCATTCATTTCTCTTGTGAAAGGTATTTTACATTTGCCAAAAATATAATGTTTTTATATCAAAACAAACAAGCAAGCCCAGGCAAGTAATGCAAAAGTAATGTAACGCATTACCTTCCATAAAAAGTAACTAAGAAACAATTAGTTACTTTTTTAGGGAGTAATGCAGTATTGTAATGCATTACTTTTAAAAGTAACTTTCCTTAACACTGGTCTCATCCTTCCCCAGTTCAAAGCTTGTGTTTGGTCTCTCCTGAAAGACAGCTGGAGGCAGATTGGAACCGGATCTCCTGTGAAGACCACAAAGCTGAAGGTAGATCCAAACAAATCTACAGATTGTTCCTCTTACGTCAATAGGAACCAAATGTTGGTTTGATCTTTGAGCTTTCGGTTAGATTCTCTGCATAGTGTTGATGTGCGTACAGACTATAATGTGGCGTGACGGCGTGCAGCTGCGGGTAAGAAACCAAACAGAAGGATTGTGCCTGAGCCATGGTTTATTGAAATGCTTATACAAAATCACAGGTAGACAATTTATCTTAAGCAAATAAAAGGGATACATTAGCTGAGATGATCCAGAGGTTGTTTTTGTAAAAGTCTTAAGGTTCAGTCACATTAGTGAAATTTCACTGGAAAAAATGTCCATATTCTGTTGTCAGTAGTGTAGAGAGGTATGAAGCAGCTCACAGAGAAGACACTTTCAAACCAAGCAAGGTGGCGGATCAGCATGACCAACTTGAACCTGTTGCAAAATCTGCTTGGGGAATATTTCACTCCCATTCGAAATTCCCAATCATGTGGATTCCTATTGAAATTATTAGATTTTGCCAGCAAAAATTTACCGAACAATGGTAAATGTGACCTCACTTGTATTCTTAAGGACGAGGACTATAACGATAACAATAAAGATATATCATTCAAAATGTCCACTCAACTATAACAACATAGTGGAACAATATTGTTGGAATCGCTTTCAAAATAATTGTTTTCCAGCTGATGAATGATATAAACATCGACAGCCAATCAGAACCCCTCCTGCTTTAAAAAGCTTGAGTATTTAAAGAGGCAGATGACAAAATGGCAGTGCGAAACTGTTATTTTACATTGGTGTGGACGCTAATATAATTATCAATATAGTTAACGGTAAGAGCCATATCTACACCTTTTAAAGGGATAATTTACCAGAAAATTACAAACCTGTATGGATTTCTTCTATGGAACACGTTAAAAAAAACAACTTTTGTCAGTCACAAAAACTCATACAGGTTTGGAACAACATGAGAGTGAGAAAATGATATGGATTTATTTTAAGTTAGCGCTAAACTAACACTTTTAACCCTCTGGTGCTGCTCCAAATTTGTCTTTTTTGTTTGTTGGTTTTTTTGTCCCCAATTAAATGAATGTACTATATTCTAGTTGTGTTTGTATTTAATATTTAGTATTTTTAGGGGATTTCATGGTACTAACTTATATTTATGGAATAGTTATTATCCATTTATTACCTGTTAACCACTTTTTGAGCATAGACCTGAAAATTAAATTTCCAACTTAAACTGTTGTAAATCTTGAATGCGTTGGAGCACAGACTTACATTTGGTCTCTTTTTAAGTAAGCCACTTGGCAGATTAAAAAAATGTTTAAAAAGGTTAGAAGTATATCATTATTAAAAATGCTATATACTATTTTTGCTAAATACTAAATTTTTGTTTTTTTTTTATGAGAATGTTTTTTTCCAAAACTGAAAACAGACAAGTTGTGTTCCACATTTGAGGTTGATATCTCAAAAAAAAAAGAGCTTAGTAAGATTTTCTTTGATACCACATGTTTCCACTAGATGAAGTTTGTTTCCAGTGCCACAAACCGAAGAAGTGTGACTTTTTTTCAGAACCATTTAACCTTTTTGAATAATTTTTTGTGTTCACATAGCAAGTGCCAAAACCAAGTTTCGTACCATTCTAAAGAAAAAAATTAAAAATTTCAAAATGACCGAACAGCACCAGAGGGTTAACAGACATTTTTAATATTAGCAGTAAACAGCTATGCTAATGTATCTGGCTGTTGGAAAACAGCCGTAATCTCGACTGTAATAGTCATCTGAGATGTTCTTCAGAATTTCACATGAATGGGTTTGTTCTTTCGTAGCCATTTCGAGAGTTAATTCAGAAATTAAGTGCCGTATGGACGCGTCTCATCTTGTGTTCCTGGCCTTCACCCTGGTTTCCCGTGTCCTCCTGAATGAGCTCCATGAGCAGATCCTGTAGCTGTTTTCTCACGGCCCGCGAACGTTTGGCGTCCTCCCCGCCGTCTATCTCAGCGCACTCCTGCACGGCTCGCTGCAGCGCCACCTGCAGGGGTAGCCCCGCTTTAGCACCGAGCAGCGTGGGAGAAAACCAAGGCCTGAAGATCTTCTCACAGATCACCTGCGGAGAGACAGAAAGAGAGAAGCATGACAGCTATCGACCCCAAAGGGAAAAGCATGGGTATGGATGAGGGAAGCAGCCATTAGCGCCATCCTGGTCTCGTTTCATCATCTCCGGAGCAATCATCAGCCATATTCGCTATGTGTGCCGTTTGAAAGCAATGGTCTCTTCGACCCAAAGGCCTGAATGTTACAAAGCCCTCATTGTTCTGAATGGCAGGCCATACAATGGGAAAGTAGAGGTCACCAAGGGTTGCGTTAAGTGATCGGGAACGGAGAGATGGGCTCTGTCTCAGCCACCTGTGGCCCGGAGCTGGACTTGGTTTCATGCGACCAGCTCGTCTGTTAGCTTGCTCTCCTTAAGGGGAGTTGGCACTGACAGCAGGTGTTGAATACGAATGAACCGCAATGAACAGATGAAAGACGTTGCGTGACTGCGGCAAAGTATCTTCTGGAGAAATTAAACCTGCATTTACTGGTAATGGTGGCAGCATTCTGGAAAACAGTATTTATTGTCTTCTACTTATTTTTGTAACTTTTCCCCCTAATGTGGCACAGATCTGTTTTCATGGAAGCTTATGTCCACCACAGAACCTTTAATTTTACAATACTGAATTTATATCTCACAATTCTTAATTTTTTCTCAGAATTTCAAGATATAAACTCAGAATTGTGAGATACAAATTAGTAATTGTAAGTAAAACTTTCAGTGTCATAATTGTGGGATAAAAAGATGCAATTATCTTTTTATGAGGGGGGTTATATATATATAATATAATATACAAAAAACAAATTCTGTTATGACAATAAACTTCCATAGTTTTTTGCTAAAATCATTTGATTTTACACAATCAATGTCTGATCTGAGCTACTTGCATATCTGGTAATAAATCATATATTTATGTTTTTTATATGATTGTTCGTTTATCGTTTTTTTTCCTCCAGTATAACTTAAGTGGTATAACCACAATTTTTTGTAATTTTAACTCAATGTGGCTTCATTTGTATTCTTAATGTCATTTAAGTTTTAAAAATGTTTAATTTGAAACTATAGAACTAAGATGAACATGCCAGGGCAGGGTGTTTCTCACACACGGGTCAGTTTAGAAACATCTGATATGTGCTATGTTTTTAAAAAAGTCATGTGAACAACCTCTCAGAAGAATTAGAAAATTGGAATTGTTGGCTTGCAGTTTGAATTCATGTAGATTTATTACACAAACGTCTTGTGCAAATGTAGCTAGTCTCAAATGAGCTGTAGCCTGTTGCGGTTGACCGTAGCCACAACTGATGATGATCTGTTACTCGCCCAAAATAAAAGGTGCTTTCTTTGTTCGACCCTGTTAACCCCCATTGTGTTTAGGAGCAGTAATGACCGCGCCATCTGATTCCCTTCAGCGTTATCATGAACCATTAACATTCCCTGCATTTTTCTTGGCAATGTTTACGGCTGAAGAACGACTGTCTCCTCCGGCTATTTTACTGGTATTCCTTTGTGACATTTTTCCAAAACAAAATTATTTTCTTTTCACTTTCAGCACCTTACCACATATATAATTGCTAACCACATACTCCATAGGATTATTGAATGCTGAACTATAGAAGAATTGATGCAAATTAAAAAATTGCAGTAAACAATGGAGTCAGAATAATGAATGCCTCGCTCACCTGAAGGTTACTGTTTCTGCGTTTTGGCCCACATCTGTTTTTAGCTTTATCACACTTGGAAATGCAGTCGAAGAAGTTGCAGTCATTGTCACTGGTGCAGTTCTGCTCAAGTATGTCTCTCATTTTGGGCTCAAAAAAAGCCATGTCCACATCTATAGCCACCACCTGACCAGTGAAAAACAAAATAATAATCACAAATATAAAATATATATATACAGCGGGTCATATAAATAATCTGGTATTAAAAATCTAATTGAAACCTAGAAACCGAAAAAGAAGTTGTAGAAAAATAACGAAAGAATATTTCATATTGTGCATTATTTCTAGGGCACTAATCAACTAAGTGACAATTTTCTCACAAATTAACGAGCTCCTTTGTATATGTCAGGTGTTCCTGCTTACACTGTAAAAAATCAAATACTAAAACTAATAATCAAGAGTAGATAAAACTAAAAATATTATATTATTTGTAATGAAAAAGTATAGTAATAATATTCTATATTTCAGATATAGATAGATACTGTGTACATATCCTCTGCGGTCAGCGCTTAGACGAATAAGATACAGTAGGCATCGACAAAGCTGTTCTTCTGTTGCCTCATGCGGAGCTTTTGGTTTTATCTGAATATTAATGAGAATTTGTGAATGAAATTAACATATGCTTCTACATAAACAGGACAGGACAGTCAGTGATATGTCCAAAGTGTTTACAAAGCCAATACAGACTCTTCAGAAGAATCTTAAACGCATATTACTTCATGCTGCGCGTTACCAAAATGGCATATGGCTGATCTGGCATTGATTGATGGGAGTCATAGCAACACAAGCTGCATGATGTCAGGTGTTGTTTACAGTATGGTAGTAAAACCCATTAAACCCTCATTTATCTCAATCTCACCGGCTCCGCTGGAATAACAAGCCCCAGGCAGCAGACTTTTAAGGACAATTTTGGGAAATGTATTTGATCTTTCTTGTGTATATATAGTGTACTATATAGTGTATATGCGGGTCTTAAAAAGTCTTAATTCGTCCTTCCACAATTTAAGGCTTTAAAAAGTCATAAAATGCATTGCAAAAAATGACTCTTCCTCAGTATTTTCATCTTATTTTCAAATACAAATATAAACTAAAGATCCTAAAATCTTGTTTTCTAAATTTCAAAATTAAGTGAGTTTATGCTTGAAACCAACACAATATCTGTCACAAACTTGTTTTCCATTTTGAATTTAGTAGATTATTCTGAGCCCACTGATGTTTGTTCTTGTTTTAATCATAAACTCACTTCATTTTGTTCATTTCTCAGAAAACAAGACTTCTGATCTTGAGTCATTTTGTTTCTCAAGTAAATGTAACTTGATTTAAAACCTTAAACATTTGCTCTGGAAAACAAGCATAAAATACTGATGACGAAGATCACTTTTTTGCGGTGTGATCGAAGTGTTTGGAAACAGAGCTATCCAGGGCTCAAGCTTTTTTTCCTCCCCTAAAATGAATAAAAAAATGTAAAAACATTTTTAAATGTTGCTAATACAACTCCATGTTCCTCCCTAGACATTTGCATTTAGAGAATATATTGACGTATTGTGTTCTCTTCAATTTATGACTACAATTGTATTACTTGGTCTTAAAAAGATTTTAAAAAGTCTTAAATTTACCTTAAAAAAGTTAAGTGTTTACTCACCGTCAGGTCCTTCCTGATAGCAAAGTTCTCTGGTTTGATATCACAGAGGTGAGTGGTGGGAGAAATCGTTCTCGAAATGCTCCACCATCTCTAGAAAGCTCAGAGCCACTCGGGGCACCATGTCTCTCGCGGTTATCGTCTTCTCCTGTCCGCTCCAGGGGCTCTGCGAGGGGCTCAGCGTCAGCTCCTCCAGCGAGAATATGTGCTGGTCCCACGCGTGTCCGGCCGCCAAGTACTCCACGGCGTAAAAGTGCCCACAGGAGCCCAGGATCTTGGCCACGTGGTGGGTTAAATCCTGCAGGACCCTGAGGAAGGTGTACTCCTCCTGCTGAAGGAGAGCCCAGAGCGAGGCCAGCTCTGCTCGCGAGTACGTCCGCTCGTTCTCCTTCAGCTTTTGGCCCCACAAGCGGGGCAATGTCAAGTTAGTTCCTGTCTCCAAGCCCAGAGAGTTCTTGATCTCCAGCGTGGCGTAGAAGACGACATCCAGCGGCGAGAGCTCCTCCTCGCCTCCCGTTCCTCCCGCTGTATCCTGGTACTCCAGCAGAGCTAAAGCCTCATAGGAGGAGAAGTTCTCCAGCTTTGACTTGAGAACGATAGGCGCCCCACGCCAGCTGGCGGCCATGACCTTCTTGCCATTCTCGTAATAGAGGCAGCGTTTGTATTCCACACGACCGGCCACGCAGAGGTCCTCGCAGAGGTCACCGGTCAGAACTCCCTGCTGATACTCGGCACACTGAAGCAGAGACAGTTTTCCCATTAGAAGCGAAATGTGAACAGTGATTGTGTTTTGGCTCCAAGCCATCATATACTTTATATATAATGTTTTTTTCACAATTGCAAGATATAAACTCACAAGTCAGAATTGCATATTATAAAGTCAGAATTTTATATCACACAACTGTGAGAAAACAGTCAGAATTGTGACAAAGTCACAATTAACATTTTTTATTTTTATGCAGTGGCGGAAATGGGCTTCCATATTTTTCATCATTGATAATCAGAAATGTTTCTTATGCATCAAATCAGCATTTTATACTGATTTCTGAAGGATCGTGTGGCACTGAAGACTGGAGTAATGATGCTGAAAATTCAGCTTTGCATCACAGGAATAAATTACATTTTAAAATATATATTAAAACAGAACATTTCAATTGTAATCATATTTCGCAATGCTGTTTTTACTGTAATTTTGGGAAATAATACAAATTTCATAAATAAAATACAATTTAGTATGATCACTAAGCACAGGTCAGAATTATATTATATTCACAAAATGTATTTGAAACATTAAAGTAGACGCTTGCATTTAATATGCATATAAAAACTTTATATTTTGAATTGTTCATTATTTTAATTCCTAGGAAGTCAAGTGCAAGTTTCGTAGTCTCGGTTTTTAATCAATGCTTAATTCCATCTCATATCACACTTATTGAATATGTGCCTATGTTGAGATATGGCACCAGTGCCACCTGTCAGCAGGTTTTACTGGCATGCAGTAAATTCACATATTTAACTTTGCAAAACAGTCTAATAATCATTTTATGCATGTTGTTGCTTTTGCTCTTGCATTTTTCTTTAACCCTCTCATGAAAAATGAGGTAATTACTGGTTGTTGCTGCAGTTTGCACATACACATGTCAGTTCAGGGGCTCCAGGGCTTCGGATGATTTGTGTTCCACAGAGATTACGCCGCAAATCGTCCTCTGTCACCTTCCAGAGTAAACAGCTGTTATCCGCGCTCAGTCCGGCTCTGGTCAGGCTCCTACAGTATCAGCATTGGCTTTAGAATGTTAGCGATATGTTTTCCTTATCATTATCAATCATAATGGTCCAGTGGATGCTCTCCCATTACTTGCTTGTCCCCCTACATAAAATATGTCCTCGGAGTTAAAAAGACCTGCTAAAGGTGTGTGTGAAGTTCACACATTTGTATAAACTTGGCTAAAAATGGCAGTAATAGATTTTTACATTCTCTGAAGACCGTGTGAGTGACTGTCACTATGCCAACATCATGTGGATGTGGAAGTGTTGTTAGTAGAGGACTCGTATTTTAGCTGGAAGCAACGGTTTGAAGTTAAAAATATCTCAATGATGGATTTGTTTCTTACAAACATGCAGCTTTTGGCATCATAAGAAGTTACTTGATGGTCTGGAGTGGTGTGGATTATTGTGATGTTTTTCTCAGCTGTTTGGACTCTCATTCTGACGGCACCCATTCACTGCAGAGCATCCATTCATTTCATCCATACGTTTCTCCAAATCTCTAATGAATAAATAAACTCATCTCAATCTTAAATGGCCTGAGGGCGAGTAAATTTTCAGCAAATTGTCATGTTTTGGTGAAATATTCCTTTAACAACAGTGTATTAAATTCACATCATGTGTACTTTTGAAAGTGAATTTAGCATTATTCTGATTGTGAACACGTATTGAAAGCACAGACTATACTGAAGACAACTAAATTACTGTACACTTCTCTCTCCAAAGACGCATATTATATCTGACTGTGTGAGTGAGCTTCTTCCGCACCAGCGGACAGGTATAAGTAATAATAATAGCCAGCATCAGTAATTAGCTAAATTACTCCCAGTTGGTTGCTTTACCATGACAACACACTTGAAAAAAGCACTTGAATCTCAGAGGTCTGTTATCAGCTCGACTGAGTCTAAACATAGAAAGAGCTTCCTCCCTACAGACCCTCTCATGGGCCTCTCACGGCGTTCATGTGGGCCAAACACGCATGTTGTGCTCTGTGGTCACTCCGCGGCTTCTGTTCTAGGCTGATCTTTTTTTTCAACACTCTTAAGTGCCAGCTAAATTCCCCACATAAATTTTAATTCCCAGACTTTGCTTCAGATGGGACAACAGCTCCCGTCTGCATGTAAACTTTCCCACTGTGAGGCCCAAATCCATTGTATGTTTGTGTTAATTTTAGAAAGCACACTCACTGTGTTTAGCGATTTGAAAAATGAATGTGTGTAGGCAGAGAAAACTGAGTAGTGAGACTCGGCTCGGAGAAAGTGACTTGTTTGTTGTAAATCATGGCTGTGTTTGTAATCTAGGATCACAAAAACTGATCTTTTTTTCCCTTCAGTACATGAAAGAAGATTAAGTGCTGGATTTGACAGTTCTCAGAACATTCTGGCAAGGTTCTTTCAAAATTATGAACAAATGTTTTCCAGTAACGGTTATAGAATGTTATTTTAAACTTATCTGGTCTTTAATAATGTTCAAAACATTAGCAGAAAAAAAAAAACATTTTTTATTCATATTTCATGGACGTTTTTCTTCTAAACGTTTTTAACAAGGGATGTTTTTATGTTACTAGTTCCAGAATGTACAGGGTACATTCAAAAGTAAAGTTCCCCAAAGTTAGACAGAATCCATAAAATTAGAATTTGTCCGACATGTTTCAATGAAGAATGACAACAACAACAAAAATATATATATATATATTTCTGACTTGTTATAGTGTTTTCTGAATTGTTGTTGTGCTTTCTGAATTATTTTGTTTTTTAGATTTGCATTTGCGTTTATAATTTATGTTGTTTTCAGAATTGAGATTTGTTTTGCACTTCTCGGCCACCGTACTGTTTGCATCAAGCATACTATACTGCTATACATGAGTCGTGATTGAACAGCAGTATTAAACCCTGTTACTAACTCATCCTGCACAGTTTGTGCTTCAGACATGAATGATACCTCAACCCGTGTGTATTGTTGAGGAGAGGTGTGCTGTTACTAAGCAATTGCTCTTCCATTTTCACACACACATATGTTTCAACTGTTGGAAAAAACTGAAAGCACACACTCGCACATTGAAGGAGGGAGCATACTGAGCCATATCTAGGGAGCAGAAAACTAAAAGGCTCTTGTGAGTCGCACTAGTAAGCAAGCACAACTCCAGTGCTGAGTGAGGACATGAAATAAGAGGGAAACAATATTTTCTTTATGCTTCTGAGCATGTAAGGTAATGATTAAACATTAGACCCCAGAGAATAGAAGTCTATTTCTGTTGCCCACAGGCTGTATTGCCATCTGGCCTGAGCGCTGGCCAGTCCCGGCATGCCAAGAATGTCTGCATAGGCTGCTCTGGGTCACTCCATCATTTTCACTTTACAAGAAACTCACTAAAACTGGGATACAAAATGAGAAAAGGGCCTGTTGTCCGCCGGTATACTCTTGTATGCCAATAAACACATACAGTGGCCCCAAAAAGCTCCATTTAAAAACATGACATTTTATTATATACAAAATATTAAATCAGCTGGGATCTGCAAACAAATGATGCTCAAATTACATGCTCAAATAATGTTTCTTGTAAAAAAATTGCCAAGCCATTTTAATCATTTGTTGTTTTTGTAGTGGATACTGCTGTTCAAAAGTTTGAAATCAGGTATAATTTTAATATGTTTTAATATTTTTATGCAGCAAAGCTGCATTAAATTGATCAAAAGTGACCGATTTATTTAAAAAAAATGCTGTTCTTTTGAACTCATCAAAAAATCCTGAAAACAACATGAAGCAGCACAACTGTTTTCAACATTGATGATAATCAGAAAAGTTTCTTAAACAGCAAATCAGCATATTTTCATGATTTCTGAAGATCATGTGACACTGAAGGGAAATAGCTGCTGAAAATTCAGCTTTACCATCACAGGAATAAAATTTCATGTATTATAAATTACATGAAAACAGTCATTCTAAATTGTAAAAATATCTCACAATATTACGTTTTTACTGTATTTTTGGTCAAATAAAATGAAGCCTTGGTGGGCAGAGAAAAGCAGTTTGTGGCCTTATATATAATTTATATATAGTATATATATATATATATATAGATATATGGCTGATATTTGCAATTGACTTTTTTCTCTCAACCACTACAATTTAATATCTTGAACTATTCAAAATACTTCATTGAAGCATTAAAATCCCTGTACTACAAACAAACATTGATCTTCACATGAAAGTCCATCAAGTCAGTGGACCATGTCTGCCCACCGCATGGAAGCCCATCTGAGCTTAATCTTCACATTAGAGTATAAACAAAGCATGAAACCGAATCGAGAGCCTGCAGCAGAGCACCACTAAAAGAACAGTTCGGTTCATTTCATTAACTCATGCCAACAATTCTATTATACAGGCCTGGTTGCACGGGTGACAGATGGTGCCGCTGATTAAAAAAGGTCTCGTGTAGTTCAAAGAGTAACTGCCCAAAGCTTCTCAGCCACATGCTGCCAGAAACTAGAAACAGTTTATTGTGTGAACCACTCTGCGCTGTTTATTGCAATGCTGAAGCCCTTAGAAAAGCTAACTGTTTGTGCAGATTATCAGAATGTTTTACAATTCATCAGCTGAGGAGTAGGCTTTAGTGTTTCGGCGATGCACTGTAACAAATACGGCATGAATGATGGGTCGCATTATCATAACTAAAACCTCCAGGAATTGTTTTGGTCTCCATTAAAGCAATAAATTAAATTCACACCTTTCAGTCGTCACACCCGTTACAAATAAACATCACTATTTCTCATTTACGTTAGAGTTTAAGACGATGTGTGTGGTCATAAGAGGAAACCAGCTTTGACAATTTATGGTTGGATTTGATTCTACAGCATTTCCAAACAAACATCTAATGTGAATTATGAGAACCATCTCTGTGCTTTTGAACTGCGCTAATAAGATAATTCAGTGGGAAATTAGACACAGAGTACAGGATAAACAAATCAAAACTCAAAAGCTTATATTATGCTTATTTGGAAGTCGCTCTGGATAAAAGCATCTGCTAAATTAATGCATGTAAACAAAATTTTGCTATCCTACAGATGCTTTTTTCCCCTTGTAAAATAATGGATGATACAGAATTAATGGGAGAGTTGTTTGGAATGTCAGTGTGAAATGGGAATACACTTCAAAAATTTGCAAAAAATAAATGTTTACCTTGAATATTATTGAGTAATAAGAGCCAAAAGGTACATATGCAGAAAAAAAATTGCTAGTAAATTTCACAAAAAAACTACAAAAAAATGGCAAGTAACACATTTAACTAAACATGAAAATGTAGGAAAAGTAGAATATATATATAATTACTAGCAGGCACAAACACATCAGGAAAAAACGTAAACATGCCTTCAGGTGCGTATATCTTCATTCTTCTATTTTTGACTTTTTACAATTATTAAAAAAAAAAATTTACAATTATGTTACAGTGTACCTTTTGGCTGTGCAGGTTGAAAATGTTTTAGCAAAGAGCAGGGTTATCAGCTATTTAAAGAAAATCACACAAAATAAAATGATTAAATAAAAAAATGTTGTGAGGAATTAACTCATCGTCCATAACTCTCTGTATATTGTGAAACCTGAACCAAAATGTTCTCCCTGAACATCCCTGAGAATTTCTAATTGACTACGACCCAACAATCACAGCAGCCAGTCTCTTATTTTCACTTCATCCTCATTGCCAAAATGACATGCACCTCATAGTTAGAATCTCCACCCAGTTATCATTTGTACAATATTGGCACACAGCAGCATTCCATCGGCTTGCAGCTGTTGAATTCAGTATAATATTTATCTTAGCCTGCTTAAATATTAAGAATTAGATGACTTTTTGTGTCCTGGTCTTAGATATTACAGGAGCAAAAAATGTCATTCGCTCAGCATATTTCAAAATATGCTGCGTGAAATATTCAAAATATTAATATTTCCAAAAGTTTGCATCAGTCAGAGTTACTTCAAAAGTATGATTTAAAATGAAATAGTTTGATAGATTTATTAACTTTGATTGAGATATATATATATGACCACATTTTTGTACTACACAGAAAATTTGATGTAGGAGTTACCGGTACTTTAAAACCATTTTTTAATTACTTTTTTTGTTGTTTAAACATCAGGTAACATTGAATTAAACATGCAGTTTTGTAGAAAGTAGACCATTATATTTACATTTCTAAAAAAAACTTTTTACAGTGTGACATTTTAGTGCTGATATTATTAATACATTTGCTGAACCTGCTCCTGCCAACACATTCCGTTTTTGTAATGATAGTTTGCGTGCAAAAATCCCATTAATTGATGCCAGTAATCATATTTCAATCCCCGTTTAAAGGCCACCAGGATTTTGCGGCTCCCAGTGTGACAACAAACAAAATGTTCTTTCAGCACTCACTTGACATCACATAATCCAGTGGCTCTAAAAGAGCTTTAGGTTTCCCCCGAGGAACAAAGCTTAAGCCTTTAATGGAGGTGCGTTACGGCTGGTACCCATGATTCAATGCTTGACGGAGTAATCCTACCAAATTCTTTGTGTGTCTTTTAGTGGAAGATTCATCAAAATCCCCTGAGGTATCGCTACAACTGCGACATGAGAGCTGATTTACTGATTCTATTGAATTATATTTTCAAAAATTAGCCAATGCATCTGTTGTAAAAGTTCTGTAGGACATTTGAAGTTTAAGGCAAAATTTTCATGCACTGGTCAGTTTTGAGATTTACATCTATGTTGCTTCTAGTGCAAAGACTAAAGGAAAGAAATCATCCAAAATACACATTTAAGTGTATCATTTGATCTATTTGTGTCTAATTATAATAGTTAACTTAAAAGGCTGTGAGTTTATTTCAGAGCTTGACATACACAAACTTAACAGTTTTAGTCCTTATCAAGATCCTGAAGTTTTTTTTTTTTTACAGAGGTTCATTAATCATTCCAGTGTTATTTTGGTGCCATTGAGATACTATGATAGTTTTTATTAATGTTTTGAATCAGTTTTATTTTGTTTGCTATATATTTATCATTTTTTTATATTTGAGTTATTTTGTTGTGTTTGTCATTTTGAGTAGTTTGTTTTTTTATTTATATTTTTATTTTTTAGTTATTTTAGTACATAAAGTTAAAACTAAATAACTAACAAAAAGTAATAGACTTTAATACTTTATTTCAGTTAACATTAACAGTTAATTTTTTTTTTTTTTTAAATGGAACCAGAGTTCTGAACCTGCTTTATTCCACTTTTTCAGATTCTGGAAATGTATGCAAATTAGTGCATAGTTGATTAGATAAAGCCTCATTGGCATATCTAAACATACAATTTCAGAAAACTGAGGAAAGTATGTTGATCTCCATTAGTTAAAGTGTTCACCTGTAGTGTCTTCCCTTAAGTTTTACACTAAACAAATACTTTTTTATTTGCTCTCATCAAGTTAGGCAAGACTGACAAGTTGATCTCCAGTAGTAGAGGCTTTTTGATCAAATATCGAAAAGAACGATCAGCAAAGTTAGCCTTACCACCCTCTGCAGGATCTCTTTGCTCTTGTCGTCAGTGCAGAAGTCAGAGAACATGTTCCTGTGCACAAACACCAGGCCGTTGAGGAAGAGCCACGAGGCCAACCACAGCAGGACGACGAGCAGAGCGCTCCTCCGGCACACCTTCACCCCCAGACACCTGAGGGCCCCGCGCAGGGACCGCCGCATCTGTCGGGACCCCCTTCGGCAGGAGCCCTCTGCTTTCCACTCAAGGATGAGGGAGTCTGTGGCATCTGTGGCGCTGTGGAGGATGTGCGCCGTGCTGCTCTCGCTCGGGGTCGGTGTTTGCGGTTAACCTCCTCCTGACGTCTCCTCGGGGCGCTCCGCTGCTGCACTGCCTCCTGTTATGTGGTGCGGATATCTCTCTCGGCTTCCTCTCTGCGTTTGTTTTGTGAATGAGTGAGGCGAGCGCCGGAGTGTGAAGAACGCCTCAAGAGTCGAGGCCGGACTTGCTCTGCCTCATTCAGCATTAAAATCAATCCCAACTGAAAGAAGTAATAATGTTAGTTACTCTCACTCTAGGCTCCAATGTGTTTTCACTCTGCCTCTGGCTCTCTATTCCCTCTCTCTCTCTCTCTCTCTTCATACAACACTCCACCTTTTTTCCCTCTGCCTCCCGCCCCCTTCTTGAGTGCTTTCCTCCTTTGGGTCGCCTTCTTCTCTGTTTCCAAGGCAGCCGGGCCTTTCCTGACGGCGCACAGTGCCAGATCCGTCTCTTGTGCCAGGCGCAGACCCTCGGATTACTTCCCTTGAAATCTGTTTGCATTTTAAGCACTGCAAACAAAACAAGAGGCTGGCGTGTACCAGTATTACTGGTTATTTGATTAGAGACGGATTCTCCCACGGCGATAATGCCCACATATTTGATCTGCTCTCGCTGCTCGAGGGCTGAGCTTGCAGTTCTGCTGGTAACGGCAGCGGTGGGAATCTCAGCGGTCGTGTTTTCCTTCGATTGCAGGAGCAGCCGCAGGTGAACAGAATCCCTAATCACTCGCCTCATAAAAGAAAATGCTTTCTGGCCAAGAGCGAGAATCGTTCATCTGTTTTATGTGTGTTTCTTTAAACCTCGATGCGTCGGAGACGAGTGTCTCGGGTTACTTTAATTGCCAATTAGATAGCCTTGCACACTCTGTGAGCGATTCTGTCCTCAAACATATTTATGCTATCAGCAAATCACTGATACTCTTGAGATCTCCTGCGCGTTCTCATAATCTGTGAAGTGCTGAATGAGCACATTGTTCACACATGGACTTCACCTCGAGGGGCTTGCTTAAGGACTCGTATGAGGTCTTTGGACAATAGTTAAGTTATTAAATGACCGTTCAAATGATTTTGAATGTTCATCAAAGCTGCATTTATTTGATCAGTAAAAGCAGTAATATTGTGAAATAATATTCCAATTTTAAAAAAGCTGTTTTCTATTTGAATATCTTGTAAAATATCTATTAATTTCTGTGATGCGCAGCTGTATTTTCAGCATCATTACTCCAGTCTTCAGTGTCACATGATCTTCAGAAATCATGAAAATATACTGATTTGCTGCTCAAGAAACATGTCTGATTATTACCAGTTTTGAAAACAGTTGTGCGGCATCACATTTTTGTGGAAGCTGTGACGTATTCTTTTTTTCAGCATTCTTGGATTGAAAGTTTGGAGTAACATCATTTATTTACTTTAATGCATCCTTGCTGAATAAAAGCATTTATTTACATATAGTATTGTTTGTAAAGCAATAATTATGGTCTGAGAAATATATAAACAACACAATTTTAGAGTTTTTTTTACACAAAGTAAGCGTAATCCTGCCATCTTGTGGTCATTTGACACTGTTAAACAAAAAGAGGAAACAGAGAGATTGATAACTGCAGTCAGAAAAGAGAACAACGTCAAATTGACCATCACTGCCACAGCCGCTGCATTAGATGCAATACAAAGTATAGTGTTATAAATGTGCATGCATACATAGATAGAGAAAGAAAGAATGTAAGTCTCTGGTGGTGTTTTGAAGCAGTTTTGGTACTTGAATCATTTCTGCATTGTACCAATGCATTCTGCTTCTTTGCTTGTCTCTGAAGAAACTTATAAAAGTCTTTCTTTCAAGAATATTGCTCGGTCTGTTATTAGAACTGGTAGGATTACTGATACAGCAACAAATATGTTAACGATGGCATCAGTGCCTCTGTGAATATTTACTATAAACACTGAGCTCCTCCTCGTAGGCTAATACATTATGCTTCAGAGATTTTTCTTTGGGTTTGTTCATAAGCAGTGCTGCTGTGTTTTGATAATCTCTTATTTTAACTCCTATTTGTATTTTCAATGAAACTTAAACTGTCTTTAGTGAGCATTCTTGTGTTCAAAAACAAATCTTGGAAATCTTGGGTTTGTTGGCTGTTGGACTATTTTGAGCTCGATGTACTATCATATGAACGCAGTGCGTGTGGATTGTCACAAGAGGATGAATTAAAAGATGCTACTTTCCAGGAGGGTGTTTTACTGTGCAAACGGTCAAACAGTGAAAGTACAGCACATCTGTCTTTACCTCAAGACCAAAACTCCCATTTGAATGTGGCTCAATGGATCATCATTTCTCGGCCATCAAACGCTCCCTGGTGGAAGACATAAATAACAGCCCAGAACACTTTTACCACAATTTAGGTTTAGGGGTTTTTTTATCAGAAAGGACATTTTAAATGGGTAAACATTTTTTTAACAGTTTTTTTAACCTGACATAGTACATTTCTGCATGTGTCCTCTTCCATTTTAGTACACATAGTGTCTGAGATGGACTATTGATGTGATTCTAAGGATGTTTCCAGGCAGAGAATTTAAAATAAAAAAATGCTTATTACAGGAATAGTATACTTTATAAGAATATACTTAAGTGTGACCTGAATGTATTGTTTTTATTTACAATTAAATTAAAATGTTTTATAGTTTAAATGTGTATTAAATGAAATTTTAAGTGATTTAGATTTTAGAAATTTAGAGTGCGTTTTTAACCCACTTATTAGTACATCTTTGTATGTAATATCATAATTATTTCTATCATTTTTAAAATATGGTTAAAGTGCATTGCTGAATGTACTGACAGGCATTCTTAGAAAACCAAAATATTCTTTGTCATTTTTTTCTATTTGCAATTGTTTTTGTCATTGTCTTGTCATTTCTATTCAAAATTGTATGTCATGTTTTTAAATATATTTCTAATTACACATAAAAGCTGCAATTACATTTAAAATATATGAGGGGCCGTACAAGCCATAATTCATTCTGGCACTCTCACACACTTACATTCTCCTTTCACATACATATATATATAGAATGTATGTATGTCTGAAGAAACTATGTGTATGTAAGAGAAGAATGTATGTATGTGTGTGAGAGAGTATAGTGGAAACAGAAGGCAGGTCAGGCGCGATCAGGGTCACCGGGACAGGTCATGATCAGCATGGCTGACGTAGATGAGGTGGCCGCATAAGTATTTCAGCAAGCTATGTGGGTTTTTTAAAAAATATTATCCTCGTGAAAAGGTTACATGGCCTCGTCCCTTGAGCGAGTTGTGATTGAGGACGCGGGCTCAGTCTCAGTTGTGTTGCCAGATACACGTATTATAAGCGTCTATGGATTTTTTTTTTTTTCGGCGTAAGTAGTGTCTATTTACACTAAGTGCAAATAGCCGCCTTGTTGATAGAGGCTATTTACAATCAGCTCCACCCACAAATGTGTGTGTTTTTTTTTAGGGAAGGCAATTTAATATAAAAGAGGTAGTCAATCGTCAGCTTCAGTGGTGTAGATGGTAATGTTCGCTCTGTAGCCTTTTTGACGCGATCGACCCGAGTTCGAATCCGCCTTTTACCTAACTTTTTTCTTCCTTTTCAAATCTCATATCACATCGGAAAGGCATTTATTTTCAATAAAAATTAAGGAAACAATCAAAACGTTGAAGATAAAGTGTCGGGTAGGGTTAGGGAGGGCTTTATTGTCCCAATAAGGTGGCATCCATTAAATAATTTGAAATAAAATTATAATTTACACTCGTATTTAATACGTGTGGACTGCATACTGTTTTATAACGTACTATAATACTGAGGTGCAGATAATTGCCACTATTTGCAATAAGTAGTATAAATAGCAGAAAATCCTGCTATTTTAACAGTGTAAATAGAATCTATCGCTATCTGCACTTAGTATAAATATAGCATATTGTTAAAAATACTGCTATTTTCACTTAGTGTAAATAGCCTCTATCGGGGATGACCTGCACCTGGGCGGGTTCTGGATTTGAGGGGAGGCTGCTGCTGCCGTAACAACCTGCTGCTGGAGGCGCTTCTGTTGCACCACCTGTGCGGTTGTGGCGGTGCCTGTGGGGATGACCTGCACCTGGGCCTGTGCCGAAACTGCTGCGGGTGCTGCATTTTCTTTTTCCTCTTACCTTCATTAAATACATATTAAAGGAGTGTCAATAAGCGCAGCGCTGCGTACAGTAATTACCCAGGAAACGCTATATTGCTACTGTTCCATAGGCGCCACCTGCTTTCAGAGATTGAATTTGCATTTTCATCAGAATCAGAAAGAGCTTTATTGCCAAGTGTGTTTATACACACAAGGAATTCGTCTTGGTGTCAGGAGCTTCCGGTACAGAAAGTAGCCTACAGACATAGTGCAGACATATATATAATTAAGGTGCACAGAGTCATTCATGCAAACACAAAACACCATCATGGTAACACACATGAAAAAGAAATAATGCATTAAACTTTCATTAAACAACAGAAGATAACATAAAGCCCAAATATACATAACTAATAACAAAAACTATTAAAAAAACAAATGTGGAGTGTCATGCAGGGAATTATGGGAATATCAGTTTACAGTTTTTGATTGTAAATTATACATTTATTTGTTATTTTTTACTTCTAAAAACTGTAAAAATTAACAGCATTTTACTGTAAAACGAAATGTCTGGTTAGATCTTTCACAGTTTTTTCCCTGTATATAATACGGGAACTTACTGTTAACCTATTAAAAAAAAAATTCCCGTAGCGTTTTTACAAAATTTTACAGTTAAAATTACACTTATTTTTTACAGTGTAGGCCTGTGAAAATTTTGCCAGGGCAAGTAAAAATTTTAAACCACTGGCCAAACCGGGCCAGTAAAAAATGTCCTTAGCGTTGAGACCTGTCAATATACGGAAGTTCTAAGCGGCCATGCAATATAATTTTTTTCCTTCTTGTTTTCTCGTTATAACGACTGATTTTTCTGATATCTAATTACACATAAACAACAACTTTTTGTTGTTTTATGAGAGACAATTTTTGTATGTCGACGTTTAACGAGAAAAATAAGTAGGTTTTCGAGAAAACAACTCTCGTTAGGTGATATAACGAGGGAAAATTAAGTCGTTTATAACGAG
This sequence comes from Sinocyclocheilus anophthalmus, assembly GCA_018155175.1. NCBI lineage: Eukaryota > Metazoa > Chordata > Actinopteri > Cypriniformes > Cyprinidae > Sinocyclocheilus > Sinocyclocheilus anophthalmus. Next base: position 13,266 of record JADLZN010010683.1, on the reverse strand, counting down.
GAAAACAAATCTAGTTATGTCGAGAAACGAGAAAATTAAGTCTTTATACGAGGAAAACAACTCTCGTTATGCGATATAACGAGAAAATGAAAGGCGTTAATACGAGGAAAACACTCCGTTATGTCGATTATAACGAGAAATTAAGGTCGTTATACCCGAGGGGGGAAAACAACTCTCGTTTGTCGAGATAACGAGAAAATAAGTCGTTATAACGAGAAAACAACTCTCGTTATGTCGAGATAACGAGAAATTAAGTCGTTATAACGAGAAAAACAACTCTCGTTATGTCGAGATCACGAGAAAGTTAAGTCGTTATAACGAGAAAACAACTTTCGTTATGTCGATATAACGAGAAAATTAAGTAGTTTTTACGAGAAAACAACTCTCGTTATGTCGATATAACGAGAAAAATAAGTCGTTATAACAAGAAAACAACTCCCGTTATGTCGATATAACGAGAAAATAAAGTCGTTATAACGAGAAAAAAACTCTCGTTATGTCGATATAACGAGTAAATTAAGTCGTTATAACGAGAAAACGAGAAGGAAAAAAATTATATTGCATGGCCGCTTAGAACTTCCGTATCAATATGATCAAAATCAGTATCATAACACTTGTACACAGATCTGTAGAACACGTAGGTTACATAATGATATTTTACAATGAAAAACTTAAAATATGTACTTGAAAAGAAAACAGGATTACTTTGAACAGTATCATTGTACAATTGTGAAGAAGAGCTGAGCAAGTCTTGCACATGTATTTCCTGGTCTGAGATTGACTTCCTGCTTAAACAGGAAGTAATGGATACCAAAAAAGGTAGAAATGTATGTGAAAGGAGAATGCAAGTGTGTGAGAGTACAAATGCATGTATGTGAATGGAGAATGTAAGTGTGAGAGAGAGTAGAAATGTATGCATGTGAAAGGAAAATGTAAGTGTGTGAGAGTGCCAAAATGAATTATGGCTTGTACGGCCCCTCATAAAAATATGTTAACTTTACATGTACAGTAGTATCAAATAACACTATACAGTTAAAGGGGTCATATAATGCTACATGCATTCTTACAAATGGTTTGAACTGAAATGTGTGTTGGCAGTGTGTGTACACAACCACCCTTTCTCAAATCGAGCCGATCTCAGATGCCTGTCTGTGTGACGTCACACGGACAGGCCCCTCCCACGATAGTTTGATTGACAGTAGCGTTTCAGCACAGACTGGACTGGCGTCTTACCTTAGCTCCGCCCTGAGTGAGTTGTCATCAGTCCGCCATTGTTTCACCGCCGGAGCAGATGTAGACAAGAATGACTCCTAAGCGATTGAGGTGTTCTGTTGTTGGATGTAATAATGAACATAGCAGTCATCGTTTACGTTTTTTAATTTGTCATTATTGCAAAGTGCACCTTGTACTTAAGTGTATTAAGAAAGTGTCATGAAAGTGTCTCTTTAAAGTTGCAGTACGTAACTTTTGTCTCTCTATCGCCATCTCTGTTTGTAACATAAAAATGCATGGTACTTGGGGAATTTATTTTATTTAAATTTTTTTCGTGGGTTGTGCTTCGGCACTGCGGCTCCTGTGCGCGGATGAATCAACAAAGAACGGATCAGTCACAGTACATCCGCATACATCCTACTAGGCATATATCCGAAAAACTGCAATCTGAACAAGTAATACAGCTGCTGCTTTTGTTCTGACCAAATAAACAACGTACATATTTTAAAATAAATCACATTACTGGCGTTTATTTAGCTGTAACAACTGCACAGTCAAAATATAGCTGCAAGCAGCGATTCTCGGGGTAAGCGATTTAAGGCATTTAGGCACATATGAAAAAAGGCATTACATATTATTTAGCAAGCCTGTAACCACCTAAATCAATTATTTAATAAAGTTTTTTTTTTTTGCAAATCCCGGTAATTTACCATAGAAAAATTATGATTTCTTATATTTACAACTGTTGCTTGTTTAGAATCACATGTCGCATGTGCTCACCTAGTTTTGTGAAGTTTTACGTTTTCATTTAGACTTTATAGGCTTTTGGGTATATTTGGACACGTCTCTTTGCTAAACGACTCCATTATAGCCACCCCAAGGGTAAAGTTTTTTTTTTTTTAACTTTTTTTTATAATTATTGAGTCCAGAGAAAAATCTAGGACTAGTTTGCAAAAGTAGATTTTTCACATATTCTCAATTATTTAACAAACTATTTGATTGACAGCAGTGGTTCTAGAGAAGTTGATGGGAATGAAGAGGTCTATCCTATCTAGGGATTACACATTAACGAGTTTACAATAAATCATGATAAAATTCCCCACGGTTAGTATTACCGTTTCGTATTTTAATTATCACTATAACCGTATTAGATTACCGCGATTTGAGCAACTCGCGATAAATAAATGCTGTCCAGCATAAAGCACAGTTTTAAGTAACAGTCTCAAGTGTGCACAGCACGCTGAGTAGTTTAGTTTTGAGTGAAAACAGGGCGGAAAAGCTGGGAGGTTTTATAAGAGTGCTAAGGTAATTATACAAATAAATATATGAATTAATTAATTATATGAATCCACATCTGAAGGTTCTGACTGTCTTCAGAAAAGAATCGATGGCATTTTGTTTTCATCTTCGCTCAATGTAATACCGAAAGGAAGTGTTCTTAATCGCAATACTGCTTTGTCCACGGAGTTTACGAGAAACAGCCTTTTCATAAGCGCCACCTGCTGTCAGCGAGTGGATTTACAGAGAATTATATTTACATTCAGCCTGTGTGTAGTTTCCTTCGGGCCAAAAACGGACAGAATTTGCATGCCCTGCTGTAAACTTTGACCGGTCGATGAAAAACAAGCTTATGTGGATTCAACACATTTAAACCATTCAGATAAGTTATCTAAAATTATTTATGGAGCAGATAAAATACAATCATTTATTAATCAATTATCATTTAGACATAATCTTTATTTAAAGGCTGAATGTGAAGCTTTAGCCTTTTATTAACTTTTTCAAAAGCTTTATTGAACATTTACATAGATATTGTAACATGCTATTAAACTGTGTCAGTCAAGGGGTAATTGGTAATGTTTTTGTTTTAGTGATTATGCAAACAAAAATAATTTTATTTGTTTTTTGTTGATTTTTAAATATAAAACTTGATGAAGTGATTTATGTGTCGGTACTTTATGAACATCTCCAGCACATTTTAACAATACCGTGATAATACCGATAACCGTGATAATTCTGGTCACTATAATCGTGATAAGAAATATTCATACCGTTACATCCCTTAATTACTATGATCGAATATTCTGGTCCTGTGTGAAAAACGTGCACGTACAATAGTTTAACGGCCTTGAAAAAATGCGATATCGCGTATCACATTTTTGAGATTTACCATATGTCATTATGAAACCATGTGGCATTTGGACTAGAACACTCGCAGTACCAATTGTTGATTGGACAATGATTAGCGTAGTGTATAGACAATTTTAAGTTTTTTTATCTATTATAGCACCACCACGTGGACAAGCTTCCACGATTTTTTTTTTTTCATGTGACTCAGATTTAGCTCGTACATGAGTATTCTGAGTTTGGTTGAAAAATAGCTCTTCTGTTCAAAAAGTTATAGATTTAGTAAAAGCGTCCCTGCCCCTTTTGAACGTTTTGGCGTCCCTTTGCGACGGTGAGTCGAAAGTGATATTCACGTTTTCATTTTCTCTTTTTGACCGCAGGCTCTCTGCAGTTTAATGTTTCTTAGTTTGCGTTTGCGTTCATTTGTGTTCAGTTGGTGTTTACAGTCAGCATTTAAAATCATAAGTGTTTTCAGTTCAGTCTTAGAATGATTCAGTTAGTCGTTAAACCCTGGCTTTAGGTTGCATATCAGTGTTTATGATTTGTTATACTTCCCAAATTTCAGGAAACTATACAGTATGTTTTGAGGAGCAGGATGCGGATTTGTTTCATATTTGTTTAAATAGTAGTTATTTTCACCTGTTAGGTTGTTAGTAACTGATTGCAATTACATATTGTTCTCTGTGTTCAGGATGTGTCAAGTCTTTCCAAGGGGACAAGGAAATCGAAGTTAAGAATAGAAAAGGAGTCATCAAAACAATACCAGAATGTCTGTCAAATGCCAACACCAAACTGAGAATAAATCAAAATGAACAAGGAAACCAAATTGTATAAATACTTTGAAGGAAATAAAAGATTAAATTCTACATGTTTGTGATATTACTGACAAATATTAGAGAATTTTTAGATCACAGTCAAAAGAATGAGTTTAACACAATGATATGACAGTGGTCTCACATTGTGACCACAGTATGAGCACAGTGAGTGTGCAGTGACCTCACATTGTGACCACAGTATGAGTGCTCAGTGAGTGTGCAGTGACCTCACATTTTGACCACAGTATGAGCACACAGTGAATGTGCAGTGACCTCACATTGCGACCACATTATGAGCACACAGTGAGTGTGCAGTAACCTCACATAGCGACCACAGTATGAGCACACAGTGAGTGCAATGACCTCACATTGTGACCACAGTATGAATGCAGTGAGTGTGCAGTGACCTCACATTGTGACCACCGTATGAGCACAGTGAGTGTGCAGTGACTTCACATTGTGACCACAGTATGAGCACAGAGTGAGTGCGCTGTGACCTCACATTGGGAGCATAGTATGAGTGCACAGTGAGTGTGCAGTGACATCACATTGGGAGCATTGTATGAGCACACAGTGAGTGTGCAGTGACCACACATTGCGACCATCATATGAGCACAAAGTGAGTGTGCAGTGACCACACATTGCGACCATCATATGAGCACAAAGTGAGTGTGCAGTGACCACACATTGCGACCATCATATGAGCACAAAGTGAGTGTGCAGTGACCACACATTGCGACCATCATATGAGCACAAAGTGAGTGTGCAGTGACCACACATTGCGACCATCATATGAGCACAAAGTGAGTGTGCAGTGACCACACATTGCGACCATCATATGAGCACAAAGTGAGTGTGCAGTGACCTCAAATTGTGACCACAGTATGAGCGCACAGTGAATGTGCAGTGACCTCACATTGCGACCATCGTATGAGCACAAAGTGAGTGTGCAGTAACCTCACATTGAGACCACCGTATGAGCACAGAGAGTGTGCAGTGACCTCACATTGAGACCACAGTATGAGCACACAGTGAGTGGGCAGTGACCTCATATTGTGACCACAGTATGAGCGCACAGTGAGTGTGCAGTGACCTCACATTGCGACCATCGTATGAGCACAGTGAGTGTGCAGTGACTTCACATTGCGACCATCGTAATGAGCGCACAGGAGTGTGCAGTGACCTCACATTGTGAACACAGTATGAGCACACAGTGAGTGCGCAGTGACATCACATTGTGACCACAGTATGAGCACAAATTTAGTGTGCAGTGACCTCACATTGTGACAACAGTATGAGCGCACAGTGAGTGTGCAATGACCTCACATTTTTGACCACAGTATGAGCGCACAGTGAATGTGCAGTGACCTCACATTGCGACCACATTATGAGCACACAGTGAGTGTGCAGTGACCACACATTGTGACCACAGTATGAGCGCACAGGGAGTGTGCAGTGACCTCACATTGTGACCACAGTATGAGCACACAGTGACTGTGCAGTGACCTCACATTGTGACCATCGTATGAGCACAGGGAGTGTGCAGTGACCTCACATTGAGACCACAGTATGAGCACACAGTGAGTGTTCAGTGACCTCTTTGTGACCACAGTATGAGCGCACAGTGATTGTGCAGTGACCTCACATTGTGACCACAGGATGAGCGCACAGTGAGTGTGCAGTGACCTCACATTGTGACCACAGTATGAGCACACCGTGAGTATGCAGTGACCTCACATTGACCACAGTATGAGCGCACAGTGAGTGTGCAGTGACCTCACATTGTGACCACCCCCCCCCTCCACAGTATGAGCACACAGTGTGTGTGCAGTGACCTCACATTGTGACCATAGTATGAGCACAGTGAGTGTGCAGTGACATCACATTGTGACCACAGTATGAGCACAAAGTGAGTGCGCAGTGACCTCACATTGTGACCACAGTAATGGGCACAGTGAGTGTGCAGTGACCTCACACTGACCATAGTATGAGCACAGAGTGAGTGTGCAGTTACCTCACATTGTGACCACAGTATGAGAGCACAGTGAGTGTGCAGTAACCTCACATAGCGACCACAGTATGAGCACACAGTGAGTGCAGTGACCTCACATTGCGACCACAGTATGAGCGCACAGTGAGTGTGAAGTGACCTCACACTGACCATAGTATGAACACACAGTGAGTGTGCAGTGACCTCAAATTGTGACCACAGTATGAGCACACAGTGAATGTGCAGTGACCTCACATTGCGACCATCGTATGAGCACAGTGAGTGCGCTGTGACCTCACACTGACCACAGTATGAGCGCACAGTGAGAGTGCAGTGACCTAATATTGTGACCACAGTATGAGCGCACATTGAGTGTGCAGTGACCTCACATTGTGCCCACAGTATGAGCACACAGTGAGTGTTCAGTGACCTCACATTGACCACAGTATGAACACACAGTGAGTGTGCAGTGACCTCAAATTGAGACCATCGTATGAGCACAGTGAGTGTGCAGTAACCTCACATTGTGACCACAGTATGAGCGCACAGTGAGGGTGCAGTGACCTCACATTGTGACCACAATATGAGCACAAAGTGAGTGCGCTGTGACCTCACACTGACCACAGTATGAGCACACAGTCAGTGTGCAGTGACCTCACATTGGGAGCACAGTATGAGCGCACAGTGAGTGTGCAGTGACCTCACATTGCGACCATAGTATGAGCACACAGTGAGTGCGCAGTGACATCACATTGTGACCACAGTATGAGCACAAATTTAGTGTGCAGTGACCTCACATTGTGACCAAAGTATGAGCACACAGTGAGTGTGCAGTGACCTCACATTGCGACCATCATATGAGCGCACAGTGAGTGTGCAGTGAACTCACATTGCGACCACAGTATGAGCACACCAGGTTGGGTTGTTGCTGTGGTGTGTGTGTTTTGATGTTTTTTTTTTCGGAGGTGTGGAGCAGTGTTTGTGTGTTTTTTATGTGGAGATGTGTGTTGTTGGTGTTGAGCTGTTCGGGTTTGGTGGTTGTGGGTGATCGCTGTTTTTTTTTTTTTTTTTTTTGTTTTTTTGTTTGGTGGTTCTTTTTGATATGTTGTGTTGGGTGTTGTGTTGTTTTTTGTTGAGGATTTTTTGTTTGGTTTGTTTTTTGTTGTGTTTTTTTTCTTGGTGATTGACTTGAATTTTTTTGGGACGTTGTTGTTTGTTATGGGGGGGTTTGTTTTGTGGTTGTGGATGGTGGGTGTTTGAGTTGGTGGGTGGGGGTTTTTTTTGTGGGTTTTTTGTTTTTTGTTTTTGGTATGGAGTTTTTTTTTAGGTGTTTTTTTTTTTGTGGTAAGTTGGGGTGGTGGTGTGTTTTTTTTTGTTTGCTTGTTTTTTTTTTTTTTTTTTTGTGTGTTTGGTCTTGACTTTTTTTTTTCCGGCTTTCCGGGTTTTGTGGTTTTTTCATTGCCTTGCTGTTTGGCGGTTGTGTTGAGATTTGGGTCCTTTTTGGACGATTGGGTTTCTTTTTTGGGTTGATGTTTAGTGTGCAGTGACCTCAACATTGTGACCATCGTCATGAGCACAGTGGTGTGCAGTGACTTCACATTGTGCACTACGTTTCATGAGCGGCACAGTGATGTGTGCAGTTGACATAATATTGTGACACAGTCTGAGCGCCCACAGTGAAGTGTGCGGTGACTCATATTGTGACAACAGTATCGAGCGCCACATGTGAGTGGCAGTGACTCATATTGTGCACAGTAGAGCGCACAGTGAATGTGCAGTGACATCACATTGCGACCATCGTATGAAGCACAGTGAGTGTGCAAGTGATTCACATTGCGGGGACATCGTAGTGAGCGAACAGTGAGTGTGCAAGTGACTCATATTTGCACAACAGTATGAGTGCACAGTGAGTGTGCTGTGACCTCACACTGACCATAGTATGAGCACAGAGTGAGTGTGCAGTGACTTCACATTGTGACCATCGTATGAGCGCACAGTGAGTGTGCAGTGACCTCATATTGTGACCACAGTATGAGCGCACAGTGAGTGTGCAGTGACCCCACATTGTGACCACAGTATGAGCACAAATTTAGTGTGCAGTGACCTCACATTGTGACAACAGTATGAGCGCACAGTGAGTGTGCAATGACCTCACATTTTTGACCACAGTATGAGCGCACAGTGAATGTGCAGTGACCTCACATTGCGACCACAGTATGAGCACACAGTGAGTGTGCAGTGACATCACATTGTGACCACAGTATGAGCACAAAGTGAGTGTGCAGTGACCACATTGTGACCACAGTATGAGCGCACAGTGAGTGTGCAGTAACCTCAAATTGTGACCACAGTATGAGCGCACAGTGAGTGTGGGCGAGGTGATGTGTGAGTGCCTGCCCACCAGCTCCGATCAACCTCACATGTGACCACAGTAGGAGCACACAGTGAGTGTGCAGTGACCACACATTGTGACCATCGTCAGACCCCGCCGCACCACAGTGCGATGTGCCCCAGGACCTCACATAGACCATATTCGTACTGTGAGTAATCACAAAAGTGCCACGCTGGCGCCACAGTGACCTCACATTGTGACCACAGTATGAGCACAAATTTAGTGTGCAGTGACCTCACATTGTGACAACAGTATGAGCGCACAGTGAGTGTGCAGTGACCTCACATTGTGACCACAGTATGAGCGCACAGTGAGTGTGCAGTGACCTCACATTGTGACCACAGTATGAGCACAGTGAGTGTGCAGTGACATCACATTGTGACCACAGTATGAGCACAAATTTAGTGTGCAGTGACCTCACATTGTGACAACAGTATGAGCGCACAGTGAGTGTGCAATGACCTCACATTTTTGACCACAGTATGAGCGCACAGTGAATGTGCCGTGACCTCACCATGTGACCCTGTATGAGACACAGTGAGGTGAGTGCTCACATTGACCAGGTATGAGCACACCGTGCACCCACGTGCAGACCAGGACTACATAGTGACCACCCCCCAGCCTACCCTCGTCAGCGCACAAGCAGACTGTGCCAGTGAACCTCATCATTGTGACCACAGTATGCACGCGCACAGTGCGTGTGCAGTACACCTACATTGGGACCACAGTATGAGCAATACTGCACAGCCGTGCCCCGGCCCATCTCACACCCAGTGAGACGGATCACAGTAGAGACACACAGTGAGTCGTGCAGTGCCTCACATTGGTGACCCCACGAGCAGACCAGCCGCAACACCCAGTGAGTGTGCATGACCTCACATTGTGACACGTCAAGAGCCACAACGGAGTGTGCTGTTGAATCCCCATTGGGGAACCATAGATGAGCACACAGTGAGTGTGACAGTGACCTCAAATTGGAACCAATATGAGCAAACGTGAGTGGCAGTGAACTCAACATTGGACCCAGCACCAGACAGGAGCACACAGTGTGTGTGCAGTGACCTCACATTGTGATCACAGTATGAGCGCACAGTGAGTGTGCACAGTGAGTGTGCAGTGACCTCACATCCAACATGGGAACAAGACGCTATGAGCACAAAGTGAGTGTGCAGTGACCTCACATTGTGATCACAGTATGAGCGCACAGTGAGTGTGCAGTGACCTCAAATTGAGACCATCGTATGAGCACAGTGAGTGTGCAGTGACTTCACATTGTGACCACAGTATGAGCACACAGTGAGGGTGCAGTGACCTCACATTTTGACCACAATATGAGCGCACAGTGAGTGTGCAGTGACCTCACATTGTGACAACAGTATGAGCGCACAGTGAGGGTGCAGTGACCTCACATTTTGACCACAATATGAGCGCACAGTGAGTGTGCAGTGAACTCACATTGCGACCACAGTATGAGCACAAAGTGAGTGTGCAGTAACCTCACATTGTGACCACAGTATGAGCGCACAGTGAGTGTGCAGTGACATCATATTGAGACCATCGTATGAGCACAGTGTGTGTGCAGTGACCTCATATTGTGACCATCGTATGAGTGCACAGTGCGTGTGCAGTGACCTCATATTGTGACCACAGTATGAGCGCACAGTGAGTGTGCAGTGACCTCATATTGTGACCACAGTATGAGCACACAGAGAGTGTGCAGTGACCTCACATTGAGACCACAGTATGAGCACACAGTGATAGTGCAGGGACATCACATTGCGACCATCGTCTGAGCACAGTGAGTGTGCCGTGACTCACATTGCGGACCATCGTATGAGGCACAGTGAGTGTGCAGGGACCTTCAATATTGTGACCACCAGGTATGAGCGCACGGGAGTGGCAGTTGGACCTAACCATGCGGGACCATCGTATGAGCACAGTGAGTGGCAGGGACTTCACATTGCGACCCATCGTCATATGAGCGCACAAGTGAGTGTGCAGGGAACCTCTATTGGGGACACAGTATGAGCGCACACGTGAATGTGCAGTGACTCACATTGCGACCATCATATAGCACACAGGCATGTGCAGTGACTCAGATTGCGGACCATAGTAGAGTGCCACACAGTGAGGTGCAGTGGACTCACCTTGTGAGCTCACAGTATGAGCACACAGTGAGTGCACAGTGACCTCACATTGTGACCACAGTCTGAGCGCACAGTGAGTGTGCAGTGACATCACATTGTGACCACAGTATGAGCACACAGTGAGTGTGCAGTAACCTCACATTGTGACCACGGTATGAGCACACAGTGAGTGTGCAGTGACCTCACATTGTGACCACAGTATGAGCGCACAGTGAGTGTGCAGTGACCTAACATTGCGACCATCGTATGAGCACAGAGAGTGTGCAGTGACCTCACATTGAGACCACAGTATGAGCACACAGTGAGTGCAATGACCTCACATTGTGACCACAGTATGACCACACAGTGAGTGTGCAGTGACCTCACATTGTGACCACAGTATGAGGACACAGTGAGTGTGCAGTGACCTCACAATGTGACCATCGTATGAGCACACAGTGAGTGTTCAGTGACCTCACATTGACCACAGTATGAACACACAGTGAGTGTGCAGTGACCTCACATTGTGACCATAGTATGAGCACACAGTGAGTGTGCAGTGACCTCACATTGTGACCACAGTATGAGCACACAGTGAGTGTGCAGTGACCTCACATTGTGACCACAGTATGAGCACAAAGTGAGTGTGCAGTGACCTCACATTGTGACCACAGTATGAGCGCACCGTGAGTGTGCAGTGACCTCACATTGTGAACACAGTATGAGCACACAGTGAGTGTGCAGTGACCTCACATTGTGACCACAGTATAAGCACAAAGTGAGTGTGCAGTGACCACACATTGCGACCATCATATGAGCACAAAGTGAGTGTGCAGTGACCACACATTGTGACCACAGTATGAGCACAGTGAGTGTGCAGTGACATCACATTGTGACCACAGTATGAGCACAAAGTGAGTGTGCAGTGACCTCACATTGTGACCACAGTATGAGCACACAGTGAGTGTGCAGTGACCTCAAATTGAGACCATCGTATGAGCACAGTGAGTGTGCAGTAACCTCACATAGCGACCACAGTATGAGCACACAGTGAGTGCGCAGTGACCTCACATTGTGAACATAGTATGAGCAACTGAGTGTGCAGTGACCTCACATTGACCACAGTATGAGCGCACAGTAAGTGTGCTGTGACCTAACATTGATTACAGTATGAGTGCACAGTGAGTGTGCTGTGACCTCACACTGACCACAGTATGAGCACACAGTGAGTGGGCAGTGACCTCACATTGTGACCACAGAATGAGCGCAAAGTGAGTGTGCAGTGACCTCAAATTGTGACCACAGTATGAGCGCACAGTGAGTGTGCAGTGACCTCATATTGTGACCACAGTATGAGCACACAGAGAGTGTGCAGTGACCTCACATTGAGACCACAGTATGAGCACACAGTGAGTGCAATGACCTCACATTGTGACCACAGTATGAGAGCACAGTGAGTGTGCAGTGACCTCACATTGTGACAACAGTATGAGCGCACAGTGAGTGTGCAGGGACCTCACATTGTGACCACAGTATGAATGCAGTGAGTGTGCAGTGACCTCACATTAACAACAGTATGAGCGCACAGTGAGTGTGCAGTGACTTCACATTGCGACCATCGTATGAGCGCACAGTGAGTGTGCAGTGACCTCACATTGTGACCACAGTATGAGCGCACAGTGAGTGTGCAGTGACCTCACATTGTGACCATCGTATGAGCACACAGTGAGTGTTCAGTGACCTCACATTGACCACAGTATGAACACACAGTGAGTGTGCAGTGACCTCAAATTGTGACCACAGTATGAGCGCACAGTGAATGTGCAGTGACCTCACATTGCGACCATCATATGAGCACAGTGAGTGTGCAGTGACCTCATTTTGTGACCACAGTATGAGCGCACAGTGATTGTGCAGTGACCTCACATTGTGACCATAGTTTGAGCGCACAGTGAGTGTGCAGTGACCTCACATTGTGACCACAGTATGAGCGCACAGTGAGTGTGCAGTGACCTCACATTGTGACCATCGTATGAGCGCAAAGTGAGTGTGCAGTGACCACAGAATGAGCACACAGTGAGTGTGCAGTGACCACACATTGCGACCATCGTATGAGCGCACAGTGAGTGTGCAGTGACCGCACATTGTGACCACAGTATGAGCACAAATTTAGTGTGCAGTGACCTCACATTGTGACAACAGTATGAGCGCACAGTGAGTGTGCAGTGAACTCACATTGTGACCACAGTATGAGCACACAGTGAATGTGCAGTGACCTCACATTGCGACCACATTATGAGCACACAGTGAGTGTGCAGTAACCTCACATAGCGACCACAGTATGAGCACACAGTGAGTGCACAGTGACCTCACATTGTGACCACAGTATGAGCACAAAGTGAGTGTGCTGTGACCTCACATTGTGACCATAGTATGAGCACAAAGTGAGTGCGCTGTGACCTCACACTGACCACAGTATGAGCACACAGTCAGTGTGCAGTGACCTCACATTGATTACATTATGAGCGCACAGTGAGTGTGCAGTGAACTCACATTGCGACCACAGTATGAGCACAAAGTGAGTGAGTGCGCAGTGACTCCCAT